>JAOTON010001332.1:0-336236 GCA_034440635.1 Lepas anatifera
TAAAAAGAGGCGTGAAGTGAGCAGGAATAAGGTACTGTAAGGTTGCGTTTTCTGCGTCTCTTCGGTTTTTACGTGTCGAGCCGCTCAGAAGGGAAGCACAGTTCTCCACCCAATTAGAATACGTGTTAATCGAGCTCAGAAGAAGAGCTCTTTGATGGCCTATCACAGAATTCTACAGGAAGGCTGTTCCACGAATTGTTTTTAAAAGTGTACACGACTTGAAAATGGCACCTAATTTCCCCAAGTTTTCCAGACATTCATGAGTTAAAGAATTAGAAAATCTCTACACGCACAACTCTTTTTCATAAGATCGGATGGCTCTCTGCAAATTCCAAATCCCCTTTCCAAGCTAGCGCAAGTTTTATCAATTGTAAACAGGAAAGCAGGTCCTAACAGGGCGGTGATTACCTACTATACCTAACCCGGCAGCTAACCGCGCCTCCTACGATCACAAAGCTATGGTTTGGCTTATTTTCCCAGCGGCGCTGGCTGGCCCCTTGACGGCGCATGATTTATGGGAACCTGGACCAGAACCTGGCCGCTACGTGTGCAATGACACCACCGTCACGTTATGCCCTGTTTACGCTGGAAATGATGCCTCGGCCTCGTCGTCGTCGGCGGAGCCCGTCATGACACCCTGGCGCGGCCCGTGGGCGGAGTGCCGCCGGAATGCGTCGGGGTCGCCGCCGTCTGTCTAGTCGACTGCCAGACCTCGCGTCGACGCCGTCGAAGTCGCCCCACATCGCCGGTTCGCCGCGTTCGACGTCATACCTAGCATCCGACGAGGCAGTACGGTCGGACCCGTCTCTCGCCTCGCCCCAGATCACGGTGAGGCGCCTCTCCGGATCCAGTGATGGTGGCTTCGTCGGCGCTAGCATACCAGCGGCGAAGTTGACCACCGGGTTGTCCTGTGGCGCTCTCCAAGAAACATCTGTTGCTGACGACCTCCTGAACGGGGTGGCATTGCAAGAGCATCCATCCGGAGGTCTCCCGGGTACTTACCGCGAACAAGGACACCGGGGCGGTGATCGGCGGCGGCGGCTGGAACTGGAGCCGGCATTGTCACCGGACAGGCCATGTTGCGCGGCGTGGGACGCCTAATGCTCCGTCTTGGTGAGTGCCCGAGGCGGACTGTTCGGGAGGTGGAGTCGCTGCACGGACCGTCGCCGCAGGCGCGGCATCGCCTGCGGGCTCACTTGATGCCAAAGACGCGAGTTCAACGCCATACCTGCACCTCTCTCGGGAAGCGAGACTGTCAGCTCTGCTGGAGGGAGCACACCTTCTGACACTGGTAGTCCTCACCTGGTCGAAAGCCTAGCCGTCCATCATGTTGGACATATTCCGCATTCTCAAGTCGCTTCATCAAGATCAGTCATGTGCAGATAGACTCGGCGGTGTTGTTCCGGCTGCATTATTCGGCCACGGTGCGCAGTTCTGCTGGCGTTCTCGCTGATCGTCACCACCAGACGGTAAAGTCGGCAACCCCATCGAAGCTGCATCCACTCAAAGACATTCCCGAGGACGTGGTCCAGCACCTTCTGCTGGATCCACACCACCTACCACGTGCCGACCGCCTTCCACGCCAAGCTGGGCACGCGGCCCGGCGAGCCGGGGAAGGTGGTTTTACCCAGGCATAGGACAACCGCAGCATGACGGTGACGTTAAGTACCTGAAGTACTACCAGTGGGTCTGCTTCTGCCTCTTTTTCCAGGTGAGTGTGGTAGAACGTGTGGTTGGACTTAGGTAATTCATGTGTTGTCTTTTGGCCCCACGTTGACAGACTCGGATGTTTTGCTGGCAAATAGTTCTGAGCCGATTTGAATGAGGAGACACGCTACATCGCATGCGATGTGGGTGATCAATTTGACAAAATTATGGCAGACAATTGTGACCGGTTTAGTTCGTTAAGGACTGTTGGCGACATTTGTCACCATAAAATAATCCTCGAAAATACATACTATATTTCCCTCGATAGTCCACTTCATCTTCAGTTGAATTGAAGACACATTTTCTAAGCCCAGTAAAATATTTACCAACACAAAGCAGTCCTACAATAGCTGCTCTATTATTTTTCTGACAACATAGTGCCCCCGATGAAACGAGCTCCATGTCCTCACTTTCCTAGAGGGTCAGTTTCCACTACATTTGTGCAAAATGACCACCCTAGGTGATTGCAGGTGCTGAGTTGCCCAGGCTTTGTGTCAGGTTAAAATCACTTTTGTTACTGCCACTTTGTACATTACTTAGCTGAGTTTAATTCAAATGTCCTGTTGATTTGATTTGGAATGACTGAGACGATTTTTTTAGAAAGCCCATTCAAAATTAAACAAAGACGATGGCCCTGCGTGCTACTGGATCTTAGCTATTTGCGCTAAACCCTACAGGGAAAAGGGCTTCTACCCGCTTTTCATAAGTAAGCGTATTATAATAGAAATCATATCATATTCAATTTTTCGTCACACGCGCAGGGTCTTTGCTATAATTTTTTGTGGTGTAGTAAGACCCCAGTATAGCTAACGAACAGGGGCATGGAGAGCGAAGTAAAATTTGAAGGATGCCTAGCGAGTGGTTTTGGAGTAAGTTCTTACTGCAATCAATTTAATAATATTTCCAAGCAAGCCCACAGTGACAAGAGGACGAAAGGCTAGAATAATTGGCCAGTGCCAAATTTGTCGTGCGATAACTCCCTTTCTCGTCCATGATCAGTCAATCTCCCCTCTCCCCCGCCTTCCCGATGCCCATAGTTACGCACATTATTCATGGACGAAAAAAAGGATCCTTGGGCATATTATTCTATGCTTGTTTTGCTTGTTTTCTAAATATCAACTTTTTCTGTTTTTTGTCAACGTTACGCAGATGAAAATTGTGGTCATGCTAAGTAATGAGAGTTACAAGCGTAATTAATCTGTTTTTGGAATTCCAATAGGCGTCTCGTTCAATAGAAGCCTGGCACCATGTGTCCCGTTACACAGGTCTTTAAAATCGCTTAGAATTAAAAAAAGACATAGTTGAAACAAACACACATTCCAGATTCCAAAGTAAACGTCGCAACATGATGCCACTGCTATCATGGAACTCGAGAAAACCTTCGTTTTTATAAAGTTTTTATAACTATATTTCCAGTGTATCATTGCTTCAAGTAATTTCCCCGAAGGTGTTTTTGACTTGCATAAATCGGTTTAGGTATTTCTTCCAGAATGAATCCCTCACTTATGCGTTTTTGCGAAATTGGCGGGTTTATAGGTGTAAATCATGTTTTTGCTCATCGCACTATATATTCTTTTTGTTATAATGTGTTTAAAACATTCAATTCATGTCTTGCCTTCCGACCAAAAAAATAATTGAGCCACCATTTCACTATTGTATCCAACAGTAATTTTGCGGGCTTGACACTATTTCAGGACTTTTGTTAAATCCGATCATTGCCAAAATGCCAACAATGACCATTCCATTTCTTAATACTCGAATACGTTACCCTTAACTCCAAATTTATCATCACAGCATTTTTGTTTAGCTCTAGCCCAAAGTAAAACAATGACTCACTTACACCCTACACTCTCCTACCTGTCGGTCGAGTAAGAACAGTGAATCCCACACATATATAGGTAGTACATGCCATCATCAGTGTTTCCATTTAGTCTGATGATTGCATTATTCTCTTGACAGATTGAATCCTGAAAGCCAAATAAATATTCATCCTTAAAAAGTCATGCAAAATTGATCGTTGCAATCACTTCCAACAATTCTACGCCATCATTCGTCATGCAGGGGCAGCAGGCCGTGGTTATTCCGGGCCAGTCTGTATCTCGATGGTAACGTTCCTGTCGCCTTCAGCGAAGTGTTCCCCTGCACGCCAATGTCGGCTTATTTCCCTTGACTATACCGAACCGTCCAACAGAACGGCAAACTGAAACGGTGCACGCTCTCTGTGAGTGTCCCGAATCACACACTCCGAGCCTTCTTGGATGGATCGCTTGGCAAACGGCGGAAAGAATGTGCGCACTCTTTACAGGCAAACTGTAGTTATATTTCACGACTTGCATTCGCTCGTAATCATAACTCTTTTCACTTTATGTCACGCTCGCAAGATGCCTGGACGCACCCAGTGAGTGTACGTTGCCCAGCGAGGATTACTGGAATGCAATAGCTTGGTGCAGTTTACCCTGGAAAGTCCTTGTACTCGCGAAATTTGACTCAGTGAACGCGTGAGGCTTGCGACCAGCATTCCCTGCCAAAATACCTGAACAGAACGGGATTTGTGCTGGTTTTCTCAGTTCGACTTGCTAGCACTTAGATATTGGTACTGTGAGGCGCATTTTGTTGAACTGCAGTTTGTTCAAATTTATAATTTAAATTTATTGATTATTACTAGTGCAGCACCATTGCCAGACCAGATCGTTCAGTGATCCCCCACGAATTTGTTAAATGTGTGTACCCAGAGAAAACCTCCTGTCATGGTCGGTGATCAGCCTGCGAGTGTTCTCCGCAGTGTTCTGCAGTGTTCTCTCCACTCCATTCCTGTTCCTGATGACGCCGCGGCTTGGTTGAGATTGTTTTGGGCGCATCACTAATCGCATGAAATTGGATGCAGGGTGGATCTGCATGGACTATTTCTTGGAGAAATAATTGAAATATAAAAAGACTTGTGTAGCGTATGTGATATAGAAAAATAAATCCCCGTTCTGAACAAGTGGTACAGGCTTATTCATTACGGACAAATAGTGGTATTCAGTGTTGCTTAATGGTACCTGTCTCAAAAATTATATCTTTATTTGAAGTTTTTCCTGTAGATAAAAATTGTTTGTTTCGTATGCACCCTGCAAGTAGAACACTCATTCTTTATTTTTTAATTTTGCAAGGTATTCACTCAGCAAAGATATCCTCACCCTCCATGGAAGGCTGGAAGAGCTCTACATATATATTCGACGTGAAAAATTATGTTTACCTTAATCCAAGAAAACACTCAAGCAGAATAATATATATATTATATCTCATGTGGAATCTATAAATAAAACCATGACTCTTTGCTTCAGAAACAATTAAACTTGGAGGAAAAACAAAAAACATGTGGAGCCAATCTCTCTCAAACATTAAGAGCCGGTTGGCAGGTGTCCTCGAATTCCTTGACCACCATTAACAGTCCATCGTTCGCGGGGCGTGAAAAGGCTTGCGGAGGTGCTTCGCGCTCGGCTGGTGCCACCTGTCACGGCGCTGCTCAGACAGACGGGCCCTGTTCCGGGCTTCCGTCCGAACCTTCTCCCCTCTCCATCCGTCAACGCTCTCCGATGACGTCAGGGACCAGTCCGCGTATGAGAGGGGGCACCATCCGGGCCGCGCGCCCCCGCTGCCCCAGGCCGGGGGCGTAGATGACGGGATTTAATGGCTGAGCGACGGCACGCTTATTTCGCCACCCGGTGTCGCCTGAGATGATTTATCGTATCTGAGCGTGGGTCAGGAGGAAGAGCCCCGTAATTGCATTAGTGGCTAGAAATGCCACTCGAGGCTGATCCCCGCCGCTGCTCATCGAGATGCTAATGATTCGGGTGATCGCCGGATTCTTCCGCAGAATTTATCACCGTGCAATATTGGAGGATTGCCTCGGTTGTGGGTGTGGGTGATCGCAGCTATCAATTGCAAGTTCTCGGGAAGCGTGGCAGCCAGAACCATCAGCAGTTAAAACACAAGGTAGTGTAAAAATCTCCACGTGCTGCTCAAAGCAGTTTACAATCGCAACGTGCAATCATTCAAACAGCCGAGAATACGCTTTTACACAGGGCCTATGCTGGCCTACAATCCCGGTGTGCAGTTCTTTCTGCTCCCATCTTCCTAACACTGCCAGTGACAGTGTCAGGGCGTCGGCTCCATGTACTGGTAGTTAGCAAGTCCCATGCAGTGAAGCCCAAGACCAACAATTTGAGAATGGACGGAGGCAAAAATTATTCGTACTACAGAGTGGCTTAAACAAAGTCTTCGGCAGTCTATGCAGGTGATCGTATCGAATTTCCCATTTAAGCGTCACCAACAGTCTCAGAGAATCTGCCAAGCCAATGAAATTGTATTTTATGTTTCCCATGGATATTAGCTTTACGGTGTATGAACAGGTTTTGCCTTCCAGTCAGAAATTTTGACTGAGTAGCACAATGCAGGTTATTTTAGCTCTATTAAGTTGTCTTTTTTTGTTGACAAGTTTAACGATATATGGTATGACCATTAGAGCGTATCAAGAGAACGCTAAAAGTAAAAAAATAATATACACGACGGGGTGCAAGGTGCAAATTCCATTTCAAACAGGTCCGTGGAGGAGATCAAAAATGATATGGGTGTGGCTGTTGGTGATTGCAGATTTGTACTGGCATGTCTGGGGTAGAAACTCTAGATCCCCTGCATATTTTCGTTTTGTATTTGCCTCAGGTTTACCAACTCACCAACTACGAGATTTTTGCAGTGTGGAGGGCCGAAGGAGACTAGCTAGGCCGGGGTTAGAGTAGGGCGCCTTATCCTAACTCTTGACTGGGTTCGGTCCCCTAAGACCCTTACTCACTGCAGGGGCAAAAAAAGAAGTGTCCGGTGTGTCCACCATTGAAAACGTTGAACCATAAATGTGTCCACCAGCCCAGGCTGCAAAGTGTGGCACGTTTTGCGTCAAATAGGATACCAAAGGATACTCCTGGACCATTCTAGTTGTGAAAAACATTGCGAGCTCAGATTAAAATTCCGCCCATTTTGGTGGTTTGCTCCGTTATTGGTCTGGAAGAAACATGTCAGGTAATTTTTGTCCACCCTTGCCCACCTTGGGCTGTCACCATTTAGAATGCCAAAATGGTAGGTTTTCGACCCCTGGCTCACTGAGGATGTCCGTGATCGAGCTGAACAGGGCCAACTGCGGCACTTAGAGCTCATATTTTCTCTGTATAGTATGATTGTGATTCTGCATTCCAATATGAGAAAATACTTTAGGTATAATATCCAAGCATTTTCAGTTCGAAATGGAATAAATAAACTCTGTAAGTCACTTTCCTCCCACCAAATTCATTCAACAAAATCACCAGATTTTTCATTCTTTGCTATTAATTTCATCCAAGAACACTGCGAGGACACTGGTTCATATGTGGTATAGTTAGAGACAGCGCCACGGAGTAACACACGCCAAGTATAGTTACTGCCTATTCTTTAGACATGTTTGCTCCTTTTGATTTACTCTCTTAGAGCTGGAAACCTGTCTTCTAATGATTGGAGTTCGGAAACTACCTAGACCTTGTGTCCGGTTTTTCTGTCATATATTACTTATGTCAAAGTGACTCAGCTCATTCCCTGAATTTTCAAGTGTGACACTACAGAAAAAGAAAAATATAGTATATGGCTGAGTATAGAGTATATGGCTAACTGGAAACTACATGGCGATGTGCAATGCGTTTCTCTGCTCGCGTCTGCTATTCCAGCCGTTTTAAAATGTTAACTGCGGGTTATGCTATGTCAGAAGTGTCTGATTCTGATATATTTTCTATTGCATTTTCAGCCTGTGCAAAACATCACAGATTTTTCCTGGTCACTGAGCTTCCACAGAAAGATGTCTGACAGGTTGGATTAGAAAGCGACATATTTTTCGTCTTGTTTTTTATTTTCTAAACGTTTTCTACCAACCTATTCCCAGTTCAGTTTTGGAGCCGGAGTCTCAATCAAGTCATTATTAAGGGACTTGTCACGGAGACCTGACCCCCACCCGAACGAGCAAGTCCCACAATGAAGGATTGATTTAGAAGTCAAAGTTTAGCGTCCCACAACGTACAGGGACGACTGCCCCGCTCTCGGGTTACCACTCTCACCAGTCAGTTGCCCCAGCCGACCTATGTTGGGTAAATATTCGAGCGCCGGAGCGTCTCAGAAGGAGCCGATCCCAAGCCTGCACACGCACTGCCACTGCCTGTTCCTGAGCAGCGCGCCAGGAGCCCAAAGCTCTACCAACTGAGCTACCGGGGCGACATATCACGAGCAATTCATCCACCCATGCTTCTCATTTATGACCATTACTAAACCACAAACATGTCGAGAGGTCCAGAATGGTGTTTCCTGGACCCCCAGCTTAATGTTCCGCGTGGTATAACCCCTTCGAGCCTCTAGAAGCTTGCGACTTTGGAGCCCTGTCTCTGCTGGGCTGCTCATCAAACTCCACTGCTAGATCAGTAGGAAAGCGAGTGTGGCTCTCCAGCATCAGCACGAGCGCGAGTGTGGTTCTGCGGCATCAGCACGAGTGCGAGTGTGGTTTGTGGTATCAGCCGAGTGTGGGCGTGACTTGCAGCATCAGTGCGTACCAGCAAAATTCGTTCACAAATGTAGAGGCCGCTGCGATTTTGAACGTGAAAAACTCTTTCTATGCGCATGTGAATGAGTAAACGTTAATGTGGTAAAATTTCCTCCTACACCCATCCCATCTGATATGATTCTGAACTTTCACCAGAAGGGCAGAAACGCATAGTATATCAAATGACCTAAGTTAACAGTAACGCTACGACCGCCACTTGGTGTCATCCTAAAAAAGAATACGACCTGGACAATACTTAACCAGTGTACTCTTCTCTTTCATGCAGGCGATCTTGTTCTATATCCCGTTTCCTGTGGAAGTCATGGGAGGAGGGAAAATCCATGCCCTCTGATGGACATGGACATCGGTCTTGTAGCTGACGTCGAGAAGAAGCAGAAGAAGAAGATGCTGCTCGACTACTTTCAAAACACATCTGCGACATCACAACTACTGGTTCTACAAGTACTTCTACTGCGAGCTGCTGGCACTGGCCAACGTCGTCGGTGAGTTTTTGGGAGGAAATTCTTCTGACATGGCTCTTGGTGGATGAGTAATACCTATTGCTGAATTGGTGCACGGTACTATGTTTTGGAAACGACAATCTTACTTTCATTATTTGAAGCATGACCCAATAGCTCAAAAGGCTAAGTATTTGGCAAAACGACTACAAAAAAGAGATACGACGTCCTCGAGACAAAACTGTACATCCATGAAAGAAATGAGAACATGATAGAAAAATGAATGTGTGTATGTAATAAAAATCAAAATGAGTGTCAAAAACAAATCAAGGTATATATTCTTAGCAAAACTCGAGGACTGGGGAGCTTGAGAAATTTCAGCACGAAGAAAATAATAATGTGGGACAAGATCAGCCACCCGTGCGTCTGTCAAAAACGGATCTTCGGCGTCAGCTGTGTTAGCAGAGCTCGGTCTGTGAAGCCTGCAGTCTGTCAACCTGCTGAGGAAAGCTCGGTCTGTCAAGTCTGCAGTCTGTCAGCCTGCTGAGGAAAGCTCGGTCTGTCAAGTCTGCAGTCTGTCAGCCTGCTAATTCGCATGCAGATCGTGCTGGGACGATGTTTTTTTGGTTCGCAGGATTAACGGCTTAGGTTGTCACGCTACCGATTAGTCACGCAACTGTTTTTATTGGTGACCAATGAGTGCTTAATTAATTGGGATGAAACATGGAGCTTATCTTGCGTCAGCCATGATTAGCATGAAGACATTGAAGATGGTCGCTGGCGTGGATGGCGCAGTTAAGGGGTGATGCCTGCGGCGGGATACGACTCTATTGAGAAGATGTGGCTCCATCTTATTCCTTGCAATACGGTCAATGTAAACATCTGAACTGGCTCCTTTGACGTCTCTAGCCAACGCACATAAGCTTGCTGGGGATAGAACGAATTAAAAAAACATCAGGAAAAAAATGGGATCGGCAAACGATAAGCTGTTCACATGGAGTGAGGAACGTATTTTGATCTGTTTATTTCTGTTAGGGAGCAAGCTGATTCTGAAGCTCAGGCTCGTTCAGTTCTGCTGCATTCTTTTCGCTCCAAAACAGCGATGGATGCAGGATTTTCGTAGGAGGGGAAGCCCCCAGGGGATGGCGCATATAATCAGGGGAAGGGCGGGGGCGCGTTTTGTGCATTCCAAAGGGTGCCATGTCTATACGATTGCTTTGAGGTTTTAGAGGACGGAGATCGGAAACAAATTTGGTCAAATAAAGAATTCCATCCATATTTGAACTTTTCAAGTCTTCCATTTCTTATTTGCAACATATAATTAGTTTTGAACTATTTTTAGCCAAGGACAAAAATGGTCCGTCAGTCGGTCTATCCCTGAAGCTTTGATTCGCGATACGCCGTTCTGCATTTAGTGTGAAAAAATCACAATTGGAAGAGCTGCTTTGGACCCGAAAATACATTTTTCCAGTTGATATCAAACCACTCCTGCCCCAGTCATTCAAGTTCTGCGTGCTTCTTGTAATGTGCAGCATCAAAATCCTGAAGAAAAAGTACTTTGAATACTGTTCCCCTAGCAAAGAGAGTTCACTACCTCTATCGCAAGGAGTCTTTCCAACAAAAATGAAAGCAGGCCAACGTAGTACCATTAAAAAGACTTCCCGAAAGACCCCAAAAAACTACAAGTCCGTTTCACTGACTCCACAGTTTGGAAAAAATTCCGGACTGCGTGGCTTACAGCCACCAGCTGGAGTAGTTCAGACCAGCTTTACCTCCAGCCTAACATGGTTTTATTTCTGAACGTTAGTGTGCATCAATCCCTGACCGCACCGCTTAACACTGTCCGTGACCCGATCTCACGTGGCTATCGAACTGATTGCATCTACACTGATTACACTGTGGCTTTCAAGGCGTAAACCATTCGCTGTTGGCTCACAAACCTGAGGAAACTCGTTTAAAATTTCTCGCTCAGCACTAAATTGTTTCTCCTCGTGTTTTGCAAAAACAGACATCAGCGAGTCCTTGTTAATGGAACGTGTTTGGAGTGGAGCCCGGGACCCTCGGGCACATTAGAAGGAGGACTGCTCTCTCCGCTACTATCCAGTATCACTATCCGCTACTCCGCTACAAGGTAAACGCCTTACCGGCTGAGATTTCCATGTCACGCGCAAGGCCGACGTAGCCCGGCTTCAAGGTGATGTTGGAAGAGGGTCTTGCTGGTCCAAAATCTGACAGTTAAACTTAAATCCGGAAAAATGCAAATGTTTCTGCATAACGCTGAAAACCAAACCAATCATAAAGCTTATGTTGTCGAAGCATAGTATTGGAACGAGTCGACAGTATCCGGGATTTGGGCGTCATCCTAGATACATAGATACAAAACTCACGTGTGGTCCTCAAGTCGAAAGTATGCCGAAAAAACAACAGAATTCTTGGGTACTTAATCTGATCTTTTAAAAGTCTGGTGATGGAGGACATCTTTACCAAGCCGCTGTTTTTCTGACTATTTACACTCACGTTCACTCGATTCTCGTTTACTCCTGTGTCATCTGGGGCGGACCTGCTGCTGCTCATTTAACTCGGATAGACAGGGTGCAGAAAAGCTTCTTTTATGGCTGAATGCGCTTCTTGGAAAACATATAGATCATTATTGTACTCTGAAATTTGTGTGCACTTCAATGCTACGTCATTATCAACTGGTAAAGCTCAACATGATTTAATTTTTCATTCTTAAAGTGATTGGCTCATTCTTAGAGGTAGGACAGACTCATCTGTTTTTACTGCGCTCTTTTCCATTGTGCGTACCTGCCAGGGCAACAAGAATATTAGTGTTGTTAAATGTGTCATATGCACGTGTGAAAAGCGTAAGTGAAGAGCTGTTTGTTGGGCTGCCCAGAGTCATAAATGTATTCTTAAACAGTTGGCCCCAGGCAGATGTGTTTCATGTCCCGTAGACCTCATTTAGAGCGAGCGTTATCGAATACATAGCCTCATTATAGTCATCTGTGCACCTGTTTTCCTAGTTCAGTGGATCGGAGATGGGTTTAGTTCTCTTCTTATAGTTACGAGTATTTACTTTACTTGTACTAAACAATTATTTTGTGACTTATTTCTAAGCACTTTGTATTATTTTATGAGCTTCTGACCTGGGTAGTCCATGATTATCGCATTTGGACCTCTGGCTGTTATATTACTTAGCCTATGAATTGACTTTGTTCCGTGGGTAATCCAGTGAATAAATGAAATAACATGAAATGAAAGGATACACCAAGGAAAGCCGGAGGAAATCCATCTATTCATTGGTCTACTTTTATCTAAGATATTCTCCAGATTGTTATCTGAGCAGTAACAGCGGGACTCCACGACTATCTCGGTCATTCTGCACCACCCATTTGTTCGCGTGACAGACATGCTGAAAGGTCTCAGTTTTGCTCCGGTTCTCGCCTCACTGGCATGCTTTCAGCGTACTGTGTCAACCATATCGGTCTCGGAAGACCTCTGGCACCAGCGGCAGCTCACTCTTTGACAGCTGAGGTTTCCGCAGCGCTCCACGGCTCATGGAGCTGAGTCACGGGACGTGGTCTCCTGATCACTGGTAAGTGAGGGATACGACCAGGGTCCGAGGCACAAACACTGGCGAGGGATGCGGACAAAGGAACAGAGGGTCCGAGGCACAAACACTGGCGAGGAATACGACCAAAAAGAACAGAGAGTTCGAGGCACAAACACTGGTGAGGGATACGAGCATAATAACAGAGGGTCTGAGGCACAAGTACTGGTGAGGAATACGATCAAAGGAACAGAGAGTTCGAGGCACAATTACTGGAGAGGGATACGACCAAAGGAATAGAGGGTCCGGGGTATAAACACTGACGAGGGATACGGACAAAGTAACAGAGAGTCCGAGGCACAAGCACTGGCGAGGAATACGACCAAAGGAATAGAGGGTCCGAGGTATAAACACTGACGAGGGATACGGACAAAGTAACAGAGAGTCCGAGGCACAAGCACTGGCGAGGGATACCAACAAAGTAACAGAGGGTCCGAGGCACAACTTTACTGGCGAGGGATTCGACCAAAGGAAAGGAATAGAAGGCCGAGATACAAGCCCGCGTTACGGACGGTGGCAGGCAGCGAAAACTGGGGAGATGGCGTCGCTCCGACGCATGACAAATCGCTTCCTGACTATGTTCTCAGCTTCCGTTCGTTGTCAGTTCCAGTGGCTGCAGGTCTGCACAAGCCAACTGGAGAGGCTGGCGATTTCGCCGGTTCCCGTGGGACAGCTCAGTGCCGGTCCGGTCACGTGCGGCGGCAGATACCGTCTCGGCACTGGCAGCGCCTGTGAACGGTGAATCAGCAGGGAGCGGTGCCAGCCGCGCCGCTCCGCCGTCGTCTCGTCTCGTCTCGCCGGAGTCATGCCGTGGTCAAACCTGGCACCGCCCCCGCCCCCGCCCCCGCCGCAGACAGCGGTACTCCGCTCGCCTATGGCGCGGCCGCCACCGCTGATACCTAATCTCCGAGAGCGCGACGGTGTCTGCTGGCGGTACCAGCCGCCCCTGATGGCAGGCGGCTGCGCTGTTTGATCTGAGTTTCCGCTCCATAGGGACGCACTCCGTGCACGCATCATCACCCCTAGCCACCCGCCGGCACGACCGCGGTCTAATTCATCACGCTATTATCACCGGTACCACCAACGCCGCTCCCCTTCCACCGCTAAGAGATGAAACTGCGTGAACACACTCGGCGACACGCTACTGGAAGCACGCGCGCACGCACGTGCGCCGCCGGAAACTGGAGTGCCGTGCGGGCAGCTGCAGGCGGGGGCGAGGTCAGATGCCGATCGTGACCCCAGTCGCGGTGCTTATGAGCCATTTCTGCAGCAGAGGCGCGTGCCAACGCGTCGGCCCACTACAAAAGCCGCTCCCGTGTAAACACAAGGCGTTCAGTGAATGATGGCGATTTATTGAGAACGCCCCAGCAATCATAACATCCTGGGTCGGGCGTCAGACAGGGGTAGGTATAATCAGACCCCGTATCGCCCCCCACGCCGGCTATTTCACCGTCTGAGCGAATGCTGGAGACACGTGCCGGCCCCGAGGAGATGTGGACAACTGTGGTGGAGAGTCATTCCGCAGTTAATGTATCGGGGCCGAGCGAGCTAGGCCAGGGAGAGGTGTTGACTCATACTACCACATGCGGTTCAAGATCGCCCAGTTTAAATGGACTTAACGAGAAACTCGTGTATGGGATCAGTTTGCCGCCAATAACGGCGCTAATGACTCAACCCCTGCCGAGAGGACCTCTTTTGCATCATTCCAACTGTCTTTTGTACAGTGTTTAGCGAGCCGCCGCATTCCGGGACCAAGAACGTTGCCGCAGACCACAAAAAACTGGGGCCAGTCGATCTTCAAACCTCCTACTGGCGCTACTTTTTCTCTCTAGAACCAAAAAACTCTTAGGGCTTAGGTTTATTGTTCTTAGGTTTGTGTTAGGTGTATTGTTATTGTAAGATTTCAGCTGTTCCCAGTATTGTTACGAACGGCTTGGTAGTACGAAGAAGGCGTCGCACACGATAATACCTGGTTTGCGAGTAAATCCTCTTTAAATACCGCGCCACAGCTCCACCCGTGGTAAACATATTGTCTGAAAATTTCTAGAGAAGCTGCCAAATGTAGTTTTAGGAAACGTCAGAAAGTTTCAATGACCTATCACGAACCGTTCTGGAGATATCGTGGAAAACATAAAGGGTGAGAAGAATGCGCTCCCCTGACAGAGATAGTTAATTCTCTCTCCTGGGAGAAAAATGAAAAAATGAGGGCCCCTATTGTCCCCTATTGCCCCTGTGCCCACAATCTCCTATCCCCTCTAAAGACATATGTCTCTGAAGTAAAAACACGAAAATTTGTCATTTAATGCTTATTTAAATTGCTTAATATTACAAACTATGCACTGAAGCACCTAGGTTATTATGCTCTTCGTAACTTCCATGTTCTGGCAACAGATTTTTGAACTCGTATTATTAGCCAGTAAGATAAGTAGGTTTACAATTACAATTTTGAACAATAGTTACCCTGAAAAAGGATTAACCACTTTTTATACCAGCCTGTCATGTTGCACAGTTCAGTGTGCTTTCCTCACGAATGAAAAAGAGTAAATGTGTGACATCTTTCAGTCACATAACTATTCTTATAACTCAGCTGTCGTAAAATTCAGCGCATCACCAACCATATCTTTTCCTCGTTATTTACAGGTCAGATGTTCATGATGAACAAGTTCTTCGACGGTGCGTTCATGACTCTGGGTCTGGACGTGATTGCCTACTCCGAAGGGGACCCAGACCAGCGCGTGGACCCTCTGATCTGGACCTTCCACGTATGACCAAGTGCACCTTCCGTAAATATGGTCCCAGCAGCAGCATCGAGGTCATGGACGTGCTCTGCATACTGCCGCTCAACATCGTGAACGAGAAGCTGTACGTGTTCCTGTGGTTCTGGTTCCTGCTTCTAGCTGGTCTTACACTCATCAACAACATCTCTCGAGTAATTCTGATGGCGATGCCGCGCATCAGGGTCTACTTCCTGCACGTGCGTCTGAGGTTTGTAAGCAAGGAGGCCATCAACGTCATCATCCGGCGATCGCGCATGGGAGACTGGTTCATGCTGTACATGCTGGGACAGAACATGGACGCGGCCATTTTCAGTGAGGTGATGACGGACCTGGCGCGGAGGCTGGGACATAAAGGAAAGGATTACTCGGAGGCTTGATGCGACGCTGGAGTGGAGGGAGAACGAAGTGAAGAGAGGCAAGCAGAAGGTGAGTTCTGTCACTTTTGTTTGATAGTTTTCGTTGTGTCGTTGCGTGGTGTCGTGTATATTTTCTGCACAGCCCGTCAAATTTTTTGATAAGGTACTCGATGAATGCAACGTTCCACGGACCATTTTTAGAAGCTGCGGCGAAGGTTTTAGTCACATGTCTTGTTAAAAGGCCAAAATGTGGGCCTGCGACCCAGTCGTCTCATCTGAAGCCAGATTAATTAAACACACATTTTTCTTTGATTGGCCGAGATATAAAAAAACAGGGTGAATTCAGAATTTCCATGATCTGGACCCGAAGTTCTATGTTGAAACTTGCCACTAGTGAATGTTGGGAGCACAAGGAATTTTTGTTACCACTGAAAAACTCCGGAAAGTCATATTTGTTATGCCTAAAGAAGATTCACTTATAGAGGGTGACATACTGATGACAGTCTTTTGAGCGGGGTTTCCAATTTTCAGAAGCTAACTTCTTAGGAGAATAAGCACAAGTCTTGTCGCGAAACTAGCTCCAGCAAGTTGAAGGAGGTAGTTTCAATACCAGATTTAGGGCACATGCTTGGGACCGGTATTAGCGAACGTCGTAGGCAATGATCTGATGTGCTATTTTCCAATCCGCACACATGGTATTCTATGTAATCAATGCTGTGCGGTATTCTAATGATTTTCTTACTAGGAATTAGTCATCTAAATATCGCGTAAAATAAATTAAGGGGCAGCAGCCACCCATCCAGGTAGTCAACCTCCTCATTCACCCTCATGCATCCTTATCCTTGCCGTCTCCTTCCATAGTCTCATTCTGTCTCCACTACATCATGTCCATTACGAAGGCGCTCGAAAAGCCATCTCATGTGCGGAAGTGTAAGAAGCTTATACATAAAAATAGACCAATTGGAAGAGGGTTTGAAAATAATGAGCATAGGGTTTCAGAAAATCGGGGTGATGGTCAATACCAGTAGTATTAAGCTAATTCTGAAAGGGATTCTTGTATTAGGTTTAAGTTTTAACAAAAGTTACAATCTAACATGCCTACGTTTCGGCTATTCTGCCTTGATCATGGTATTGAATAAATTAAAATACACATTAAATACCTGAAAGAAGCAAGCTCATACATTGAATCGCAAATAGTGTGTCCACCGTTTGAATCCTTTTTGAATTTTTTCAAAACTAGGTATAGATCGAGCATGCAAACACTTCATGAAAAACAATTTACAAAACAGTCAGAAACAGTTTACAATACACCGTAACTCTCTAACACATTGTTGAATTATTCTTTTCACTACAGCATGACATAGTTTAATTTTACCCATATTCCCGTTGATAGTTGATGTGGTGTTTATAAATCCCACTTCTATTGTTACTCTTTCTTGTTCTTCTTTTTCCGAGCATAGTATGACTAATTTGTTCCAGTTTGGAAGATGGCCTGCATTTTCACCGTGTCTTACCATGGCATTAGTTGTCTGTGATATCTGAGGTCCGCTTTATGTTCTTGTACCCTTGTTTTCCCAAAAGTTTCCCCAATGTAACTTTTGTTGCAGCCGCTCACATGGAGCTTTGTACACGACGCTATCAACGATCAACGCTATCACGCTATCACGACGTACACACCACATCAACGATCAACGGAAATATGGGGAAAATTAAGCTATGTGATGCTGTGGCGAAAATGATAATTCAACAATTTGTTGGAAAGTTACGGTGTATTGTGAAATGTTTCTGACTGTTTTGTAAACTGTTTTCCGACGGGAGATTTTCATGAAGTGTCTGCATGCTCGATCTATACCTAGTTTTGAAAAATTCAAAAAGGACTCAAAGGGGGCGCGGTAGTGGAGTGGTCAGCGAGGCTGGCTGCCACGCAGCCGACCCGAGTTCAAGGCCCGGCGGTTTCCCTGAACAAGGAGCAAGCTGGCTCCCGAGAAACCCTTCCAACAGGGGAAGGAGTTGGCGACGCCATATGACCCTGGCAGTTGGTGCGTCGATAAGCCCCAAAAATTATTATTAAAAGGACTCAAACGGTAGACACAATATTTGCGATTCAATGTACGAGCTTGTTTCTTTCAGGTATTTGATGTGTATTTTAATGTATTTCAATGCCGTGATCAAGGCGGAATAGCCGAAACGTAGGCATGTTAAATTGAAACTTTTGTTAAAACTAAAACCTAATACAAGAATTTCATTGTAAGCACACTGTTTACCAATCTGTCTCACCATCCTGTATATAAGCTAATTCTCTTCGGAGATCACAGACAGCTAACAAACATCTCACAAACTGTGAGGCTACACTTCTCAAACGAAGAAATTCTTGGCAAAAATTATGTAAGAATGTAGATGCTTGCATAGGAATTAATATTGGTTCAGTCATGTCGAATCCATATCTAATCACTGTTTTGATATTTTGATAGTTTTGCATCATGCAATATATATCCTGTCCCCTGAAGTATTTCTTCTTCAGAAGAAGAAGTTCATCAATTTAGGCAATCGATTCATCAATTTAGGCTTAGCGGCTGCGGCATTGCTCTGTCTACATTCAATACGAGAGCCGTTGGAGCTCGGCACCGCTCGACATTGAGTGCACCTAGACAGTGTCAGATCGCGTCAGAGGGATACCCATACTGATCGTCTCAGCTGACATCTCAGATAGCGGTTACTCAGTTCAAAGCTCTTACCGGGGTCTCAGATGCTTCTCGTCAGACGATCTGATTCGGAGAGATGAGCGGTTGGGCTGAGAACGCTCTGGGTCGTACTGTCAACATGAGACGCTTTATAACCTTTTCACGCCCATCGGGAGTCAATTTATGCTGGCAAGCAGAGTTTTACATCGGCTGATGTTGCAAGGGGCATGTCGTTGTCTGTGTTCAATGTCCTATTGTTAAGTGGAATAAAGCGTCTATCTTGAGATGCTAGATTGGTTACTTGCATGCTTTCCTTTCTGATCGCTTCGCAGATAGGAAAAGAGACAATATTTTTAATATTTGTTCAAAATAAGGTAGGCTGAAAAATAAAAGTGGCAGATGCAGTCAATTCAACAGGCCCGGACTCGTTCCTAAAGCTGTTTTCGTACAGCGGCTTTTTTGAAACCCCTTGCAGTCCGTATTTAGAAATATGCTGAAAAATTATGCAAAGCATACTAATTATTTAACTCACAAAAGGATATATATCATGCTAATTAAGTGTGGGAAACCCCTCTGGTTGAATCCAATAAAGATAGGTACAGTTCTAGCATTACACAAGATTAGTTATTTTGAGCACACTCCCCGGCTTCAGGTCCTCCAACCACATCGGAAAAATAAGTGGAGGGGAGGACTTTAGGACCTCTCTACCACGCATGTTAAAGATAACATTCAATTTGGTGTCGTAAAAATTTGTAAGTCCAGAAAACAACAACAGCTATTCGTCCTGTGGCCTAATCTTCCAGCCTCTCCCCCCCAAGTCTACTCTGGCACCTTGGATCTTGGCCAGCCATCTAGGCTGGTCAATGTTTTTGTAAGCGTGGCTGACGTTAAGTCCAAGGTAACATACCAAGTTAAAAGGCCATTATTGTTCACGGTCAAACTCCAATTTCCAGCTCAATGGCTACTGTAATAATAACTACAGTGGTGAATGAGGAGAAGGCGTGGACATCGGTAAGTCTTTTAAAATATAGTTTGACAATATACATTTGAGACAGTGTAGAGGCGGTGTTGTGACATTAGACGACCTAGGCTTAATATTTTTTCCTGGGCTGCAAACAAATAAGTAATAGGTATTTCAAGCGCGGGAGACCGATGCACCGCTGCTTTTCACTATCCGTAAAAACCTTGGGGACCGGTGGGCACCCCCAGTACCAGTGCATGTTAAGGATCCTGCTCACCTTATTGCGTCAGTGAGAATTCGCGTAGACCTGGGCATCGTAGGCAATACAGAAGCTTGGAATTTAATGACCTCCCACCTGTCATGATTCTCTAATTATCCATGAAATTTGCATTCTAAAGGAAAGCTGTAGATAAAAAGCAGGAGCTGCATCCATCAAGGGCTCTGATTTTATTTCCTCGTGGGTTTCGTCCCACCTGACGGTCCAGTCGCACGTTTAGTCCACGCTCCCGGTATTGTGTTTGTGTTGGTGAGGTTTGTTTATTGACTTCCGGAGGGAGTGCGAGCCATGCTGGTGATTATCCACTGAAAGCTGACGACGAGAAGATGTCTGGCCTAGATTGAAGCGTCATCGATATGAACTTTTCGCATTCACATTAAGATTTAGTCTCTGATTAAGTCAAGAAATTCTGTCCACAAATTTTGTGTATGTTTCCTAGTATATCAAATCAGTCATCATCATTTCATAATGAGTATTCTGTAGTGACTACCACTGTGATTTAATCATGAAGATAGTCACGGGGTAAATATAAACGTAAGCCTTGATTTAACCTTGTAATCAGTAAGGGTTGGGCGTTTTTTCAATGCAATTATTTTACCTATGGATGAATTTTCTGCGATCCCAAGTTCAAACATGTTACGTCACGAATAATAATTTTGGTACCAGTCAGATACCTGATAACACATTAGGCATTGTTATCAACCAGCGATGTCCTCAAGTAGCGCAAAGCAGGTAAAATGTATGTCTCAGGTGGAATTTTACCCATTTTCAATGCATGATGGCCAACAAAAATACAATGTTTTCCCGTACCAGAATAACATAAGATGATAGTAGAAGAAATAGCTCTCCGTTGGTGATGAAACCAGTGATGCCGTCACGCAGAAATCTCCCATAGGATGTATTTCTTCCTTTCCCCTGCTGTACTATACCTTTCTTTCTTCGCTTATCGAGGGTACCCAGTGTCCCTCCACCCCACATGACAATTTGGGTGTTCCGCCTCCCTTCCGGGGCCTTCATTAGCTGAGGTCGGAATCTTTTCATCCGCAGCAGAAATTAGAGGTCTAAGGAATTACCTCTTTCAATGACCATTTTGCAATCACTGGAACTACTTCTAAAGCTAAAACCATGCAAAACCCGGACACACTGCTGTTGTAGTATCTTCTTGGTAAAAATATAAAATGAGGCATGTATTTTAGATGGAGTGTGCAACGATTTTACGAACTGAATCTTCTTATCCAAGTTAATGAACAATTGTAAAATTTCAGAATAAGATAACGTTTTTTTAAGACTCATCAAAACTATAAGCCATCGAATCTGTTTTTTTCAAGACTTGTGGCGAGGTATGCTGTCATCGTATGACATCTTTTTTAATTGAAATTATTAATAACAGTCCCCTCCCAAGGGGCTGATCCAGGGGGTGGGTCAATCCGGCCATGCCCCAAACCTTTTGGACCCCCTCTTGCCCCACCAAGAGGGGGTCTACGCCCTATCCCCCCTAGAAAACTGGTTTTTCACATCAATCAATTGGGGAGGATCTGTCCGTCAGTAAAATACATTTCAATTGTTTTGGTCTGTTCGCAAAGTGTTCCTCTAAAGGTAAGTAAAAATATTCACTGCACTCATTTTCTCCCTGACATGGGTTTGCCCCCTCCCTCCCAAATCAGCCGGCAGGGTCCGCCCTTGTCCCCTCTCTCCCCCAACCATCCCTGCTGCCGTCACCACACGCGTATTTACACTCTCACTGAAGCACGGCCTACGCTCTCTTACAATAATCATAAGCTGACATAAATGTACCGGTGCCACTGCTTCCCACGCTGTCAGAAATTGGATGGGTCTGTCAATCTTCTTCCAGGGGGAGCTTATTTGACCCCATCCCTATTAGATATATCAAAGGTGGAACAAGTTTTGAAACAAGGCAGCGCGCAATGCCGTTGTATCTGTTATAGCTGTTCCGTGGTCTCTTTTAATATTTCCTCTTCATTTATAAGTTCGCAACCAATGCCCAAAGCTTACGTACAGAACCTACCTGCCACTCTGGCAGGTCATCGGAGGTCAGGGAAGCGATCTAGGATGTTTCAGTCAGAAACCCCGTTCTTAACACCCGGGTAGTTTAGTTGCTAAAGCTCTTGGCTCAGACCCGCTGCTCAAAAAAGCGTGCAGTTGCAGTGCACTGATGAAAGCTTGGGATCGGTTCCCCTGAGACGCTCCGGCGCTCTATTTGCCCGACGTAGGTCGGCTGGCAACTGACTGTTGAGAGGGTGACCTGAGCGGGGCGGCCGTCCCTGCGCTATGTGGGACGTTAAACCTTGACTTCTGAACTAACCAGTCAGTGCGGGAATTCCTTGTTCAGATGTTGGGGTCGGTATCTCTGACACAATTCGATTGAGGACTTTGTAGAGACTTCGATCGCATGAGCCGAACTTGCAACAACTTGGTCAACATTTAAAAGAAAATGAAAGACCTCGGCTGGGTGAAAATGAGTCTTTGGTTATTGTCGTCTAACTTTTAAGACCCACAAAACACTGCTCTATCTCTGTTTTTTGACGGTACAGAGGCCGTTCATATCAAACCTGCATGGTATTGCATCCTGTAAGCTTCCTCAATTCATGCCATTCAATGATCTGTGATATCCTAGCGTGTGATCGGACTCAAAATTATATGCCATATCACTAAAATTAAAGTGCCTCAAAATGGTGCTGAGAAAATGTTCGTAGCTATACTATTACCTGAGATAAGCGATGTGTACTAATACACCACCTTTCTGCGGTTTTGAACTCGCCTAAGCACCTTTGACCTCAATGTTGGGCTGATAAAATAACTGCAGAATTTTCAATTTACTTTAGAACAAGCCTCCCACGATTCTTTTCCACCGTCTCAGTTTTTCTAGTTAGAGGCCACTATTCTTTGCCCTCCACTCACCATGACGGAGAGGGCTCATGCTCGTCACCCGGGAGAGGCTAGGGTATTTGTATAAATGTAATGTAGCTTAAAGAAAAATTTAAAGGGAGGCATTATCTGGGACATTCATACAGATCCAGCAATTCCACATCTGCTTTCACAATGACTGGGTTTCAGTATTACCGGTTTTTGGGATCGTCTCAAGCTATATTCGCCGCTCATCGGTTAAACACCTGCTGCTATATTCTTGTGCCTTCCGTCCATTGTGTGAGTGGTATTCTCGCGTGCAGCACGGGTGAAACTGCCGTGGAAATTTTGCTTTTGTTTTTCTCTCCGTTTTCGATCATCTCTCCATGGTCAGCGACGGATTCCGGGAGCGCCACAGTGTCAGCTGCCACACCACCCTCACTCAGCGGCAAACTAATTCGGCGGGTGTCGCTGAATTCGTCCTTATCGACACCCGGTCCCAGGCGGTCAGCCAGCCGTGGCCGGTGCTGTCGCCGCACCCTCGCCACACGCCGACGCCCCGCCGCAGACGCCCACAGTGTTGGAACGGCGCCCCCGCAGATACTCCCGCCCCTGGGAAATGAGAGGAACTGTCCTGCGCGCTCCGAGTGCTCCTGCCACCCAAGCGTCGCCCTCGCCGATGTGGCGTCGCGACGGCAGCGGGGTTGTGAGGGCAGAAATAGTGGCACGTGCGGCAGTCGTGTTACACTGCCACAGTAGATTCACAATGGCGGCTTGCACGCGCGGTCAAAGGTGGCAGGGCTGGCCATGGCCTGAATAGTAACCCGGTGCGACCCGCGGTGGCATCGGGCCCACAGGGGTGCAGTGCCAGAAGGAGACCGGCGCCGATGTCGCGCCGACAAGAAACGCTCCAGACTGAAATCAGCTACGACACATACAATGGTTATCTTGCATTGTCGGATCCCTCTAACGTCTGGGGAACACAATTCAGTCCGTGTCATTAAACACAAAGTGAAAGAAGGCTACATTATCCGAGATACAAAACAGACTCCTACGAAAGAATAGGCATGGACAAGCGGGAAACAGTACATACTAATGGCGGGGGTACGGTGTGTGAGAGATAGTGAGAGAGAGAGAGAGAGGGGGGACTGACACCGAAATTAGGTGGTGTTTGAAAGCACATCCAAAATAACCACTGAATTATTGCCATCAGCAGGTACCACCTGTAAATTTGGCAGTATATTTTTCACGCCACGTGTTGGCATGTTCTGGACAATATCAATATCTATGCTAGGCTTCTGAGATGAATAAGGAGTCATAAGCGTCTGCTGATACGGGCAAAGCAGGAATACAGATCAAGAAAGGGCCGTGCTCGAGGCTTTTCAAAACCGCCAAGAGGCTGTGTGAAGTTGTTGAGCAGCGTCACCTAACGGCAGTGTTGGTCAGTTGTTTACTGGTGCCAGAACGGCACTCCGCCCTGACAGCCTGAAACTCTCTGTCACGTCCTCCTCCATATCTCACGCCCCGAATGAAATCAGCCAAGGGCGATAGTGGAGCTGACGCCTCGGCTCCTGTCAATGAGTGCTCCCAATGAAGGTCTCAAAAGAAACCGCAATGATTCATACTGGCGTCTGATAACGTGCCAGCTCGTATGGTTCTGGGGAGTTACCAACTGGATGGTAACTCTGAATAGACCTTTTGAGTAGAATAGAATAGAGCCAACGTTTTACATAGGCATAGTGAGGAGCCGATTCCGACCTCACCTTGCTTCAGGGAATGTGCTCATGGAATTTTCAAACAAGATGCTTGCATCCACCACTGATGAGCTTGTTATAATCTTAGTCATCGATGGCAATTGAATGATTTGCAGCATTGTATTTCTGATATGACACTGCAAGTTAAGCGGCGACACCTCCCGCCGCAGACTGTGGCTGGCGCCGCAGGGAGCTCCAACGTCGTCCACCACTCGCGTGACGTCTCGAGGTGCGCTGACGCAGCGTCGCATAGTTGGACCGGCTCGCCGCCGCGGCGTCTCAGAGCGTCATTAATCGGCGCCGCTATCGCGCGACGGCGACGGGCGCTGGTCGGCGGCGGCAGCCGATCCGGCGGCGCGCTCATTACGCGCCGTGTGCCGCTCCCGGAATGCACAAAACGAGTGCAGCGACCGGCTGAGTCGGCCGGCTTTGGACGAGGAGAGCAGCTCTCTCATCGGGTGAGCAGTACTGCCACTATAGAGACGCTGATCACAGCTGACAAGTGTTTCGGGATTTGCAGGGCCTGTGCCATCCGATGACAGGACTGGCGGAGAGAAGGCAGTATTGTTTTGACGTCGGCTGAGAGCTGCAGAAGTACCGCTCGTGCCCGTCGGTTTACAGGGGCGCTGGGTTGGCATATGTATATACCCGCACACGTGTGCAGCGAGTAAGATTTGGACCCTATCCCCCGTTCAACCGCACAGGAGACATGCAAACACATCTGTGAGACGCAGCTGTTCTAAAATCGCACAGCCACATCGGTTCTACTCCAGCCCTAAATCTCAGACAGCCTGTGAGTTGGACATCCCCTGCCTGACACAGTCACGTGCCCCCCCATCGGATGGAGACGGTACCGCGCCGACTGACCGACTCTGGCACCGCATCAAAATCAGCAGACACCGGTCCCAACTCACCGGGCAGCGTGACGTCACTGGTTACACGAGCCACGTCACCGTCGACGTCAGTGGAGTCGACTTCAAAGATGACCAGTCCGTCTCTGTTTACGTTTGGGTCTGGTCAGTATGGTAGTTCGAGCATAGACTGTTATTGGGCGGGAAACGATGATGTTCATGCACCGAACTATTTAGCACTTGTTGAAGCGATGCGGCAAAGACAATGGAAGGCTTCTTCAAAATGTTGCCGAAGTTGGATTATGTTTATCAGGTCAATGCCAAAGCTAGTAGAAGACATAGAAATCTAGTTTTGCTCAGTTGAAGTGTACTTTAATTAGGATCCCACAGCTTGACCGCCCTTTTCCAGGCATCGCTCTACGTTGGAAAAGGGGGAAGAGAGAAACCTGGTGATCCACTTTTCATTGCCGATTTCCTGGCTTAAGACAATTGGAAAGAAATAGAAAAACATCAGTTTGATCAGTTATTAACTTCGCAGGGCTGCCATTTTGGTCCAGGTGGTGAGGGGATAAGAGCAGGGTCCGCCCGGCGGGGGAGGGAGGGGGGGCGGTTTTCCACCTGAGACCAGGTCTGCCGGCAGCCGCCATTAGGCTCAGCTATTTCCACACTGTTTGTTTTCGATTCGCCAGGTAGCAAAGCTTGTTTGTAGAAAAGGTGGCGGTGTTTGGTGGCGGTGACAGTGCGGGCCGGGTTCGGGGGACTGTCCCCCCTCTGTATGCTGTCTCACAGGTGGTCTGCGGTTGAGACAGGCGGCAGAGTCGACGTTTACCGTCGATGTGGTTAGGGAGGTGCAGCGTTCCCAGAAACTGCGTTAGTAACTGCAAAGCCGTGACAGAGCATGGCTTTGCCAGAGGGGAATCGTTATTGTTGGAATATGCGAGAAGTAATAAAAAGTATGTTAACTGCAATCTGTGATTTTATTTGTGGCATGTGGTTGTTTCTCATGAAGCCCAATTGCTCTCTTCCCGGAAACTAATGCCTTAAATCCTTGCTTTGCTGTTGTGAGCGTAGATATGCTGGCTTTGTCTTGAAATTACTTTTGTGCACAGTGTGGGATGTCCAAATTAAGGAAAAAAGAGGTCAAAATTAATCAACGAGAAAGGGCAAAAACTGTATATGTGAGACCAGAAGAACATGATTAAGATTAATTACCCATACTAATAGATGATATGTACACGAAATACAAAAACAAAGATAGGCATGCCAGATATTTAAATTACCTTATTAACAGAAGTTAAACCATGCTGATAAACTCATAAAGCCAGCTCATTCTGGCGGATCCTGTGTTTTTGAAAATCAAAGCATCAGATTTGCTGGGCAATACATTATTAAACCACAAACCTACAGGGTACAAACATTAGTAAAGTAAATGCTGGAATGCCAAAACAATGCCTCAGGTGAGCTAGGTACTTTCTTTAGAACCTTTAACCCTATTTCCGGCAGGGGGGCTAATATTGCCCCCCCTCAGGTTTTTCAAGAATATCTCCGAAACGGCTTGCGATAGAACTTTGAAACTTCCTGACTTTTCCTAAAACTAGTACAGGCAAGTTTTCTGAAATTGTCAATATTATATATTTACCAGGGGCGGAGCTATGGCTGGGTTTTTGGGGAGGTTCTATCCACAAACCAAGTATTATCGTATGCGATGGGTTCTTTGTAAAAGGAAGCCGTCTCTGCTGATCCTGATACCAGTTATATGGTTTTATTATATCATTTTTTATGTGAGATGATAATGCATTCACAATTGTCACTATTTGTATTCATCAGGGGCGGTTACAGCAGTTCAAAATGGGGGGAATGTTATCAAGAAGGACTAAACGTTAGTAAGTGAGAAGACTGCTTACAGCCGTGCCAGGGCGAATACAATTGGGTATATGAAAATTCAAAATAGTTATAACCAAATTCTAGATTACCAGAGGCGTGTCCAGTCACTACACATTTTCAAAATGCATATTCCCAGCCAGTATCACCGCCGCGACTCAATATCGTTGTATATTAAAAATGTGTTTCCAATCACCCCCACCCGCCCCCCCACGACGAGAGTCCTTGATCCGTCTATGTCACTCTCTTTCCCAGAGCTGCCATGGGAGGGTAAAAATTATCAGAAATAAATTTCAACTAGTCGAGGGACTAATATACTCATGCATACCACTCGCATATTGTTGGTATGTATTTTACCCCACTGTTTTACCTTACTGCATCCGCCCCTGATGAGTTTTTCACTTTTTTCATTTATTTATGTGTCAAAGATGCCAAGCAGTATATCACGGCTTCTAATCCGCGTAACAAAAACTTTTTAGGTTGTATATATTTCCCCTCATAGTCCTGGTCCTGAAACTGCCATTGAATTTCGAATTTTTGTGTAACTCGAGTATATGACAATTTTGGGTCAATTATTTGTAAATCTGAACTAGTTTTGTGAAAATCGTACAACAGAGACAAGGGTTATGGAAAATCTAAAAAATACACAAAAATTGTATATTTTGCACGACCTTCTCCTTAAAAATCAAAATTTTGAAATTTTCTTTTTTCAAAATAAAGTTTAGCGTCAGGGGAATCTATAGCACTTTGAATTTTCAAAATCGGCCGGTTAGATTACGAGATCTTAGGGGGGCCGATATTGCCCCCCTGCCGGAAATAGGGGTAGCCGGGAGCCTGACGGAAATAGGGTTAACAAGCTGGAGTGTGCAAAAGACCGGGAAATTTCCTAAGCTTGTCCATTTGAACATAACATTTTCAAACAAAGTATTAATGAAATTACGCATACATCAGAAGGACTCACCCCCTGCTTTCACATGAATTCAAGGAGAAACTGCAGTGTGCAGCCTCATAATAAAAATTAAAACGATTGGATGGCCACCATGAAAATAATGATTTACCTAAGTCCCTTTCCTTTAGTGTCTGACTTTCTCAAAATTGAAATAGTGAAACTACTAGTTCAGAATTAGCCTGTTTAAGCAATAAAGCATACTGGCCACATAAAACTTGCCAACTCTCAAACTTATGTATGAACTTCACCAATGCCCTGGGTTGTGACAACTGGTGATCTCCGAAATCCGCCATGCAATCCAGAAACGTACACAAACATTAATATCAACTGAGGCAAATTCCTTTTCACAATGCTGAGAAAGTCATCTCTCGAAAAATTCAGCCAAGCCTGTTACTCGCACCCGTTGCCAAGTACGGTTTTTCTGGTGCAAATAAACTGACCAGGTAGGTCCCTGAGCGTGAAAAGGATGTCCAAATTCTCCACCTTAAAATCACGTTGAGATTCGGTGCTGGTTGAGAAAAAAACAACCTTACCTTAATTGGTCATCATTTTTCAGAAAGTATCTTGAAAATCATCGAAATATTTTGACTGCTTCCGGAGATATTCCCGGAAATTCATAGAGGTAAAATTTTCATAACCTGTGAAACTCCCACTTAAGATATTATTCTTTTGTTTTTTTTTACAAATATCCAATATTTAGCTTGTTTTACTAAACTCAACTGTACACTTTTGATTTCATGTTTGGTGATAAAAAACATCGGGAGATTGTAGAATTTATATATAATGTCGAGTATGTAGAAATGATTTAGTAATGTTTCTCTCATTGTTCTGCTCAAAATTCCGAGTGACATGGAGCGTAATATGGCTAAAAATATGTTGCGCAAAAAAGCAGATTCTGATTTTTATTCCAGGTACTTTCAAAGTTTTATTTTGCATTTAAGCTTCAAAATCAAACATCATAGTTGATTTTGACCCGCACCATTTCTAAGGATGTCGAAATCCAGTCATAGGAGCTGACATCATCAAAGCATGTATTACCTCAGTAGTATCAGCCAAAAGTGGTTATGATGGTTGTTCGGGTTTCCAGCAAGGTGACGATGTATTGTGCAACTCTATGGTACCAATAGTCTTACCCTGGGATTATGATCAGTCTTGGCTAGCAAAACTACGAACAATATTTCAGTTTTCTGATTTGTTCCTGAATTTTATTTGTCCAATGACACCGCGAATCAGCACTGCCGCTAGGCTCCGCGTTTATTTTGAGCCCAGCTTTACGTTTAAGACGAATGCGCACATCCCAAACGTGTGAAGCGTGGGGGCCTTTGTCGTTGAAAGGGGAGGAGAGCGTTGTGTTGAGGAAGTGGGGGATAAAATTACTAGTATCACTTATGTTAGTACGCTATGAGATGCGAGGGGCTGATTGCTGATTTTCTTTTTGGTTGAATCAGCATATTGTAGCCGGTTTAGATGTACTGTCTGTCAGGTATTATCTTCCACATCCTGTGAGATATTTCAGTGCACTTGGGAAGAAGCAATTCTTAATGTTCTTTTTACAGGGGTATCGTCCTTCTTAGAATTTATTGTAAAAATTTGTGCTGGAATCCTTCAGTATTCGTACCTCCTCCTCTCTGCAAAGATGCTATGTTATGTTGCTTTATTTTCACTCGGAATCAACCCAGACAGGGCTATTTAAGGAATACTACTCAAAATGTGAAGGAAACAGATTTACAAAACTAGTGTTCTAGGATCTTTATCCAGTTGACTTCACTTACTGTTCTGGCCCTCCTTCCATTCTTAAACCTTTGGAACAAGGAGACTGATAATCTTAGTTACTTATTCATTTTGTTTATGACGTAAAATTCCTAGATTTAGGATGCCAAAATTTTATGGATACCAAAATGATTTCATGGATTGCCAAATGTTACATACAAAAATTGTATAGATGCCAAAGTGGATGCCAATATGTATAGGATGTCAAAATGTATGACTTTCCACGTAAAATTACCAATTTCAGGACACTGTATGATGGTTTACTTTCTAACAATGTACAATTCATCTTGAGATGCCCCATTTGAGTACCTTGTCGGGCAGATAAGACAGAGGGGAGTGGGCAAGGAGCGGCAAGCCACTGATGGATCGTGGACAGACTGTTTTCATTGGCGAGCTGGCCTGTAGGCCTCATTGCCGCTTGTCAGAGGCTCAGGCACGTTCTATCACTTTAAATGAGAACTGCTACCCGAAATGAGCTATAGTTGAAGACCCCAGAGATGGTGGAGATTCCTCACGCGAGAAGCTTTACCTGTCTCTTTTCTCCCTGGGAAAGGCCTTCTCAGACAGGCCTGTACACCAAAATAATATGTATTGATGTGTTTGATATTTCTAGCATAATAGTTTGCTGGCAAACCCATTCATATGCCAGTGACTTTCGTAGATTTGTCTTTAACAAAACGTGCATAAGTGTATGTGTGCGTGATAAAAAATTGACTTCAATTAGTATATTAGGATTTCATTAACTTTGAAGCTCCACTGAAATGATTTATGGTCAAACATTATGTGAGAAAAACGTGTTCCAATAGCAGAGGGTTTCAGATTGACAGATACAAAATTTCCTCGGCTGTTGCATAACTGGATGTGCAGATAATGAGCCTCCTTAAAACATGGAAGCTGATCTTGCAATGGTGATGAAGCTGACATTGTCACCAAAATGGGCAATGCAGCAGTCTTCAAACAGTTCCTCGTAGCAGAAAGTATTTTGAAATGGAACCAGTTTAAAACCTGCCAGAGGGGGTGGATCGGGTTGGGGGATTCGACCATGGTCACATCCACCAAAGTGGTCTAATTTTACCTATTATAGCTGAGTTTTGTTTATCTAGGCCCGATATAGGTAAGTACTACCAACCATCACTCCCGATGTAGGTAAGAACATACATACTGCCGCCACCATCCCCCCATGTGCTAACTGCCCGACATCTCCCCCGATGTGCGGTCAGCTGAAGGTGGCAGCGGACACACACGGTTGTGTATTTCAGAACGGGTTTATGGGTAGCAATGCTGCACCCATGCAGGCCAGGTCCCTCAAGGTCGACCTCAGAGAAAACCTGAAGAAGTCTCCTGGAGGAGGCCTGGGAGACAGGGCTAGTTGTGTTGAGAGAACTTAGATTGATGCTCATCCTTGACACCGCTGTCTCGGTATCCAGCTCAATGAAACTATTTTGTATATCGATATATATATATATATATATACATATGTGTGTATGTATGTAAATATACACACACGGTTTGTTGAAAATTGCCTGTTAGGTCGCAGAAAGTTTTTAGATTCGGATACTATGTTTGAACGAGTTTAATATAATTTGTGGTATTCTTTTGCAAATTAAAAGCAAATGACATTAAATCTGATTTCGTCGCCACGTAGTAATATTTCACCAAACATGTGGCATACTCACACACAAAATCAACGCTCTATGAGGTAGAACTCATCAGACCCTTCCAAACAATGGACCGGGCTAGGAGAAGCCACTTTGATTTTATTTCGTTTTTGGTGACTTTGTCTTGAACAGCCGAAGCCGTCACCATTCGAAAGTAAGATGCATTTTCCCCACAATAAGTTCACACATTACACAGCATATCCAACTTTACACCTGGAGAACACCGCAGCATTTTCTTGTTCACTGCTTCCTTCATAAGAACGTCACCACCCATTTGCAAGTCAAATATAGGTGTCGCTGCGGTCAGCAGTAACCATTTGGTAGCATTGACCGTGGTTAGCACTGACCTCTTGCTTAGCAATGACCGTAGTTAGTGCTGACCATTTGGTAGCATTGACCGTGGTTTGCGCTGACCTCTTGCTTAGCACTGACCGTAGTTAGCACTGACCATTTTATTGGCATTGGCCGAGGTTAGCACTGACCTCTTGCTTAGCTAGAGCCGTCTCAGGTGGTCCTAAATGACCGGAGCCCCACCCACACCACCCCGACCGCCACCTCTGACCCCCGACCAGACTATTTCAGTGTTCTGTCGAGTCAGCTGCTGGTGGCAGCGCCTTGTCACGAGGTACGAACGCGTGTGTATCCCACCGGCTTTTAAAACAAGCACATGACGTGTTTTGGTGTGGCTGACAGCCAAGACAGAAGCCGTTAAATCGTTTTCGACCGACATTGAACAGATGCCACCTACACTCACACTCTGAGCTCAGCTAGTCGGAGTCGGAGGGGTCTTACACTTGTTCCGATTGGAATCGCTCTATCCTGCGTGTTAGTTGCAATGTCTTGCAAGAGCCAAATGAGTGGTAATTTCCGACAAGAAAATACTACAAGACGAACACAAATCGCGAAATAATGTGTGATCATACGTTTTCATGTTTCTCTCAGTTTCATGGATGTAGAAACAGGAAAGGTGGGGTAGCAGGCTATGCCCCGCCCCATGTTTCATATTCTTCATCATTTACCCTATGGTGGTGCATGGCAAAAATTTCCCCTAAAATCACCTGGTTTCCAGTCCGCTTGGCCTACAATAGCTCAAAACAGTTACACTATAGGAAGCACACCAGCTGTCTCATCATTCTAAATCAGCCTCTTCGATCTTGAAGCTCGCTCTGAGCGGAGAGCTGCGCTGCCGCTGCTGGCGGCACACAGTAGCCGGACTGTCAGCTCTATGCCAATGCTTGTCCGACCACAGTGGGGGTCTTGTGTGTGCTGGAGGGTCTCCAAGCTTGAACGGTTTACCGAACACTCCAGCACGTGGGGTCGGCCAGGATAGGTTTACATTTCCTGAGGAAAAATATGCAGCTGTGTTCGGTTTTATTATACACCTCGCCTGATTCTTTACTCGAGGGATTATGACGCACTGGCTGTTAGCTGATATGGCATCCCCGAGTAAAAAGGGTATAAGTATGGGGAGAGGGTCCGGGTGGGCCCGTCGGCTGCCGCGCGTTTGGCTCAACCACGTTAACTTTTTATTAAACAAAGGGTCGCAGGATCGAGCCCGCCCAGAGTCAGGTTTAAGATGGACTCGCTATAGCCTCATTCAAGTTAGTTCCCCATTCCCTCAACGCCACATAACCTCGCAGTTGGTGCACCACTCAAACTGAAGAAAAAATATTAAGATGGTTTGGGCTATGCTAGGACCTGTCTCTGGTTGAGTCCCTAAACCTACCTCTTTTAACCCTCGCCCCACCGGGGGGGCATCGATGGCCCCCCTAAGGCTTATCCGGGATAGCAGAAAAACGAAGAGGTGCAGCGCCGCGGTTGAGGGCTCTACCTCTCACTGCATCATTTTCCCACCATCACTGAAATTTTTTACCCCGGGTCACCCAAGGTCAGGTCACCAGACGAGGTCAACCAAGGTCACCTCACTTCAACTTTAGAGCTCTGTAAGAGCTACATTTCAAAGTCGATCGATTTGAAACTTCCTACACTTCATGACCCTTCCAGGGTCTACAACGTGTACATCCGGGATTTTTCGATTTTCGTGCCCTGAGGTCAGGTCACGAGGTGACCTCTCCCATTGGAAAAGCATGGGGAAAAGCTGTCTTATGATCTAAAAGTCACAAAAGCGATTGAAAATGCTCAGCTTGATCAGAAAAGCGTTCTTCGACACCCTTTCACGGATTCCAGGGGCCATATTTGCCCTTTGACCTCTCCAAGGTCATCCAAGGTCACCGGGGTCAAAAACAGTATTTTGACAATAACTTTTGACCTAATTAAGCTAGAGCGCTGAAACAAACACCATCGTGTTTGTCTCATCACTGGCTTTCATTTGATATACGGCAAGGTTACTTTTTGACCTTTCGTGACCTCAGGTCATCTTAGGTCACGAGGTGACCTCTGGAGGTCAAACCACTGGCGAGAGGTCTTTACGTTTCACATACCTGAAAAAGGACTGACAATTTCCTATCAAATGTACTTTACCAGATCTCAATAGCTCTAATGGCTTAAGAGTTATGCCCAGTCTGCTTAAGCATTGCATATTTGAGTGAAAATAGCCGATCTTGACCTAATTTGACCTCTGGAGGTCAAACCATTGTCCTGAGCACTAAAACATGTGAAGTAATTTCTTACTGAATTTACGCGAGCTTGCTATTGCACTTTGCAGATTTGCGCTAACGCCCATATTTTCGGAGTTAGAGGGGGCCATCGATGGCCCCCGGTGGGGAGAAGGTGGCGCTGGACACCCGGTGGAGCACGGGTTAATATAGCAGAGTCGATATTTCATACAATCTCAATAAAAGGGAGGATATGTTTTTAGAATACCCCTGTCTACGGTCTTCTTAAACATCTGAAACTATTAAGGCGGATGTTCAGGTGTTGTAAAATATTGCACCTGACATCTTTAGATGTTTAGATATTCAGAGTCGAAACGCGTTCACCTATTGTGCATGTGGTTCACTGTGTGAATATTAGTTAATCACTGTAACTTAGGACTACAGCTTACGAACGTTATTAATATTTCTAACTGAATTAAAATGCTGGTTTGAATGTGTAAAAATAACCTTAGGGGCAAGTATGTGTATTGCGCCCCTCTAAGGGAAATCACTTAGTAGACGAATATCTCCTATTCAATCTCGCTACTGTGGATTAAATTACAAAATTTGATCATTTTTTGTTATTGAGAAAGCAATTCCTGGCCTGAAAATAGCGTGTTCTAAGAGTGAATTCCAATTTGAGCGAAACTATGCAAAGGGCGCATATACGAAAGTGTGAGGTTAATTGCCCCCGGGGGAGGGCGCATTTAGATCTAATTGCGCCCTTCCCTCATACCATGTTATGTCAATGGCACGGCAGAAATAAGCATTAGTATAGGAGCAAATGGGGCTCGGCTACCTCCCAAGATTTTCATTTGGGGGGCCTGGAAGTCATTTCAATTTGGAATTCTTGCATTCACAATGACTTGCAATAATAAAATCACACTCATACGGAAAGCCTTTGGATTTGATTTTTCAACATACGTTTGGATAGGGCGCATTTGACTAGGGCGCAATTACTTTTTTGCATTTAAATCAGAGATGTCTCTCTTAAAAATATACCATCTGGGGGAATCTATAATTGTTGCTTTCAGAATATCCAATGAATATCTGGCTTTGAAATAAAAACCATCGATTTTGGAATGTAGCAGCCGTATTCTTAATATTCAGGTTCAGAAGCCCGTGCAGATTTAAGGAAGTACTGAATTTATTTTACTAGCTGATTAAAATTCATTCATATGTACGAATTCATTGAAACGTTGGGAAAATGTATGGATTGAAGGTGAGAACTGGATTAAGCTGCCAAAAACAAGCTGCCACTGAACAAGCTGCCCAAAACAAGCTGCCTTGCTCTGTTATAAGGGGGCGCAATTAGTTAGGGGCGCAATACACACACTTTCCCCTAATCATATGTCTTAGTTCATTACACAAATTGCCTCAGCACCGTGTTGTAACCAATTTCAGCCATCTATCAGTTTCCTATTATATTTCTGCTATCCGCAATGTTTTATTGGTGCCAAACGTTAAATACTGTTAATACTTTGTTGGACTTCTTCCCACCAAAAACAGCATAATCGGCGGAGGCCACTAGTAGTGGGTTAGGTGCAGCTAACAAGGGCGATTAATCCTACTGGTGGCGTCAGTGGCTGCTTTGCTGGCCACCCAGCATCCGCACCTACACGCGCACACCTGTCAGCGTGCTGCACCATCTGCCAACTCCTGGCCGGCGCACGCACATTCTGGCCGCGGTCACGCGCCCATCCCCAGCGGCAGCCGCGAGGTCAGCTGGTGTTGTGGGTGAGCGGTCGCGCACTGCTGGCTGCTGCCGTTGTTCTGATGCTGGAGGTCCTCCAACATCGAGGGGGTATCTTTTCAATCTGTTCTGCTAGAATGGAAGGACACATGAGGCTGGACGCAGGTGACTGTCTCGCGCTCAGAAAATGCTGCTGGTGATCCTCTTTTGCTGAAGTTTGAGAACTTCTGATCTTGTGGGACAGGTATTTGTCATTTGTAACTTTGTGGAGATGATGTCATTTTTAACTTTTGATGAACGATCCTTGAGGTTAATGCTGCTTTGCTAGATCCTTCCTATTCGGGATTGGGTCTACGGATAAACTCCGATCAGATTCCAGTACAAACACACTTTATGAGTCTAGCTGGCCACCACCGACCTAGCTTCTCCACACTTTAGAGTTGCTGCACATGGAGTACCTGGAAATTATTGAGTGTTTTGCTGTGTGCATAATTCACTATATAACGATTTAAGAGTCGTAATTTTCTCAGTCTCATTTATTTTATCATGTCAGGCAATATTTCCTCCTACGTGTGTTTTAAGCCACTTCAAATTCGTACGGAATTGTCCCTTTAGCCGAGCTCGTAACTCAGCAGACATGTCAGCTCGGTTATCAGTCGCGAATCTCGATGCACATCAACAAAGGAGTGCTGTTCCGCTGGCAGAGGGTAGTTCCCGCTTCCACCAGTAGATGACTCTCGCGCTCACCTGTACCCAGCATCGGCCGGTGAGTTTGTTTTCTGGCCGCTACCCAATGCCACCCACTGACCCAGTGGATCGAAAGAGGCAAACAGAGCGGGTTAACACTACACAAGACTGCTCCCGCTCTATAAATCATTAGTTAAACATATGCAATGAAAATAAGGCGTGAGCAATAAGTATCAACTTTGCAATACCCATCGTTTCGTAGATGCATTTGTTTTTCAATTGAAGCTACGCCACAGACCAGTCAGCAGACAGGCATGAAGCCTTTGGTGCTGATTCAAACATGTTCAGAGTTCGCTGAAGTCGCTGTTGGCGGTGATTCCGCCCCGTCTCAGAACCGTAGCTCTGCCCCGTCTCTGGCAGTCGCGCGGCCCGACTGCTCCGGCAGTGGCGCGTAAAACCGTCAACAGGCGAAGGTAAACACTGGCAAACAAGCAGCACGCGACCGTCGTGCTGGCCCTCAGCCTCACCCAGACAGCAGACGCCTCTGTAGGGGCCAGGACGCGGCTTTGGAAACAAATGAACGCTTCCAGCGTATACTCGCTGGGGATGATGACACAAGTGGTGTTATTTGTTAGCGATAGAAAGATTTCCCGTTGGAAACCTTGCGAGGTGGAAGCGACATTTGACCATCAGAATCTAGGGGGAGGAGGTCACTTTAAACTTTTCACGGTTTTTCACAAATGATTAGGAGCCAATCTGGAGGAGAGACGTGTTGTTTTCCATGGCTATCACGTGATTTCCCTCTTGGGTCACGACAAGTATATCAATTCCCTTGACTTTTCTGCAGGTCTATGGCTCCCAAAATCTGCAGCTTTTCCTAAATGTTCTCAAATTTTAGGTTACTTGTGACGTCACAGTTCAACATATATGGCTCATGCTTGGTACAAAGTAGAGGATGGTAGGGTGGCATCTCCACTTTTTCTTACCACTACTGGTTTTCGAGAGCTTAGGTAAGGAGGGTGGGGTGAGGGTGTGTTCAGAACTGACCCCTAATTGGTCACAGGTGCCCAAAGATTTCAGAGAGAAAGTTAAAGCTCCATCTTTAGAGGCCGATGAGCTGTTCAAAGTGGTAGTAGCATTCTCTGTACTGTTTTGGATATATGAAATTATAACATAGTATCACTAACTCGTGGGAGATCCACACCTAACTATATACATAACTTGTCGTGTTTTGCTCAGTGGAGAGTAATATGCTTTATGTAATAACTTTCTTATAGCGGCATTGCGCAGTAGAAGCTGCTAACTTATCAAAACTGTGACGCACTATTCTCACATAAATAACAGAACTGTGAACACTCTTATTCTGGAGAGAAGTTACTCCTATGTGAGTCGTCCAAATCAACTTAAACGCTTTAGTATTAATACTGAAAGCTATTTCGGGCCTGAAATAAGTGTTAGTGGCTTCCTGTTCTTAAAGGGCTTATGGCCATTCTTTATATCATCTCAGACTCAACATAATTATCAATAACTCCAACGTTACCAAACATGAGGGAACATTTGCAATAAGGAAGCGTGGGTAAATGATTCACCAAATCCTCAACATGCCTAAAGCTCTGGAAAGATATTTGAGCGTTGCGCAGAGGGAAGCATTTTGTTTCACCGCACCAGACAGGTGTCTTGATGTGACACCTGGCGGTCGGAAATGCCGGCGAGGTGATTCAGCCGCCTGTCAGACAGCTCCTGCCCTGTTGCAGATGGCCTGGATGCGGCGACTGGCGATCGTTCTTCATCCATCACTGGATTCAGAGTCTGCCGGACACGTGGACTGACGGCCGGCAGGCGCCCGCTAATGACGCGGCTCCGCGGCCGCCACGGGCCGGCTGGCGACACCGTGTGGTGTGACGGGGGAGAACGACACGGCCTGCGTGACACTGCCGCTGCGTTATTGGATCGGGATGTAGCTGAACGGTGGACCTGGTCGGATGATGATGTGGCGACGACGGCGGTGGAAGTGGCACTGAGGGTGAAGTGTGACGCAGAGACGCCTTGTAAGATAAAAATGTGCGATAGTTTGAGTGGTATACCGACGCAGCGTCTACTGCCAACATTGGTGTATGAGCACTGCTTGTAAGTTCTTTGGTATTGGACGATGTTTTGATGTGCAATCAAACTGACAAGCGAGCAAAATGTGATTTTACTAGTTTGTGGACTGGGGTTGGGGAATTAGCAGGGACCAAATAGTGTGCCTTTATGGTGATCATTTGCTGTCCTGCTTGAGTTTTGATCTCCGCTGCAGCTTTGTGCAAAATTTCTACTGATTTGAAATATTTTCTGATGAAAAAGGCTCTGCTAAATGAATTCCGGAATTTACTTCTATTAGATATGTAGAGATGCACGTAACTGCTCCTGCCGTAACTTCCTATGTTTTAGCTTCCCGACATCTTTAAATTCAATTACCTGATAAAAAGTGGCGACAAAAGATCGAGGCTTCATGAAAACGATGTGAGGGTGACTAGTCACACACTCAACAACTCTCATCCCTGACATGAGCATTGTGATATCCTGCCACTGTCTGTGTGGACACCAGTGACCGTCAGTGAATATTCTGTAGCGTTTTTCTCTAAAATGAGTGAAATTAATTGATGCGACATCGCTTATTACCGTCTCATTTCTTACCAATCACGATTGCTGCGTATACCGTTTCCTCTCGGCCACTTGGACGATGAAATACGGGATAAGCAATCAGCTTTTGGAGGAATACATGTGACATTTGTATCAACTAGACGTAGCATGTTCAAGTAGGTTTTCAAGTTTGTAGCATTTCACATAAGGGTGGCGTAAAGTGTGGCCAAGTTCACGAAGCCTTGCAAATTTTGCAGCATACATTTTGTGTCATTTTGGGCTGCCATTTTCGAAGTGACAATTGATGATTGCAAGCCTGTTTTCCAAGATTTTAAATTGCTTAAGTGACAACAGCAAATTGTTTTGCCCATGTTAAGTGAATTTAAGCTAAGCCCAGTACATATGTGACGCGTATATAGAAGAACTGACTTATTTCCGATTACGTTTTGCTGGTGATCAAGAGTGTTGGTACGTACACGTTTAATTATACCGCTTGAATATATGATGGGTACTGAAGTTGTGCTTCAAATCCATCCACTCCATGTTTTTCCACCAAATATACTACTCCTCTCTCTTCGAGTGATTTTGAAAATCATCGCTGTGCAATTATAGACATTTAGAATGATGCAATGTAGGTGGCCAGGGCAACAGGCGTGGTTCTGCTCTTTTTTTAGCCGGGAGTAAATTCGTTTGTCTTGTTGTATTACCGCATTATATGATTATGAAGGCTGATACCTACTATCTTGACTGCACAGCTTCGATGACGCCTTGATCTTAACTGTATTTATTAATAAAGACACTCTAAAAGAAAACTAGAAGACCTCTCGGTTCAGCACGCTGGGCACCGATTAGAAAGATAAGGGGGCTCACCAATGGCGGATCCAAGATTCATTTCGGGGGAGGGGGGATGTTAAGAGCTCGAGCCTCATCCGCCATTGCCTCGGATCAGCCTCCGCCCAGGAATATTTTTATAGGCACTCTGACATTTTGGGGCGGGGCTTGAGCCCCTAGCCCCCTTGTATCCGCCACTGGGGCTCATTAAGACTAGGATTGAGCCTCTAGGACTAATAGTAGGAGGCACCTCAGACTTAACATTTGGGATCTTTGTCTAGCAGTGGAGTTTCTGGCCCCTTAGGCCAGAATTCTGTTGCCCATCAGCTCCGTTTCCGGTGGCTTCTCTTCGGCCTAGTTTTCTTTTTGTGGGCCCTCGTTTTGTCTGGCCAAACTTTCTAATCTCGGATTATAAATTCGACTTCGTTGGGGAAAATAAAATTATGAACTAGTTGTCAGAATGGGGTTGTTCATCTGTTAGTGGGAGGTTTGCCTCGTCTGTGGTGCCGTGGTATAGCTTAGAACGGGGTAGTACTGCAGCATATCGGCGGATCCAGCTCCAGATCAGCGGATTCAGATGCAGAACTTCATGTGGGGGAGGGGGCTAGGGGGCTCAAGCCTGCACCGCCATTGCCTCGGATTAGCCTCCGATTTATATTAAACCTCGCCCCATCGGGGGCCATCGATGCCCCCTAAGGTTTTTCGGGATAGCAGAAAAACGACGAAACGCAGGACCTCGGCTGAGGGCCTTATCTCTCACCCCATCATTTTTACATCATCCCTAAAATTGTTTTAACTCAGGTCAACCAAGGTCAGGTCACCAGGCGAGGTCAACCAAGGTCACCTCACTTCTACTTTTGAGCTCTATAAGAGCTACGTTTCTCAGTCAATCAATTTGAAACTTCCTACAGTTCATGGCCCCACGAGGGTCTACAAGGTGTATATCTGGGACTTTTAGATTTCGTGACCTGAGGTTAGGTCTTGAGGTGACCTCTCCCATCGAAAAAAGCATGGGAAAAAGCTGTCTTATGATCTAAAAGCCACAAAAGCGATTGCAGATGCTCAGGCTGCTCAGAAATGCTTTTTTGGATACACTTTTACGGATCCCAGGGGTCATATTTTCTCCTTGATCTCTCCAAGGTCATCCAAGGTCACCAGGGGTCAAAAATAGTATTTTGGCAATAATTTTTGACCTAATTAAGCTAGAGCGTTGAATCAAACACCGTCGTGTATCTTTCATCACTGGCTTTGATTTGATATAGGCAGGGTCACTTTCTGACCTTTAATGACCTCAGGTTATATGAGGTCACGAGGTGACCTCTGGAGGTCAAACCACTGGCGGGAGGTCATTACGTTCCACATAACGGAAAAACGTACGGCATTTTCCTATCCAATGTAGTTTACCAGATCTCAATAGCTCTAATGCCATAAGAGTTATGCCCAGTTTTCTTAAGCATTGCATATTTGAGTGAAAATAGCCTATCGTGACCTCTTGACCTCTGGAGGTCAACCATTGACCTGAGCGCTTAAACTTGCGAAGTAATTCCTTACTGAATTCACACGAGCTTTCTAATGCACTTTGCAGATTTGCGCTAACCCCCATATTTTCGGAGTTAGAGGGGGCCATCGATGGACCCCCGGTGGGGCAAAGGTGACGCCGGACCCCCGGTGGGGCGCGGGTTAAAGGGAATGTGGCACCTTCATAACGTGATTTGAACTGAGATAGCCAAGTTGTAAAGAAAGTCGGAAAATCCGGTACTCCATATATCATTTGTCTTGGAACTCGATATTTCCGTAGAAAAAAGCTGAAACCTACCTGACACCTACCCCTCATCTATCCCTCGCCGGAGCGGCCATTGTTGTGAGCTGCTGGTGTGACGACATATGCTGACGTCACGATGAGCACCAGCCAATCGAAGCCCTTGAAGTATTTCAAGTATGGTAGTGGTTGCCAGATCATGACATCATCCACAGGCAGATATTTATTTATTTTCCTAGAGGAGTATTTTTACATACAAAATATTGAGCTCATTGAACATTTGTCAGAGAAATGATGAGTGGTTTCATTATTTTTGGCTAAAAGTACGCCTAATTACACTATATTGTAGGATTCGACCAAGGTGCCACATTCCCTTTAACTACAGGCAATCGGACATTTGGGGGCTTAAGCCTCTAGCCCCCCCATGTATCCGCCACTGCGGTACACCACACCCATACAGAGCACTGGAGCGGCGCTGTAAATACGCGCGGAGTACTGCGGCGCAGCATATGCGCACGGAGTTTTGTGGCGCAGGGCAGCCAGAGTACTACTGCACAGCATAACCAGTGTACTGCGGCGCAGCATATGCGCACGGAGTTTTGTGGCGCAGGGCAGCCAGAGTACTACTGCACAGCATAACCAGTGTACTGCGGCGCAGCATATGCGCACAGAGTACTGAGGCGCAGGGCAGCCAGTGTACTGCGGCACAGCATAACCAAACAGAGTACTACGGCACAGCGTAACCAGTGTACTGCGGCGCAGCATATGCGCACAGAGTACTGCGGCGCAGGGCAGCCAGTGTACTGCGGCACAGCATAACCAAACAGAGTACTGCGGCGCAGCATATGCGCACCGAGTATTGCGGTGCAGGGCAGCCAGAGTATTACGGCACAGCATAACCAAACAAAGTATTGCGGCGCAGCATCTCCAGAGAAATGCGGTACAACAAAACACGATATAGTAATGCGGCACAGCATACCCACACTGAGTAGTGGTTACGGGATGGGTGGAGGATACTCCAGATGTTTGCTGGGAATGGGCCAGAACCAGTGGTGGATACAAGGGGGGCCTCAAGCCCACCCGAAATGTCAGGGTGCCAATAGTTAATGCATAGCCGGAGGCTGCTCCAAGGCAATGGCGGGGAGTTTCGAGTCCTCTGTCCTGCCGAAATTTTCTCCTGGATCCGCCACTGACCAGGCTTCCCTGGTCTCCCATGGGGTTTCTACAAGGTTTTAAGTCGTTTTTATGCGGAAAAATGGACAAAAGACCATAATTTCGTATTTTTAGCTTTGCCGAAGGCAAAAGCCTCCATTTCCGTGGGTCGTCACGATCTGGTAACTATTTGTGCCAGATTGAATCTCTTCATTTGGGCCACAAATGCCTACGAATACAAAATAAGCGTTTTAAGCTAAAATGTACTATTATCAGCACTCAGTGTGACACTTTTTAATTTCTGCTACTTTTCTTGATGCACAAAACATAGTCCATGTCTCTAACTCGTCATTGAAACAATTGATACCGAATTATGGCCGCCCGTGCTAAAGTCACTTTTAAGGCGTAGGTTTTAAAGAGGTCCAAGCAATACATATTTGTCCGCGCAGCGGGTCTTGAGCTTTACGGCACGTTCCCGAGGTTTGCCACGTGGGTTTTGCCACGGGGACGATATTGTCTATAGGGGGTTTGATTTGGTTTAGTATTTCGCTGCGAACGTTAAGTTCTGGGACAAATGAAATATTAATGACATGGTGTCTCGGCATACTTCATGACATGGCTACCTCAGTTTGAATCCCACTATGGAAGTGCCACATTCTCTTTAAATATCTTCCATATTTAAAGTAACTAGCCTAACAATTAGTTTGCAGCACCCCTATTGGAGGAGGATACAACAGACGCAGTGTGCATGGGCTGGCCTGAAACTCTGCAGTGTGCAGACCAAGTCAGACCTTGCCGGTAATCCACCAGTGACGCTGCCAGGCGTGCCGGCATCTGCGGTGTCATGTCCAGGCGCGTGCAGCCTTGAACCACCGCTCTCTCCCAGCCTCCACTGTGTTTTACTGCAGCAGCTGGCCGGCGTCCAGTCGCCGATCGCCGCAGGCTAATCTTGACCCACATTAAGGAGTGGCCGTGCCCCCGGAGCAGGGAGGAGCATTGTTGAGCCGGTGCGTGGCTGGCTGGTGTCCACTACCCCGTTCGCCGGTAGGCACGTGCTGAGTGTAGTCCTGGCAGATGAGTGCTCCTCGGCCGAGTTTGAACGGCGCTGTTCTCGACTGCTCCGCTGAAATGTGGCTAAAATATGGCGGGGATGCGATAAACAAGATTTTGCTGGCGAAAAGAACTGAGCGCTTGACACCTTGGCTTTCAAGCTGATTCACAGATATTCTCAGTAAATGAAGGAAGAAGCTGAGCCTGCATGGAAATCCGGTGATGTTTATTCTGTAAAATGAAAGGCATCCAATTATTTGGCGTTGGGCTCACCTACAGGACAGTATTCCCGTTCTGTCGATTTCCATTTTCACTCCCACGAAGACTTGCGCACGGTTGTGATGATTGCTCTGTGAGAAAATGGGCCAACATTGGGGAATGTGCGGAAAAAATGGAAAAACTTGCAACGCATTGTTGTGCGTTTTTTTACCCAGCAAAACCTTTCAGTATGAAACACCGGGATGGTGAGCCGACAAAAGCCCGCCTCTCGTACATTATCCGAATTGCCTTACGGTGTGGCCGGCCACATTCTCTTTGTCGTCCCTGCGCTTCTTACTGGCCTCCCCTTATTGATCTGGTCTCAGCCCTAGTTGGCAATAGTGGTTCCGTGACATGTTTCGTCGGTACGCTAGCTGCCTCTTACATAAATCGCCCATAAAAACATTCATTGCGAAAAAAGCTTTGTAAGTAATCATGTCGTCAGTCAAACACCTTGACAGCAGACGACTGTTGGAAAGATATATGTCCTCAGAGTCGTCAGATTATATCCCTACTCGGCTTATGTATTACAAAACAGGTGGGAAATGTGTGCACCTGCAGAGAAGGCTAAGACTGTGTTCTGTTTAAAATATTGGGAGGGTGCAGTTTCACAAGACCTATCATTAAGATTTCTTAATTAAGAAATTTTATATTTTTATATATTGCAGTTTTATTTAGAGTATGTTCATAAGTGACGTCAATGTTTTTGAGGATTTTCAACTCACCTCTCTCTCCAACGTCATGGCGTCAATTTGGGTGGACGCCCATATCATGGCGTAATTTTTTTGAGACCCCTAATGTAATGAAGTTACTTTTGGATGAACCCCTCCCATTAAAAAAGCCTTCTCTGCTCGCTTGGCGTTGGCATTGTGAAGCAGGATCAAATATTAAACGTTTTGATAACGTTTCACCTCAGTCCTAATTCTAGGCAGCTACAACTTCCCCGTTAAACTAAACGTTACGTCAACCCCCTCCCTTCTCTTCGCCGAGTGATGTTATTTATAAGCAGCTTCTAATTGGAAATACCTTCGATGGTGATTTTGGGGCCAGAACTCGAATATTCACAGATGGTACCTAAATCCTAAGACACGGAGTGTAATAACGATGGGTGCAATTTTTATCAGTGAGAAATAAATTTAGGCATGTCAGACATCTTTGTACTCCTTGGTGGATCCAGGAGCAGCTTTACAGGAGCGAGCCAAACCAACGTTTTGGGGGGCTAAATCGAGAAAAAATTGCTAAAACATAGAATTTGTAAAAAACGGCTAAAATTTAGTCCTTTGGAGGAAAATATACTATTTTAGGTTTTGGAGGGGACCATGGCCCCTTTGAACCCCCTTGGATCCGCTAGTGTTTGCACGTACCTCCTGGATTACTAAAATATTAAAACATTCATAATACACGGCGTACCAAAAAACAAAACACAGGAATAGTTAGATTTAAAGACCTGCAAAGTGTCATCTAAAAACGTCTAACTTTGAGGCTTTATAAGACACCGACTGCTGACGTCATATGGTTTCACCAATTATTACCCAGTTGGGAGCGTATTATGGAGATCGGAAAGACTTTAGCAGAATTCCAGCCCGGGGATTTGAACCCGGGTCAGCGGCGAAAAGGTCGAATGATACTCTTCCCCCACTCCACTGCATCCCCATATCCTGCATCCCCATCTAGAAACGTCATTCTTGGTATTATTGAAAGGCATGACGATTGATAGTGTTAGGAACCAAAATAAAACCGGGTGTGGTAGAAAAGGTAGCAAATGGACCCCTGCGAACGCACAGACGGCTCGAGACTCCATCCAGTGGATCTCGAACAAGTCTCCGAGGCAGCTTAACACGCGCCCTGCTGGGGTCCCTGGCATGACGCGCCCCGCTGGGGTCCCTGGCATGTCGCGCCCCGCTGGGGGGCGTTCCCCCTCCGTATCTTATTTCCCAGGAAAGTTAAAGAAAAATTACGGAGGGCGTTCGAAAGCTCTTGAAAAAACGACGAGAAATTAAACGAAGTATTTTTATGTCAGGTCAATATTGAGGTTAGCATAGGTCAAATACGGTCCCATAGGCTTACAACAGGACAGTGTACGTTTCCCCTCTAGATTTGTACTCAGCAAAGCTAGACCAAATATGCATGCATCATTGGATTCCTCTCATCGTGGCAAATCAAATGATGTATAATATGACCTTGCTAGGTCAGATTGTGAAAATGATCTGACCTCGAGCTAAGTCAAGGTCACAGGGTGACCTGGTATGGTCATGTTATATATCAATCGACTACTCGTGACAATATAAGCACTATGCAAGCAAAATGGGGGCTTTATCTCAATTCAGTGAGAAGTTTTTGGCAAAACAATCACTACATGCTCCTGTGACCTGACGTGACCTTTGAGAGGTCAGATGGTCAAAAACTCAAGTTTAAGGTCAAGATCGTGGTAAGAATAGACGGTTTGAGGATTTGAAGCTTTATCTATCCAGTATTTACTGAAAACGAGCCCTTTCTATTTTTCACCATAGACTTGGCGTGAAAAAATTTGACCCCACCTTAGGTCAACATTATAAAAATTCAGAGATTGCAGATTTGTAGACCCTAATGACCTCATCATATTGTGAAAGTTTCAAACTGATCGGTTGGCAGATGGTCCTTAGGTGCCGCTTCAAACTCGTGATTTTAGGTTTTGAGGTCGGGTGATTTGACCTTGTATTGCTCCTTGACCGTACATGAATTGACCTACAAAATTTGGTCAACTGCGTAAAACTTATCAGGGATAAGGTACTGTAAGTTTCGTTGTTTTGCGTCGATTTTTTGTGTTATCTGGGAAAAACCAGGAGGGGGGGCGAATTTCGTCCCCCAGCGGGGCGCGAGTTAAGTAAGAGCTGTTAGGCTGTGGTAAGACCACGGCCAAGGAAATCTTTCGTGAAGAGTTGTGATATTTATATATGAAGTTGAAGAGTCGACTCATTACACACGAACAGCCAAAGATAAGAAGTGCGCGCCATCTGCAGCTGCTGGTTCTTGTCACAGTGAGAGGCCGGCAAAATACGCATTTTTATCCAAAACGTGCTATTTTCAGCACTCCACGTTACACTTTTTAATTTCTATTACTTTTTCTGATGCATTAAAAGACATATTCCGCGTTCCAAACTTGTTACTGAAACAATTTGAAACCTATAACGAATTATGGTCGCCCGTACCAAAGTCACCTTTAGAGCGTAGGCTTTAAAGAGGTCCAAATAAAAGCATTTGTCCACGCAGCGGGGCTTGAGCTGTACGGCACGTTCGCAACATCACCTCATGCCACGTGGGTGGTGTTTTTTTAACTGCAACGACTTCCCCCATAGTGCGTCGTTCAGCTGTGAAATAAAATTTCACTTTGATATGAAGACCAACAGTCAAAGCTACCGATTCTGGTAAATGACGCCATCTGACGTAATAGAAGAGGCATCGTCACACAGTAGCAAATGCACTGTAGTACATACGGTGTGTACTGAGCAGTGATGCCATCATCGGGCCCTTCTGGGGCTCATCGAATGGCGCCAGACGTCGGGCAGCACTGAGCATGCGGTGTTACGGCGGACATGTTGAATATGTGGTCCGTAACTAAATGCGGAAGTATGCCAGTGTTAAGTGTTCATTCACAATAAAAATGGCATAAAAGGAGCTAGATTCTGGTGCATTACAGGGGAGCGCGATCCAGGGAGCCCCAAGGGTTAATCGGGGGATGGGGCAAGTACTCCCTTGTCCTCGCCTCCTGCATCTGCCTATGAAATAACATTCAAACAATGTAGGTAGCAATACATGCTTCAGTGACCTCTAACTAAGAGGTGAAATTAGGTTTCTGCACGTTGTTGGAAAATCTCGTAGAATCCAGTATCAACCCATGTAACTCTGTTCCTGTCAGGCTCCTGCCCACGCCTATTCCTGTCAGTAGCAGGAGTGAATCCACCCCCCCCCCATTCTCCCTGACATTTCAAAATATACCCGTCCGATTTGCAAGGTTCAAAGTAGTCGATGTTTGTCATGCTAAGCCCTGTTTTTAAAATGAGAAAATTTCGAAACATCAATAGAATGTTTGGGTCATGCCTAAATACCAAATTTAAGATTGCACCTTGTTCCGTTCAAAAGTTATAGAAACAAACAGTTTCAAAGTTCGCGACCTTTAGCGACCTCTGGTGACCTTGGTATTGATCTGAACCTACAGAACGCGGATTTTATGTTTCAAAGAGCTTTCTAATAATGCTTAGAAAATTGATCTAGCTCCTGTAAAAGCCGAGTTGCACCCTGGTTACTTCAGCCTGCTTTTATAAGAACAGAACCACCTTATATGGGTTTAGAAATGACGTCATAACTCGTTAACCTGGCCTGACATGATGTCAGTTTGTTGTCAAAGGTTTGCAAATGTACCATCCTAGAGGCCTGCAAAGTGACGCGCATATCATTTGAATCGGCTCAGAACTATTTGCGAAAAACTGGGGACGGGCCCGACCGGACCCTCAGGCGGTGATGGGTCAAACTATTAACTTCTCTATACGTCAAAAAATACTTATTTATGCCCCTACATAGGTAATACCCTTCCTACTGTTGTCTAGGCTATGTATAAAAGTACAGAACCGCCAAAATACTGGCAAGGTCACCACCCACTAGCAGCTTCGGCGTACTCCAGTGCCGCGTCGGAGCCACCAGCAGCCTCAGTGTACTCCGGCGCTGTGTCTTAGTCCATCAGCAGCTTCAGTGTACTCTGGTGCTGTGTCTTAGTCCATCATCAGCTTCAGCCTACTCCGGTGCTGTGTCGGAGCCCACCAGAAGTCTCAGTGTACTCCCGTGTTGGGTCGGAGCCCACCAGCTGCTTCAGTGTACCCCAGTGCTGTGTCGGAGCCTCCTAGCTAACTGGTATCAGGCTTGGGCCGCAGATTCACGCAGGTCTTGTATTCGGTAGGTGACAGCATTCCCCTGGAAAATTCGCTTGATCACTTCATAGGCAAATCCAACATTGCCGCTCGGGAGCAGGGGGGTGGGGTTGCATGGTCGGGAGGCCATCTGGACGGGCGCCATCTGGACCAGCGGACGCCACATTTGGATAGTAAATCTATCAGATGGACGTCAAATCCTATCGTGGAGTCGCTGATATTTGCATCCTAGCGGGAAGGGGGAGGGGCTGACAAGCAACATTTAATGGGGGAGCCATGACCATTTCAAGAGGCTCCAAGGGTCAATCGGTGGAAGCAGGTGTGCCCTTGCCCCGCCCCCTGAATCTGCCTCTGGATCATGATGAGAATTACACTACACGAATTACCATAGTCGGTACATATTTGACCATAAAAACGGACGGTTTGTTTGTTCTGGTCTAACACGCCATACTCCAGCAGCATAGCGTTTGTATTCGAACACCATGAACGTCTAAATAGACAAAAGGCTGAGACCGGGGAATGCTGGGAAGACAGCTACGAAGTGATATTTCCAAGCAGAAGCAACAGACGCTTCAAACCTACCATTTGCTGACGTCCGACCCACCTTTTGATGACGTCGTACGACACGCGAACACCGTTGCTCTTCAGCTTCTGGTAGAGCTGCCAGCAGTTCCGTTCGTGCTGGGAGCTGGACTCGTCAGGTGCGAAGTCCGGGGATGGAGAGGGAGGTCGGTGCCGCTGGCGCAGGTCGGGCAGGTGGAGGTAGCCAGCGCCCGCCAGCCTGCGCGGGGTGGCGCCACCGTCTGGTGACCGTGACCGGCCTTCATGGCCGCTGCTGCGGCAACGAAATTCCATGTCAGGGGAAGGGAGCGAGAGGAATCATCCTCAAACTAGACCCTTGATCTCCTAGCGTCACTAACTGCAATTATTCCAATGTTCGGCCAAGCAAGCATCAGAGACCTCTGTCCCCACAAGGAACGCATTCAAGCTGACTGTTAGCATCTTAAAGGGGATATGGCACCTTTATAACGTGATTTTAACTGAGACACCCAAGTTGTAGGGCATGCCGGAAAACCCAGTACTCAATATATCATTTGTTTTGAAACTCAAAATTTTCGCGGAAAAAGCTATAAACCTACCGGAAATTTACCCCAAATTTACCCCAGCCAGGCGACCACAGCTTTCAGCTGTTGGTGTGACGACAGCGCTGACGTCACAGATCAGCCAATTGAGGCCCTTAAAGCCTATAGAATATTCTAGTAGTTGCCAGATCATGACGTCATCCACAAGCAGAGGTTTATTCTTCATCCTAGAGGAGCATTTTAAAAATCAGAATATTGAGCTCATTGTACATTTTTTAGAGAAATAATGGACATTTTCATGATTTTCGGCTGCAAATACCCCTAACTTTACTAAATTCATGGATTCGACCAAGGTACCACATTCCCTTTAACATGCGCTGAGGAGAGGGGTCTGTCGACGTGCAGAAGAAGGGGGGAGTTGGTCCTAATGTACCTTCCCCATGATATCTAAAAAATAGAGAGGGTTAGAAAAATACCCGTTGCGGAGTGAGTGGGGGTGATGGTGATCTACACTATAGCCAAGTTTAGTTGACCTATGCCAATGTCTTATAGTGGTGGAGAAGGTTAGCTGACAGTTATGGGTGGAGATTCCGGGGGTTCGGGGGTCAGGACTCCAGCTGTGTCAATGTCTTCAAGGCAAACGAGGTCAAAAAGGTCAAATCAGGGCTGTGCGAGGGAAATATTGGGAAATGCAGTAATTATGCGAAAAGCCGGGAATACACCAAAGCGGACTCATCGGGGGTCCCACTTTCTTGACATCTTTTTGTCAAGGTCATCCAAGGTCACTGACCTATGACGTAGCATCATGGGTGGAGATTTCGAAAGGGTTGGGGGTTCAGGACCCCAACTTGTTTGGCAGTTCTATCATGACGGACATGGTTTGCCACCACTTAAGTGCACCGTCACACAACCAGGTGGATAATCACACATAGAAGGCACACGGATAGTACTCACCATTCTGGGCTGGTTGTTTTGGATGCTATCATTGTAACTCTCTTGATGGGGTCCTGGTCCTCTGATGCTGCACTCCCCTCCTGGGAAGGGGCCACCTCTCTCATCTGGAGCGGCTCGGTTTCCCTGGTGCTCGACTCTGGAACTAATAGTTCATATGAGTTTCCCTTAACTGACGCCATCGCTGATGCACTGTTGCTGTAGTATGCAAGAGATGAAAGCGATAAAGATGCCCCAAATATATCCACCAATTAAGGTTGATTGAGAACAAAGGGCTGGTAAGGAAAGAGAGTAAGAAAATAGGTTCACAACTCTGAACTCATCCACTGATTGTCCACAGGACTAGGCACTTCTAGAAGTAGCGCAAGGGTATACAACACCATAGACGGATCCAGGGAAGGGGGCCCTGGTTAAACGAGACACTTCCCCAACCCTGATCACCTTCGGCGCCCCCTGAAATAGTCGTGCCGGCTCTCTGAAAGGTCGATGGTGGCCAAAAATGGATGTAGGTATAAATTTCATATGCAAGACTTCTGTAAGAAAAATTGTAAAATATGAAAATATGTATACAAAAATACATTAGAAATCTACATAGGCAAAAGCATGTAGGGCTTAAAGGCTAACTAGCGTCTAAAATAGGTATATACCTATAATATATTCAATCTCAGGTATTATAGCCAGAAGCGAGAATGAAATTCCAGAAAAGCCTAGACCGGTACCGATAACAAAGTGTTCGTTCCTTCCGGTGCCATCCGAGGCACCCCTCTCCCTCCCCCTCTCATCTGACTCCCCCACGCATCCCCGGTGACGTTCACGACCGATGCGTGTGTACTACAGCACAGTCGCTTTATTCTCCCTCTTCAACCGAGTGAAACCAGCAGCTCCAGGCTCTAATTCTTAGGAGGCTTCGGTGAGGATGGTGCCCTACTATTGTTTGGTATTCCATGGCTGTGCAGGCCCAAATCGTCCGACTACAGATCATTTGCTAGCACCTTCAGCTCTTAAAATCTAATATTCATTCTACTGTCACTTTAGCAAAGTAATTCAGGCAGCGCCGGATGACGGGATAAATGAAACAGCAACGATTGAAGTTATGGCTTGAACACAGTGTAGCTGACGATACAACATTTACTTCGGGGACATTTATATATATTGATATATATATATATATATATATATATATATATATATATATATATATATATATACCATTAGTAGTGCAATTTGATAAGCACCGACTTAATGATACGAGATACAGAAGGAAATTGAAAATTTACCACAATCATAAAACTAAATTCGAATTGCACTATGCCGTATGCATGCTCAGGTTTAGAAATTAAAAAAGGATTTCACGCATTTGCAAGCCGACTTTAGTTTATGAAGTCCAATCGCACAATGGAACATGCATTCGCACCTGCAATACATCGTAAACTGTCCCCGGATCAACAAGACAAGAACATTCAGACCCACAGGTTTCGAATTGGCAGACGAAGATTGGGCAAGATTAAACATACCAATAGCTTAGGCACATACTACGTGCCTCTTAGACATTAATATTATGCAATCTTGCCCCACTATTTTGCTCTCCTGCATTATTCACTTTATGCCACGATTTCATGCAGTAATTTAATTGAAATCGGAACCGATTAACACCCGCACTGGAGGGGTCTGGCACTAACGCGCACTGGAGGGGGGCCTGGTGGCCGCCCCTAAGATCTTGGAAACTAAGAGGGTTAGAAAACGCCACTTGGTAGGTGGGTGGGAGCTATGATGGTCTACTGATGACCATTTTCATTGACCTAGATCAATATCTTTAAGGTCAAACGAGGTCGTAAAGGTCAAATATTGGCCATGCTGGGATCGATTGGTAAATGCTGTGACTATGCGGAAAATGGCGGGAATAAGCTAAAGGCGGACAAGGTTCATAGGGGGTCTCAAGGCTTCCCCACAACTTTTGGTTCAAGGTCATTCAAGGTCATTGACCTTTAAGGTCACCATATGGTATACTACTTATTATTTACACTTTGCTAACACTGTAGCCATTGTTTGGCGGAAATGGGATTGACCTTTCCTAATGCCTTGACCTTGACATTTGACCTTGACCTTTGTATTTGGGTACCCTACCGATGACGTCATAGCATAATATATGTCGACGGGGTCATCATTTGGCCGGACGCACAGTGGTCGTGACCTTGAAAGTGCAGATATGACCTTGACCTGTGACCTTTGACCTTGACCTTGACTTTCGTGAGTGACCTTGACATATAGTCCGCTTTATGACGTTGTGACGTCACACTCGGTCTTCAACGCAGTAACTGGTCCGACCGCGCGTTTCGGCGATCTCAAATGCAGGTCTGACTTTGAAGCCTATAAGTAAACTTTCGGTCGATTTCCAAAGTCTTCCAATCGACGCGCTATTAATTCTATTAATGTGGCCCTTTTTTTTGGCTAGCGGCTCTCCGGCCCCCAAACGGTGGGGGGCCGCCCTCCGTGTTAAGCAATGTGTATTATTGTTTACCAGAGCTCCCGGCCCTATCTGGCCCTAAGTTCTAGGCCTGTCGGAGGCTGGGTGGGTTCGCCCAGTCAAAGGCGGTGAGCTAACGCGCCACTCTACGGTACCTACTCTTTAATTACGTATCTTAAACCATGCAAACTATTTACGTTACGTACTTTTCCCCATTACAAACATTTTACTTTGTATGATTTATGCCATACGAACTTAATCCTTTCGTACCTTTTCCATCACGAACATTTTACCTTACGTACTTTATACCGTGCGGACTTTATCCTCATGTAGTGTTTCCATTACGAAACTTTTACCTTACGTACTTTATATCTAACGAGCCTTAGCCATACGTACTTTTTGCATTACGAAAATTTTACCTTACGTAATGTATACTGTAAGAACATTTTCCATAAATATTTTTACATTAGAAACGTTTTACCCCACGTACTTTTGCGAGACATACTTAAGCCATACGTACTTTTGCGTGTGTACTTTAGCCATACGAACTTCTTCCTTACATACTTTTGTCCACAACCCATGACGCATTCCGACCAAGTGGTCGCTCTCCCCGAACGGAAATCTTGGATCCGCCTATGTAAATTTGAGGGGGAGGTATTATCATCACTGACTAAGTCATTCATCTTATCTAAGCTGGCATGGAAATAACACTGAATATATTCAGTAAAGGGAGAGGGAAACATGTTTTTTTACCTACAAACTGGAAACCATTTTTGGTCCTCAGCTCCTCCAAGTGGTCCCTGACCAGTTAGGATTTTCCTCTAATGGTGACCAAAGCCCTTCTAGTGCCGAATAAATAAAGACATATTCCTTGCATAGGTGTGGGAACTTTTTCCAATTTTGAGGGGGGATAAAAGTTGTCACCGCTGTTGGGGTCAAATATGGTTAAGCCTATCACTTGATTTGTTAACGGAAAAGGTCCAGAATCGGCTCAAAGTTAGGGGGACACTGTCCCCCCGTCCAAAGTTGGGGACAGTCACCCCACTGCCGCCCCCCGTTCCTGCCCCTATGTTTTATTGTTTCGCATCAGCTCATGTACTCTTTGCTGAATGCTGTGTTTTGCCTCCCGACCAGGTACATTGTGAAAAACAGGAGTCAGAAGAGCCTGAGAAATGGAGTTCCCTTATGATTATTAAAATGTGGCAATTTCCGCCCTCTCAGAGCCCATTAACTTCTGTTGCTCCCGGTGAAAGTTTTGAGCAGAATTGCATTGAAGGGAAGGGGTTGCACGCGGTAAAACTTTTTAATTGTTTTAGCATGGAAGTCGTTAGGTGCAAACCTAGCGTATTTTTTATAATTAATTTCACCATACTCTGCTGAAAAAAATATAATAGGCCCGATATTTTGTAATCCCTTATCCTCATTTCTGAGATTTAAGAATGTCACCTTACAGGTGTGATTCCAAAATCTCTAGCGTTTGTTGCGGCTGTATATAACAGTTATAGCATACAAGGCATGATACAGACGTAGGCAGGTCTAATACAACGGTATTCGTGTCAAATGATCTTATCTCCCGTAAACCACTTCAACTTTTGTACGATAGCCAAGCCTTTATAATCGGGGGGACCCCAGAACTGGAGCATAGGCTCAACTCGATTACTTTTCAATTGGCTTGCAGGAGCCGAAACATTTCACCCTACCAACACCAAACCTTACCATGAGCATGTGACTGCATTCACCCCTGTCCGTGCAAAATTTGGCACGCGTATATGTGGTTCTTTTGCCGGAACTTGCTGATTAAGCCATTTTCAGTGCACAACCGTACAAAGCACCGATAGCCCGCGTTAAACCTAGGGAAACACTGGTTATGCGCCGCGCACTCGTTAGGAATCGCGCTCGGCTCTAATAGCTTGTCTGATTTTTTCCCTCTAGAGCCGGAGGCTGACACGAGTTTGGCCGCCCAAACCAATCCGGCTGGGTTCACCCCTATATTCATGCATACCTAAGTTATTAGTACCGTATAATATACATAATTAATATCGTATTGTATAATTGGAACGATTGAAACGCAACACTGCGAAACAGGCGAACCTGGCGAGCCTTAGAACAGCTAGTAATGATTCTGCTTTTGCGCCTTAACACGCGCATTGACGGGGGTCTGAGCCACTTTCGCATTGACGGGGGCGGGTACCCCCCACCTAAGATCTCAAGAACCACGGTAGGTAGCAAAAACGGTAAACGGCGTTGGGCTGCCCATCCACTTCTCAATCGAAAACATTTAAACCATTTTTTTGTCAGGTCACATTTAAGCTCACGAGAGGTCAAAACATTCCGTCATAGGGATAACATGTAAATTCAGTTTTTCGGCCATTACCTCTGAACAAGTAAAGATAGAGAAAAACGACTTAAACTATATGAATCCTCTTAGCAAGCCGAATTGAATTATATATAATTTGACCTTGCTAGGTCAAATCAATGATTTGACCTGACCTGAGGTCAGGTCAGGGTCAAATTATATAAAATGTATATCATTAGAACCGCAAAGCCCAGGCCAGTCTAATGCAGCTGAAATAAATGCTCTATCACCATCCGTTATTGAGTTATTCCGTAAAAAGCATTTTTCCCATGTAATTCCAATGGAGAGGTCATGCCTCGTATCTGACCTTAGGTCATCGATTTAAAAAATACCGGAAAATATTTTAGAGAACTTAGTAGGGCCATTATGTGATATGAGTTTCAATCAGATAAGTTCACCCTGCTCTGACTTATGCTATCTTAAACTTTTTTGAGGTCGGGTCACTTGACCTGTACTGGTGACCTGACCTGAGATGACCTAACCTTAAAATTTTCACACAAGTTGTAAAAATGATGACGGAAAAGGCATGCCAAGTACGGCGCCGCTACGCGCCGCCGTTTTTCTGCTATCTCCGAAAAAGCCGAGGGGGCGGGTAACCGCCCCCGTCAATGCGCGTGTTAACACAGGTGATGTATTGTCGAGATACCACTCGTAAGTCCAGTTTCCGCTTTGTCCGGCATCAACCTTACATACAATAACTTTCAATACGGTTATAGAACAACCGGGGGCCGATGGCGCCGAAAGAAGGTAAATTTCGACTATTTTTCAAAAGGTAAATTTTGAAGCAAGCAAAATATAAAACCGTATTTTTGCATTCTCTATCTGACAGGGCGCTATCGCCGTATAACCTTGGCAGTAGGTACTTCACCCCCCCGCTCTTGACAGGGCTATCTCGGCTCTTATCTCATTGTGAAGGCACATGCTACGTCATACCCCTGAACGAGGATAATCGAGCATTTATTCACAGATCATAGTTCCAGCATCAATACGATAGTTCATATCTTATGGAAATCCGACATAAAAGGACGCAATATTCAAGGATCTATGTATCTGCATCTTATTCTACTCCATGAATATTGTGGCATAAGATGAAATACTGTTACAAATGTTTCTGCTTTATTGTAAATGACATACCTGAAATTATATCAACAGTTATTGCATGATTCAAAGTTGGGTTTAATTCCATTAGCGACGCGCCAGGTAGTACGCTCCGATTGATCAATAACGACTGGCGAAACAGTCCTTCGCCTGATGTTTGTTTCCATGGATCTAGGTCTTCGTGGAAGCAGTGAGTTAGTTTAATCGATACGGGCGATCAAAGATCTCCGTTGTAAATGTCGGCGTATAGTTTCACACGGAACATCTGAAAGCTCATTCGGGATTCCCGCAAGCTAAAGTAGCATGGAATAGGAAAGCAGTCTAATACCTCTTAGCAAATGGTTGACTAGGTCACAAAATCTGGAGCTCCTGGCTTGTCAGGTTTGTTGATAGGGAATTCTGTCTCTCTTGAACATTGAAATATAGCGTCGGAAAATATTCTTAACATATACATTTTCTTGTAACCTTTTTAGCTATACCTAACTTATGAGTAGTAGGCATTCGTCTCACCTTTTCCCCGTCCATCAACAGGCTGCTGCTGCTGTTGTTGCTGTCTTCCGCCGCCAGGAGCCGACTTCAGCGCCGCAACCGTCCTCTGCAGCAGGATCGGACGGCGGAACGCAGCCTGCACTGTCTGACGGCGCAGGCTGGCCTGCGCAGCGGTGGCCTTTGACCCCGCCGCCTCCGGCTCCGGCGGGTCAAGGTCATCCACTTGGCTGACCTGGGTAATGATGTCGCTGGGTCTGCGCGCGGACCGCCGGCGGTTGGGACGGTCTGCTGGGCGGCTGGGGTTGGTGGACGCCTTCCTGGGCGCTGGACCAGCTGACTTGGCTGCTCGGGGAGGAGCTGAGACCTGGTTTGAATCCACTGGATCACTGGTGACACTGCGAGCGGAGGACAGGCGCGCTCTTCTGGGAGCGGAGACGTCAGGAGCTGTCGGAGCAGGCGGAGTTGACATGGCTCTCACCTTTTCGGTATCAGCGGCTCGACTGGTGGGCGCTGCGGTGCGCACCACAGAGTTGGGCTGAGGGAGAAGACGTCCGCTGACTACGGAGCGTTCATCGTCGCTTGCTGCCTCCGCTCCCGCCGCCGGCAGGCCCAAGTAGATTTCAACGTTCTTGCGCTCTCTGGACGACATCAACAAGCCCCACTTGGAGAGCAATGAGTCTGGTCCACCTGGTCCGCCTTCATCTGAAGCACCACGATCCTGCTGCTGCACTGGAACTGCCCGCTCTGTCTGCGTGGAGGCCGAAGCTTCACCATGTTCAGGGGACTCCCGCCGACCGGCCTGGATGATCTGTCGCAGCGCTCTCCGGATCAGCTCCGGTGTAGCCTCCACCGCTCTGTCCTGCGGGAAGTGAGCGGCGTACCTGCCGGCGTCAGCTCGGAGCGTCAGCTCGGTGTTGACCTGTTGATCCCGCCGCTGGCGTTCGGCGGGCGGCAGCGGCGGTGGCGGCGGCAGTGGGCGGTGAAGCTCGCGGCAGTGAAGCACCGGAGAGCGCCTCACCAGGGTCAGGGTGAGGTCACGGCCGCTGGTCTCCTCGGCCAAGACGGGCAGACTGGGCGCCGGTACCCTGAGCCGCTCCATTAGATCGATGGGGCGGCGCCGTGGCCTGCGGTGGCCGTCGCTGGCGACGCCTCCCCGCGCCGGCGTACGCTGGGGAAACCGACCACGTCAACCGTCACAGAGTCACCAGCCGTCACATCGTACTTAATGGGTACGTTACACTCGCCGGCTGCTCGTTTTACGAGTGGCAATAGCCTTTCTGCAAAATATTTCGTGCGTGTTGCTCTTCTTTTTATTCCCTTGCTGTAGACAAGGTAGATCCAAGTAAGTACCATTTCAACATGAAGTTAACTGATAACCCCTCACAAGATAATGCGCAATAACATCATTTTGCTTGTGATCGCAATTTCCATGCCAACTTGTCATGTCCATGAGCCAAACATTTCAAACGAGTGTCAATGTATTTAACTTTTCAAAGCCCAATGTGTCTTTGCGGATGTCAACTAAGAGCTAGGCTATTTATCATTCAAACACTATAATTGGTTCGCATCAGGCGATAGCCATGACGTCATAAAACCGTCCGTATCAATGACTTCGATCAAACAGACTAAAATAGCCAATAACCCAGGTCCATTTCACAGTATCCCTGAGTCACTCCTAGTGTTAACCCCATACATCAGGTTTGCGCTCTCACCTTTCCACCCCAGGGGGCGACTGAATCTATTTACTGAGTGTGCTTCTGGGTAGTGCACCTGACCATGATGAATTCGTGCAGCGTGGCATACTGCAAGCATCGCTGCAATGGAGCGGGTCCCAAAGTGTCATCCAAGCCCTTTTTCTGGAAGTTTAAAAATTGCGGTGAGCCGAAATATTCTTGGTTTAGCTTACAATAATCTGAAGAGGGCATCGACTGGTAAAACGTCTTTAGAATCAGTCCATAATGCAGTAAGTCACAGTCAAGGACTCTATCACAAATCTCTATTGGAGTGGGGGGGGAGGGGGGAGGGTAAGTTTTAAGGGGTCTCCTCTGGAGGGTTTCCCTGTCCGTGGAGGGCTACCTTCAGCAATAGATCCTTCACCATCTTTTGGAGCCATCTTTGCTTTTCAGGGGCATTCCCAAATGATCATCTTGTCAATCTCGAGCTTTGAATCGTGGACTTGAAGCCAAAATGGGCGAAGGGCCCCCTTCACTGGCATTTGGGCCTGCATTACTTTCAGAGGGCTTCAGTACCAGGGGCGCAGCCAGAGCTTTGGTATGGGGGGGCGCACCGACTTTGAGGGACACCCCGGGAAAAAGGGCACTTTTTAATATAACCCAAAATTCTTCCTGTCTTTATTTATATCTTTTTTGGGCACCTTTGGTTCAAGAAAAATGCAAATCTAGCATTGACGGAGAAGGAAAACTCGATTAAAACCGAAAAAGAAGAACAAAGTATTACCAAAATGTCATATCAGCGAGCCTGTGATATCTGTCACCATGTGAAAGCTAAGACACATTGGAGTCGAAAATTCATTTGTTATGCCCACTGGTTTTGTCGTGACGAAAGAGCCCTGGTTGAAGGCGGATTAGTTCCTCGCCTCCCACAATGGCCGTGGGAGGAGGAGTGGCATAGTGTCTTTGGAAGAATGAAATTGTTCTGCCGGAATAATTTGCGAGATACCTTTTGAGTGCGTTTATACAGTTCCATATTTTCAAGGATTGGTCCCAGTTAAGAGTAAAGAAAAGGTGAACAGGCCGATGGTTTCGATGCGGATGGTGTGACAGGGCTGAAAATTGTGAAAACTAGTTCTTCATTTAGATTAATCAGCAGCAATCCTGGTTTAGGGGACTGTGCTCTGAGCTCAGGGGCACATGCCTTTTTATCATCCCTCCCCAGAATCTACCAGTATAATAAACAATTTATATAACCAGGGGTGCCTAGGCATCACAAGCCGTTTTAGCGATGCCTCATTCCTCGTTATCTCCATTTTACAAGGGAAGTTTCCATTGTGTTCTTATTCCCCATCTTTTCAAGACCAGCTCTGGGGCCCCAATAGTGTGGATCAGAGCCGTCCAGAGCAGCTTCCCCGTCCCCCCCAGCTGTGTCTCCAGGGACTAGACTAGCTCAGTGACCCCCCCCACTCCCGAGATGATGGGAGTTGGCCTTGTGTTCTTATTCTCTGTTTATTCAAGACCAGCTCAGGGGGCCCTAATGTAGATCAGGGTCCCCAGAGCAGCTCATGCTTCACCCAGGGACTAGACTAGCTCAGTGGCCCCAGAGATGGGGTCAGTGGCGCCAGATCACCTCAGGAGCCCTCAGGCCAACCTCAGGGGCTCTCACGTAAGTTTCCCACATAAGTTTAGACTACTCAAATGAGCGCCAAGCTCGGGGTTCGTGGACCATATCTTTTATACAGAATGTGTAATATAATAGCTTACCACGATCAATAAAAAACTCAGCGAATATAGATATTAGTTGAAGCAATATGCCTCGTAATGGGGCAAAGCGTCCGCAAAAGGTACAACTGATATGAATCCACTTTTTATCATATCAGTCATAAGTGTCGCCACCGGCAAAAAGTGGGGGCCAGCCAAACTTCAACCTGATGCTGACAAAAAAACTTTCAACATCAGGACCAAAAACTGTTCGAATTTGGGCTCCTCGCTGCATTCCGCAGCGGCTGGATATAAGAATGTCCGGTTGTCTCTTATTTTGACTGAGATCAGAAAACTTTTGGCTAAAAAGTGGGGGGCCAGGCCCCCTGGCCCCCCTTTTCCGACGCGTATGATATCAGTAAAGTTTCAGTGTAAAAAGCTACACTAAATTTGGATAGAACGCAGGTCGCTGCCACAGCTGTTTGATGAGCTTCTTCTCATGTCCAAGAAAAAGACCCTCCATCCATACAGTAAAATATCCTACAGTATCCTTCAGTAAACAGCTCCTTCCACCAACACCATTGACAGGTTCCGACAGCCCTCTATACCTACCTCATGTTCGAGACGTTTTCACGGGTGCCACCCTGCCGACACCACCTTCACCACAAAAGAGCCGGCCGCTGACCAGAGCGGAGCCTTTTTAATTCGAGCCTCCAATCAGCCAAAGCTGGCGTGTTGGATCGGCCGGGCTGGCTAGCCTTTGGCAGCTGGCTGATGGGTTATTGACTGCCGGGCGGTTCGTGCCGCCGCGGCCGCGGAGACACTGGAAGTTACACGGCGATATCCGGATCAGCTTCAGAAGGGTTCCGGGTCAGCACACGCACGCCATTGGTCCAAGGCCACTATTCTAAAGCTTAAGGTTCATACTAGACTATTGTTTCGTCTGGATCTCACGTAGTGGAGGCTTGAATCCATCATGTTATGCTTGTTAACGTTGACACTATGTTTACTATGTTGCCTTGATATAGACTTGTTGAGGCTAGTCCACATGTTTCCTGAGATTTATATATTTTAATATTTAATTCCAAAAGAGGGGTGCAAAGCCTTTTACCTTTTCTTCAAATGTTTGATATATGTCGCTTTATGAATGCAAAGTGATTCAAAAATTTAGAATTGAAAACGACCAACAACCACCAAGAATTCACACCACAAATTGTCCATGATTTAAAGGCAACGTTGCATGGAGCCACCTTCAGAAGAGAGACATCAGAACTTTGTAGGGTAAGCTAGAAGTCAGCCAAAGCTGAATTTGAAAGGATGTTAAAGGGTGGTATTAAAGGACTCCCCAGAAGTGGCCCGTGGATTCTCATTTTTTCACTTACATGGGCCAGTTTCCATCTATCTAGCAGTGTATATTGATACAAACATCTAAACGTCACATCTCAGTTATTCTCGCGTCGCGTCATTTGGCGTTAACCTGATCACAAAACCTATTTTCAGGAAATGCTTTGTAACTTGAGGGCGATGGAACCCACCAGCAAAGTTCTCTTGATCTCTGAATTACCTCACAGAGCTGATTCATCTAACGTATGAATATTCTGGGGATATTACTGAGCTCTCATCATTTTTGTAATTCTTCTAGCTAGCGTTTTAACTTCCTCGAAATTCTGTCCCCGCGAGGACTATAGCCGACACCTGTAGAATGTGTTACGATGTGATCTCTTCCAGACTTAAGAGGATGGGTATAGGGAATGAGTAATTTACCATGTGGGGGGGGCAATGCACTCCCTCTGGGTGAGATGCCCAGAGGAAAAAACTGGGCCTTTGTTGGAATAATTTGTCAAATTTTCGGGAATATTGTAATAGCTTATGTCCACTGATATCAAATTAGATATAAACATCATTAGCATAGATTTGTAAGGTCAAGTTTGGTTTGCAAGTTAAAAATTTATGTGCATGCTCATGATTTTGCAGACTCTGTGTCAGATTTAGTGAACGTGCAGAAAGGCCTTTGGGTAAATGAAAATATCCTTTTTCGTTCTGAGAAATGCTGGGAAATTTCAAAATTGAGTTTCATTCATGTAAAATTCACTGCAAATGTATGTTTTCATTAGTGTTTGATAGAAACGAGACCTTTTGTCGAGTTTAAAGTCGTATTGAGGTTTAGGTTGGCATCATTTTGTGTAGCTTTGAATTTCGTCTGTTCTGACCTTTGGCCTCCACTCAAACCCGTACCTAGATAAATATGTATGTGATATCAATGGAAGGGCAATTATTGTTTAATAACTTTGAGGACTGCGTTATTGCGCTTTCTGTGGTTAATGATCAGGTATTCTTATCAACAGCGGGCAGAAAGGCGAAATTCACTCCGAAGCAAAATCAGATATCGCGTGGAAGAGCTGGGACGGATCCGGGGGGGGCGGGTTATTCGGTCATGGCCCAAACCCCCAAGCAAAAGAGGGCCAATCCTCTTTTGGCCCTTTCGCCAAAGCAACCTAGTATTTCGTGATTAATTAGGAAGGACGCGTCCGTTACCAAAAAAACAGTTTTTTGGCGTTTTTGTCCATTCAAAAGTTTCATACTAAAGATCAAAAGTTTATTCCCTGCATCAGTTTAATCCTGCCCGCCACTGCTTCCGCCTTCCAATGTTTTTTTTTTTGCTTGCCAGTATGGTTGGTTTGCACCCCTCCAAAAACCAAGCTCCTGGATTCATCCCTGTGGAAGACGCCCTATGGTCTATAGTCATTGAAATGGCATCAATCACAGCTTTTTGTCAAGATCAGCCCGCTATTTTTTATGAAGCTTTCCATCAATTAGGAGCCGATCGCGAGGAGGCTGTCACACCTTCAACCATTTAAGGGCCAAAGAACGATTTCGACGATTGCTCCGACGCACGAATGCGGTGATATCAAAATACAGGTTTGTACTTTTACGTCCGATTACAAGAATTTCTTCACCAATGGACACGCCATTGAATTGTCTCAAAGGTATCCGAGAAGCCACGCTTCGAAAACTAGTGGAAGCATCTGAACTTAAAGAGGGGCATAAATTCCGAAACAATTGATGCGTGCGTGAACCATCGATGCGCGCGCAACCATTGAACCGTGCGCGGTCATGGGCATCAGCGAGTCAAATCTGCAGTAATGATCCGTCTACACTATGGAAATGAGAGCAACGCTCTGTGAAGCACGTGTCAGCTCTGAGCACCGTCCAAGCAGATAAGTTCTGTCGCTTAGTGAATTCTGCATTTCGGCTATATATTACAAGCTAGGGATAAGAAGTGGAAATAGAATCGATGGAGCTTTCACATCCGTTAAAAACTTTTTGTTGAATCATGCGTTGTCACTACAACTGGAAGTTTATCAATGTATTAATATGGCTAATTTCAAGCCATTGTATCGGCTTCGCCCCTTGGAAAATAAGAAATTCAAGAATTGTGAAAGATATTTTTGAGTTTGTGTATGGCGTAATGTAAGATTACGGTATGGGTGAACAGAGGAGCGAAATGCAAGATTCATCAGTCTCAATCTGGAGGTCAGTATTTCATTTACTTTTACGCCTGGATCTGATACTTCGGTCACAATAGAGAAGGCAAAGAGCATAGGTAATATTGCGTGCATTTATGTCGCCGTAAAACATGGTCAGGAAATGATCAGTCAGTCAATCAGTCAGAAGTCATCCATACACCAGAGCCTAACCAGAGCCTAAACCTAAAGAAAAGAGCGCAAGAGAACAAGTACTTACATTGTGACTGGAGGTGGTCCCAGGGGCACTGCTGGTAGACCAGTGCTGCCTGTCAAACCCTCCAGACGTTTCTTATACTTGCTAATGCGGGAAATCGCTTGTAAAATGTGTCCTCCAAATCGATTGTACAGGACACAAGTATTTATCACGTGCCTAGTTCTCGCTATTTACGGGCGGGGCTGGTGTGCTAACCAGTGGCAAGCCCTCAAATAATTTTCTGCACCATTGGTTCGATCACCGCTTGATCCATTGGCGCTTCCACCACCATGATGTTACAAATAGTATACTGATGCAACGCGACGCGCACTTACATAAGCATTTACACTGATATTGGACTCCCATCACTTCCACCACTTCCACCACAGTGATATGGTACAAGTAATATACTGATGTTCCACCACCGTGATATGGTACAAATAATATACTGATGCAACGTGACGCACACTAACGTAAGAGTATTCATAACAAGAAGAATATTTACAGAATTCCGAAATATAAACTACGCCAAAGTAACTTCGTTTTCCTTGTATCTAATGTATTTTAAATTCTACACGTTATGCGATGATTTCATTTTCTATCTATCTAAATCAATTTCATACCCGCGGAACAGCTTCAGCATTGTCAATGTCAAACAGATTGTAAACAAACCAACTTCGAAGAGGTTCTATGAATAAAATATCTTTTTATTTTTAGCTTAATTTTATACTGAGTTCCGACTCGGTTTTCGCCTCCACAGGCACTTATCTGGTTAATAACTGTAACAAGAAAATTAAGGCCTGCCCGTCTTCAGATCGGGCAGTATGAGTTAACGTGGGCGCAATCCCCACGGCAGAAAGTGCATTAAAATTAACCGCATGTCCGATCTGACCCAGTGGAGAAAATCCTTAAGCACCCACGCCAATACTCCCTGTAATTGGGCAAGTGTGCCCGTTTGGAGTGGCTCTAATAAAATAAATTAAAATAAAGCAAAACATTTGTAAAAGATCTAATTGACATCGTGGGACCAGGGACCACTTTCTATCAAAAGAAAATGGGATTTTCTGTGGTCGGTTTGCCTTTTCTGAGAAACAAAACATAGAATTTATTCTTCACGAAACAGGCGTTGGCATAAACTCAAAATACTTATACTAATATGCTAGTGCTAGTACATTAACCGCTTGCATTGCAGTTATTCATCAAGAAGGCTATTTTTGCCACGCTGGGTTGGACGAAATGTAAAACTCACCTGAACTTGTTGACTATCCCATGTAGTCTTCCACCGTACTTCTACAGCCAAATTGCTGAGTATGTGTCAGTTAGATATTCTTATAACCGGGATGGTGCTGCCACATCGACACACACGCCACTGCACCTGGTCGTAGGTGCTGCCGCGCCGGTGCAATCCAGAATGTGATGGCAACCAGAGACCCAGCTCCCATCAACAGCTGAGTGGTGAGCAATCAGCCATAATGTCGGTACTATCGGGGGTGGAATCGATCAAACAAGTCCACACCAAACGTTAATGTTACTGGACACCTCTTTCCACCCCGATGGCATGACCTGACGCAGTGCTCGGTAGAAACACTTTACGCCAGCCTCTGCTAGGCTAGGAGGCTGACTTTGGATAGCCATCCACTCTCAGGGTTTGTTTTGGCTTCGTCGTTGGAAAAAATAGACACGGCTGTTGTCCTTAGTCAAGGCATAAACGATTTCAAGGTCCAAACTGATGCAAACCACCCTACTCTCCCCTGCATGCCATTCGCAATGCTTCTGTGGGAAGCGAGTAATACCAATCAGTCTTGGTACGTACATAAAGCAGGAAGAAACGAAAATGAATTTTAGCTTAGCTTCAACCGTATCTGTTTAAGCAAGGCCATTACTGACCAATGACCATGTATCCAGTTTTATCCGCGCACTTTCAATAGAAGCAGTCATGACTCTTACCTAATCCCATGACGTCAATGTAAGGAATCCAGTCACCAATAGCTTTTTTTGTTCGGTGATATTGTAAAGTGATAAGAATGCCAGATCCGTAAAAAATTATACTCCAGTACTGAATCCACTTGGAACGTTATTTAGCTAAGGAACCGACCATAAATTATGTAATGCATATTTTTGCGATTTGTCACTCCTTCCCCGTGTAGCGCTTCGTAACACTCGAGCAGACACTCTGCCCTGAAATTACGTAGCACTGGATTGAGACCCCTGAAAAGAAATAACTGGGGATTTATGAGATAATTTAGGCCAATTTTGACATAAACCTGGCTTTTGTAAGGCTTCAGGGAGCGTCGGGTGACATCAGGAGCACCAGAAGGCAGCGCGTAGGGTGCCGGGTAGGTCGATTAAGAGGCAGCACCTGTCTCCTGAATTCGCTTATGGATAGCGATAGCTCCGCTGGTGACTTATGGGTGTAAAATAGATGTTGAAAAAGTCTACCACCGAAATTAAATAATGGGTTGGTCTCATTCTGAAGTTCATTTAATAAGAAGATGTAACCAAATACGGAATTTGAACTCTGCAGATAAAGGTACCATGCCTGTCATTGGGTACCTTGGGAAAAACAATGAAAAAGTTTATGCCAGGTAAAAGTGTACTCATGCGTTGTTTTCTTGCCGAGAATCTTTACACATTCCAAAATCCCAGTGTAAGTGTGTAAGATCCCAGTGTCTCCAGTCTTTTTCATAAAAAGCGAAAGAGAAAAGGCAATATTCTTTCATGGCGTGCTCTTATCATAAATGAGCAGGGAAACACTTCTTTTGTATATAACTGGGGCAACGTTTGGAGTTTTATCGTTTGCTATTCTATGAACTCGTGGTCGCTTTGACCGAACGCATTGAAGAATTTCAAACCATTCATTTTTGCGCACTATACATCATCTTTGGGCATTGTGAAGATCGACCAAAGCTTCATTCACCATGTTTTTATAAAAGCCAACACACATACAAATATTTCCATTCCGTCAGGCAATCCTCACTCTTGGTGAGCTGGCCTCGCTGCTCTTGGGTGATGTGGGCTGACTCTTACTAACAGACATAGTCTGCCCGCTAACCACTCCCGGCATCACCCTGTCGACGTCATCAGTGACGTCACTATCATCCAGCACCACCAGCACCATGCTGGTTCCGGCCAGAGAGCGGTGCGACACGCTCCGTACGGAGCGCGGCGGCGTGCCGCATCTCTCCTTGTTGCGGTGCAGGTACAGAAACAGACAGCTGAACAGCAGGCAGCCGAACGCCACCAGGCAGAAGGCGGCCAGGTTCAGACCGGCCAGAGTCACCAGCACCACCCACGTGTACATGTTGACCACGCAGCCGACGCCGTAGACGAGGCTAGTGTCGAAGACACGAGCGGTGGGCCGGCGCGCGCGCGTCGGACAGTGGCATAAGTCGCGGCAGCAGCTGCGCGGCAGGATCTTGTCGCCGTAGTCGCGGTACGAGCCCTTCCCGCAGCACTGGAAGATGCGTTGGCCGACGTTCATGAAGCGTAGCTGAAGAGCAGCCGTCGCCTCGGCACGGCTGATATTGGCTGCTCCCGTCACGTTCACGTCCAGGAACTCCTTGTAGGCGGCGATCTCGCGGTCCATCGCCTCTGATGTCGGCTCAGAGGTTGATGAGTGCTCCTCGAAGGGGTTCTTCATCTGGCGGAGGCTAACATAGGCGGCCACGAGCAGGGCAAATGTTGCTAGAAGTGACAGCATTGATCCGAACACGACGCGGCGTTTGATGCGCACCGTGCCAAAAACGCCAAAAGCGCCACTGACGCCACCAAGTGCGGCAACTACCAGCGTTTCGATGTTAACACGCCTGTAGTAGACGAAGCTGTTGTCCCTGAAGTCGCCGAAGTAAGCGAGACTGGCGCTGGCGATGCACATGTACATGACGTCGATGATGACCAGTAGGACCCAGCAGGTCAGAAGAGTGCGCTGCACACAACCGGTGCACTTCTCAATACTCGGAGCCATGGCGGCGTCTGTCAATGTCTTCCCAGGGAGAAGGAGCTGATGTCGGCTGTCTTACCTTTCCTTTGCTGTAGTCTGGACGGTGGCATAGCTCAGAGCTTGCGACTGAAGACGCAGGAAAATCCTCAATATAAGACTGTTGTATGCAAACCGTAACCTTCCATGCGCTGGATGAGTGACCAGATGCAACTGTTGAGTGCGAGCGTTGGGATTGCAATGAAATGAAGAGCTGTCGAACAGCTGTAGGTATACTGTAACTATTGCTGTTCAAAGAAATAATTCTTATCCAAGATAACACTACGGTAGGCTTTTGACAAAATGAAGCCCAGAGATTCAATCGTCCACATTCAAAGCAAATACAAATCGTATAGCAAGGAACACCTTAAGCAAATATGAAAACAAAAGTGATAGATAAGTGAAGTCGTCTGATTCTTGCTAACTTTGATATGCTGTCACGTTCCATAGCGCATTGAGGTCTTCCGATAATAGCTTGTCCACGTTTTCCTGTACTGTTAGATATTAATGATATGAGTCTGAACAGCTTACAGCTGAAAAAGATCAGACGAATAGAATGCTGAAAGACTGCCTGCAGATGATCGTGAATGATACGGCAGTTACGGCAGACGACTTAAACTTAAACTTACCAGGCCGATAAAGTTCAGACTTGATCGCGGTACGGGTTAGATGAACTCGATGAAATAGATTAGTGCAACGATCGAATCAAGACAACATACACCAAGATAGGAATTCTAGAAAAACTTAAATTTGCATCCCGCAGGAAAAAACACACTGCGGGAGAAGTTAATCTTGCAAAAAATGCATCTACCGATTCCTGCCGAATTCCTTGACGTGAAAATAATGGCGAACAGCAGTACGTCATAATGGAATGATCTACAGCCGATGTGCTCAGGGGTGAACCTGAGAATGGTCCAGAATGTTTATTCACGCCAATGGCATAAAGCAGGCTGATATAAACTCAATCAGGGTTCAGGCTGAGGTCAAATCCCCACTTTCTATGACGAAATAGTCTGTTGTGATCTAATTTAGCACTACCATGTCAACACTGTAACGCCAGTAGGGGGCTCCGGTTTATGTTTACCACCTGCTTACATTATTTCCTGGCATTCGAGTCTGCTGCAACAACGTAACATGATAATTGCTTTCTGCTTCTCCTTTCAGAATGTTCTAAACTTTCATTGACTTTCAAAGAAGTAATCACTGCTGTCATATGCCAGCATACTCTAATAAGCAGGACAGCTTTCATCATTCACCTCAGCTCATTTTACTGAGGCTTATATAAAAGGATAAATACAGCTCCCCCCTCTTGATGGGAGATCCTGGCTCCGCCTATACCTGGCGGAACCTAATCGACGCACTCGTTAGCGCCCTGTTTTTATGACCCCGCGGGAGGAATGCGTCTTTCGTCGACTGCCACGACAGCTGAGCGAGGTGTAGTCTGTAGCGGAACTCCATCCACCTCCAGATCACGTGTCCCAACGCCTAATTCAGAGGGTTTTGGCTGGCAACAAAGTGCCCCCGTTGGTGCTCAGAAGGACCGGACGTTGCCTGCAGTCTGAGTGACCCATCTCCATGCAGGGGGATTGGTAGGAGCAGTGTACACCGCCAGCTGCAAGGGACAAGTAATTTTCACACAGGAAAAACGGCAGCTGACCGGGTGATATGGTTCCTTTATTTCGCACAGAAGACCCTAGTTCTCCAGAAGGCTCTCTATATGTTCAGCTTGCAATAGTTCGGTTAGAGGTGCCGTTGAAAGCTAGGGATTGCAAAGCCCTAAGACCAAAACCGCGTGTGCAAACATATACCTTTGCATAGCCCAGCTTTTTTCCTGGTCGTGGACTGAACCATCTACCCCATCATCTACCCCTTGAAATCGACTCTCCCTGGTTCGCATGGTCATGTCAAATGCAACAATTGGGTTTCTTTCCGAGAAGGAACAAACGCACCCCTCCGCCATCTGAGAACCAGGACAACGTGATCATCACGTTAGATAAAATGGGTGGACATATTTCAGTATCACATGACGACAATCAAACCGCAAGCAGAACCATTGATACGAAAAGCAGGAACTTCGAAAAAATACGGAATAGACATATGATGATATATTCATTTCGAAAAACTCTGCGGCAGTTGTTCACAACAGCCTTGGGACGTGCCAGGGGCGGATCCAGGCGGTTGGTTACGGGGAGCAAGCTGGAAGATTGGCTACAGCATGAACAGCTGTTGTTTTCTTCTGAACTCAAATTTCAACTTGTTAGCACATCAAATCGAGTGTTGTGTTTTAAGCCCTATTCTAAAAGCACCAACCACAGCAATTCAGGCTGCAGTCCAATAGTTCAGCCTGCCCCCCAAAAAAGTAAGCCCGGCAAGGGGCATGTCGGCCGGATTATGCCTAGCGTGGGAACTGGTGAAAGCAGGACACGTGTTGTTTCAAGGGGTTGTCTTTTTTGGTGCCAATGGTGCAATCCTGGGCCATGCCACCAGCCCACCACACGGACATTCCTGCTCAGTACACTGCGGCAATATTTACCATCTGCCAGCTACGGTCTGTACCTGAGTCTAGGCCACCGCCGGTCCACACAGCACTACTGCCACCTGAAGGTGGAGCGCCCTCCTGCCGGCTCCTCTCCAACCTGGACCATGGAGTGTCGCCTCCGGCTGAGCGCCGTCTCACTGAACCGTCTCCGCGGCATTCTGTCCCACTGCACCGACGGCGGCATCGCCAGCAACGAGTCCAGCAGGTCCTCCAGCGTCACAGAAGACACACAGCGCTGGCAGCCGTCGGTGCTGCCAGTTTTACACCCCACATCGTGTTCTTTACACTCAACTGCGCCGTCTTTACAGTCGTATAGTTCTCCCTTCCCGTTGTTGGCCGATGTGGCATCACCTGAGACGAAAGATACAAGTTAAGGTGTGATTTATAAATATAAGATGATCAACATGAGATATATTGATTACTTACAACTGTTTTACATTTGCCACGATCAAAATAGCATACGCCACTCCTAGATCTCCGATCAAGAGGGGTCGGGGAAACGTCGTCGGGGAGACATGGTCGGGGAGACATGGCCAGGGGCATGGTCGGGGAGACATGGCCAGGGGACATGGTCGGGAGGACATGGCCAGGGGGACATGGTTGGGAGGATATGGTCGGGAGGACATGGTCGGGAGGACATGGTTGGGGTGATATGGTCGGGGGGATATGGTCGAGGAAGCGTCATCAGGTCAGGCGGGTGATTTGGATCTGCCTATGCAAAATAGCTAAAATTACGAACGGTGCATGAAAGGGACAAGACAGCAGAATCATATGCCGAAAGCGTTTGACTATCCCAAGAATGGATCAAGGCAACATACTGAGAAATATCGCCAAAAATATATCAGTCATTCCTGTTTACGGATAAGCATCTGTGCAGAACGCAAGCGAAGCAAACTTACCTTCTGGCAAATAGATGCTGTTCATCGGTTTGGCGGTAGCGTATCGCTTGAAAGCCATTCTAAGGTGCGCACCGTGGGGTAGCAGCCGAGACAGTCATGCATTTTCAGAGTAATCAATGTATTCACCGCCCAGAGAATCATCAACACGGCACTCGACAGTAAATACTCAACCGCGCGACGCTACAACACTCAGCGGTACTTAACATCACACAGAGCCTTACCTCAGGGTGACGACGCTCAGTTCAACATAACACTCCTGATTATGCTTGGTGCTGCGCTTGAAAACAGCTCAAAAAGCCTCATAGCTTTCGGCTGAACTATGGATCGGGAAAAGTCACTCTTATATACGTGCGCGAAAACAATACAACACGGCAAACCAAGACAACAGAGAATGATTCATTTCATGTGCCATTGGTACTTAACCAAATTTGAGGAAGCTGGGACTAACTCCCCAAAAACGGTTCCTATCAACACAATAGGCAATTACAAGTGAATGGCATAACATTTCAACGGCAAAAAAGGAAGCTGCCATTTGCTATTTCTCTTGCGAAAAAAGCCCATTCTTCAAGGAAAATCTCATCCGAACAAAACAGAACGAGGTGATTGGAAGAAATGCGCTAGCATAGCGTACATGTAGCGTAAAGAGGATATCGGTCCACATAAATTTAGAGAGAGCCTAGAGAATACTCAGACAACAAAATATCACAAAGCAAATGTTTTACCAGCAAAGCATGTAGACAAAAGGCCATACAGCAGAATGCATGCGCACTGGTAGCGAGCCAGCTTCAACTCCTAGCTGACGCTCCGTAGAGGACAGGAGGCACACGTCTCGATAAGCCAGCCAATCAAGTGGTAAAATACTGCACTTTTAAACTTCTGATGACAACACACCAAGGAAAACTCACCCCATTCGGAGACATCACACCACCAGAAACTCACCCAGCTCGAATCTATCTTTCCGTGCCGGAGGGGCGGCAGGCACCACACCGCTGTCGGCCGACGGCGCTGCAGTGCTGCCACCTGCACCGCTGTCGGGCGAGTGAGGCCGTCCTCCCATGAACGCAGTTTCCCGCCAGAGAGGTCGCTGTTTGCTGGAGGCAGGGTCACGGGCCGATCCGTTGAGTGCAGCCGCGTGTGGCGGAGGTGGACGGGGCGGCGGCGGCGTCTCCTCTCCAGTCCTGAACACGCCGGCCTCTCCGTTGGGCCTGGTGGCATCTTCGAAATACTGCACTATGGCGTCGGTGACCTCGCGGATGTCCTTCTGAACGTCCTGTCCCTCTCCGCCGGTCTGCTCTAACCGGGCCCTCCGCCCTCAGCCGGGCGGAGTCGGCCGCGCCAGAACTGGTCCGGCCGATACCAGCCGCGCCGTCACTGCTGGCCGGAGGACCGCGCGGCGGCGGCTGTCGACGTCCACCAGTGCGGAAACTGCGGGCCAGTCTCTCAGCAGCCGTCTGGTAGCCCCCGCTCAGACGCTCCTGGCTCCTCCAGCCGAGGTAGGGCCGCCTGAGGCCGCTCAGAGCCGAGCTGCAGCTCTCGGCGCTGGTCTCGGAGCCGTGGCGGGCGCGCGGCGCTGATGCCGCAGGTACTGAGTCAGCCCGCGGCACGGTCGAGGCCCAGAGGCGGCGCGGCAGCGGAGTTGGTGTCGCACCCCCGGCTGTCGGCAGGCTCTCCCGGGAGGTTGTCTTGGAGTGCAGGCCCGACCAGCCACCTGCCAGGCAGTAACACGGTTGGTTTAGGGCCGTTAGCTGGATATGGGTGTTCGTGACACGTTCCTCCCCATGCAATGCACATGTACACGAAGAAACGGACAATCAGGAAGCCTAAAGAATAAATAAAGATGACTACTCAGCCGTAGGTATGCCACTAGGGCAGGGAACCAATGCCAAAAGCGCCGATGCGTTTCATGCTCTATAATTCGGGTAATAAGTGTTGACACTTTTAGGGCGGACTCGACGCAGTGACGTTCACTTTTGTGCTTTCACAGGCGTGAGCGGTATACAAGCGGCTCGGCAGTGTTAATACCACACTTAATCATCACCACCACTTAACAACATCGCGTCCAAAGCTCACAAGCAGTTCTTTTATGTTTAGCATAAAAACTTTTTAAAAAATCTACGTCCATTTTAGTTTTATGAAAAGTCAGAAGGTTTAAAAAGTCTATCTTGAACCGTTTTGGACATATCCTGGAAAAAGATGAGGGGTGGGCAGAATCTCCTTGACAAGAATAGTGTAAAAATGAAGCATTGATCCTGAAAACCTCCAAATAAGAAAGCATTTTAAATAGTGCAGTCCAAAAATGATAAAAACAAATGCGACGATTTCGCCAACGCTTCTCCATTTCAGATTCCCGACGCGTCGACTCAGCTCTGACAGGTGACTTCCTTGCCCTGATGCTCGCACAGATCCGGATCTAAACTATACTGTTCAACGGGATAAAACAGCCACAATTGTGAAAGCATAGTCTTTTCATCTTCGGAAAGTCGGCCAGCTTCAGAGTCAGTTTTCCATTGAACTAGAGTTCAGATGCGCCGGTGCGGTAAGGCGCGGGTAGGTGGCGCTGTCTGGAACTGACCGGCAGGTGGCGCGGCGGCAGTCTGGTGACGCAGCGGCGGCGCCGGCCGGGCAGAGTTGCGGTACCAGTCGGGGGTGTTGAGGTTGCGGAGCGAGCGCTGAAACCTCAGCTGGTGCTGACTCAGCTGCCGACCGCTGGTCCGCATCAGCGCGTTCTCAGGAGCCTGCAGCAGAGGAGGCTGAGTGTTAGAGAACGTTGGCCAAAGAGAGGGCGGGAGGTTAAATCGCATATCTTGCAGAGCAGGGATGTGATTACTTTCGCTTTATCTACCAGTATCTATTTTTCCACCATCCTCGACTTGCCCCGAATGATTCCGGCACAATTTGGGTGAGAGACATGGCACTTTGCACACCTTCCAGGCAATGAATTGGACATTTTTGGCCGCATATTTATATCAGGTCAAGTCATCATCATGTTTGGGGTTTTAGGGCACACCAACTGACTGGGTCAAGGGATTTTTTTCACATAGTAACCGGTGAACATTTTGTTCACCAGTCATCCTGCTTTGTGCACCAGTCCTGCCATCTATGATCACCAGTGAAATCAGGCCTGTCTGAAAAAGTAAACGGAGAAATGGCATTCGCAGCAGCACAAATGTCCCTCTCAGGTCCACGCCTTTTCATCATCAGTGCAATATCAGTCAGAAGCCTTTGACAAAGAAAGGCGGCTTCTATTTCAGAAACACCACCCTCGCTTCAGGTTCTTGCGAGCAGGTTAAATACATACATAGGTGGATCCAGAATTACCGATCAGGAGGAGGGGATAGCACATGGCCAGTTCGGCACCATTCGGGCCAGGAGGTGCCACTTTGGACGGAAAACTCTATCAGGTGGACGCCAAATCCAAACTCCATCCCCAAACTCTATTGGTGGGGCGCCGTGACCATCTCAGGGGGCGCGAGGGTCAATGGGGGAAGTGCCCCTTGCCCCCTTAGTCCGCTTATGGCTTAATACATTGAATCATTTAGAGTTTGGATACGCTCACAGCGCTCACTGCAAAAGTGAGTGTGATATCTGTACTTTTAAGCTCACTCCTAAGATGATAAGAAAATGTTATTTAAGGGTTTGGGTGGTAGTTAAACTAGTAATCTTAGCGAAGAGTTTCACCTCTTGCGATGCGTTTCCTGGTCAGGGGCGTTACCAGTGAGAGGCCTGGGGGTCGGGCCCTAATTTTGCCAAAGTGTGTGAGGGGACGCAATCCATTTTTGGCTTTCATACCACTTTCGGGAACGCCTTTTGTTCTGATGCTGCTAAAATGTTAGACTATAGGAGCTTTAAAAAATGTTTTCTTTTGGGATTTAGAGAAATGTGGTTGAGGCGATTCTCAATACACCAAAAGCTTTGCTTTGGCAAATAATGCCGACTACGCTTATGGCCAAGTGACATAGTCTGACCTCCCGCTTAAAAATCTCCAGCGACGCCGCTGGTCTTCGCAAATCCCTTGCAAATGCAGCAAATCCCTCAAGTTGTTTTAATGGTTGAAGTTCACATATACATTTCAACGCAACCAAATAACAGAAGTCGTAAGGTTTATCCAATATTTAAACGAAGTTGATGAATCCAGGAAATATGATAGGTTGACGGCATTTTTTAATTACGCAATACGGAGCGGGAATAATTACTATCGTATATGAATTAAAAAAACACACAAAAACATAAAAGGTTATCTAGTTTATTCCAAAATATACCCTTACCTTTATCCCGAAAAAACAAAAGCCCTGAGCTGGTCCACAGAAGTCCCGGTCTAACCACCCATGACAACTGCTGAGTACATCTAGCCGCCAAAACTCACCCCCGTGCCCTCTTAAAATAAACGCATCTCAACAATCACTGGCTGTCCTGCCGATGTGTTTCTATTTTGGTTGCTATGCTGCGGCGATCAACTATAAAGCCGCCCTCTGGCGTCCGCAGTACAGCCCGATGCGCGTGACTTCTACACTGAGCCTGACTGGCAGAAACAACAGAACACCCCCCCCCACTCCCGCTGGCCGCCCGACCTGACTGTTGGCAGAAACGGGCTTCAATGCTGCAACTTTGAACCTCCGACCTCTGGCGAGTCATCTAGGACTACTTAAGCAGGTTTTCAGACTTGGCTCAATAACTTCACAGAAAATAACAATAGAGCTTGTATTGCAATACATTTAGATTATCATTGAAAATTGATGGATATGCATATCGGTTATGTTAGGTCGGATAATGACCATGACCTGGCCTAGGGTCAGGCTTTTTTTTGGCCTTGTATGGTCACATCATATATCATTTGATTCGCCGTAACGATAAAAAGTGAATGGTACCTAAAAATGGGCCCTAACTCAGCCCCAGTCAGACGCCAAAATCAATAAACTTCTCCCTATCCTGTCACCTTCTTTGACCTGGTATGACCTCGATATTGAACTGAGCCAAAAACTGACAGCTACAGTTTCTCTTTTATTTCTGATGGGCTATCCACCGGTCTTCGCGTTTTTCGCTAACCTAATGGGAGCCGAGATCGAGGGGGTGTTAAAGCCCCTTCGTCTGTGTTTGAACCTCCTGCCCTGCTGAGATGAAGGTGGCTCGGAAACCCACTGGGGCTGGTGCTAACTCGCTGAGCTGCTAAGAACCTCTTAGCGTCACCACACCGCATTAGAAATCACCACCGCCTAGAGCGGCCCGGAAGCCGAGCGGCAGCTCACGGAACAGACACTGTCCCTCTGGATATACTGACTGTTCTGGCTGGCCATCGACTGCACTGGCCTGGGTGGAGTCTGCTGGAAGCAGCGCTTCCATATCGGTGGGGGGAGGGGCGAGCAGTGACCCTGATTCGCTCCTGCATGATAGTGACATATGCCAGTTCTTCATTATAGGCCGCTGCTTCGGTGCTGAGCGTCTCTGGTCTGGGTTTGATGGCGTCCTCGTTGTCCCCCAGCGCGAGCCCACCAGCATACAGCTGATGCCACTGGGAACGCGCAGTGTCCTACACTTCAACGAGATTCGGGCGAGCTTGCAGAGCTGAAACAGCTCTTCATTCCTCCACATTATTCTAGACAATAACCATATTCCCATTATACGTTATGAGTGTGCCTACAATAATTCAATCATATTTTGACACTAAAAAGCGAGCTAAAACTGGCTTACTCCGCTAGAAACCCCAAAATTATAGATATTTGGCCTGAACTGATTTTCCAGCAGAGCATCTAGGAGCGAATGTCTGAAATTATTAATCACATCTTGCTCGCGTGAACCAGCTTGCCTTGGGTGCCACCAGAGGACAAGTGCACCCCTCAGAATACCTGAGTACTGACCCCGGCCCTGGGTGGTGCGTTAACGGAGCGGGCCGCGGCGACCATCGTATTCCAGCTCACGCACCAAGGGCAGAGCGCTGTTTACCGGCCGCATTGTGGCGCACTGCACACTGCGGCGAAACGCAGCTGCAGCGCCGAAACCGACACCCGTGCCAGGTCAGCCGCAAAAAAGCAGGCAGCAATGAATGCGCCCCACAGTATCGGCTACCCATGTGTCACACTGCGGGCCTGTGGTGACGCACAGACGGCCAGGATTTAGTGCCTGTTTCAAAGCAGGGCGCACACAAAAACCCGGGCGACGAGTTCCACAGGTCAGCGCTCAGCCGCCGGTGTATCTGCACCAACCCGTTGTAGTTGCACAGGAAATGCAACTGGCGCTAGGCTGTCTGTACAAGCCAACCACATTATGCCAGGGACAATTTTCTACGCCAGCATAAAGTTTGGCCACATCAGTGAGTCTTATTGCAGCAGGTTACAATGCCACAATAAACCGTATTTACGTCCGCAGCATGGGCTTCGTATAACATGACATCAATACAAACACAGTAGCTAATTCAGGCCTCAACATCAAGCATAGTACTTGCCCGAGACCCGTGTTTCCAATACACCAGCTTGCACAGAGGTTTCCTGGACTTGATTTTGACAATGCTTTCATAGCAGCGTTCTTGGCAGTCGGCGGGCACAGCCTGACGCCAGTTCAATGTCCCTGGGCACCATGGCCAAACTTAGCTCACTCAACAGGCGATAACCGGCGGTGGTCTGTCCTCATTAACGTTCGAAAACCAGAGCCCCAGCCTGTGATTTAACTAACGGTCTGTGTTCTGCTACATGCTGAAATCTCGCCAGGAATGTCAGCTTTTAATGCTGGTACCGTTCCGGGTAACTCTCAGCCTTTCATAGGACGGGGGGCTGCATGGGCAGCGCGGCCTCATTAAACCTGCTGAAGAGTGCGGGCACGCTCTCCGACAGCTCAGACGGGGTCTTTGTCGGCGCCGTGGTGGCGCGCTAAACGCGCCCGAAGGTCAGGGGTCATCGTGACAATAACGACAGGATGTACGCTGGGAACAAGCCAGACCCGGGGTGCGTGCTCGCTTATAATCTCCAGCCTGTTCATGGGTCTGTCGGTTTCGAATGTGGATACAACACTTCTAAATGTTTTATGTTTAGTGTCTATTACAATAGGGACGAGGGCAAAAGCTATTGAATCTATAGATTCGCACGTAAAACACGCTCTGCTGGCTTCCCCGTGTTTAGGGTGTGGATCAGCCCGCCAAACTATACATTACGTAGCCACATCAAAGGTATTTTTCACTTTGGCTCTACCGGGGATGGGTTGAACCAACCCATCCCCTAACCGTTTGGTAACTACGGAAGACAAATGGCATGGTAAGCTGCAGTGTGACTCTTGTGATCCGCACTCTAGGATACATAAAATTTGTTGACCTTAGGTCATTTCGTGACATTAAGAAATCACATATGTATGTGTCACGAACATGACAAAACCACATAAAATACAATCACCGCGCGCTTTTGTCACAGAATTTAGAGACAAAACACGCACAGCTCTGTGCGTGTTTTGAGACATTTGAAATGTTCTGGACGTGCAATGGCATGCCTAAAGTGCTAAGTTAACAGATGACGTTTGCAACCAAACGTAAACTGATGAGCTGTTGCCTCTTAGAGCTCGAGAGCAACTGCAGTGTCAGCAAAATGGTTCCCGATGTGCGTTTAAGTACCTACCTACTGAACGTAAGTCTACATCCTGTTACACGCCAAATTAGGCCCTTTCAGGTCTTGACCTTAACTGACCTAAAAGGTCAAATGCCGATGAACCATCCAAGGGTCATCTATGTGCTCGGGAACTGATGCTAACAACGTACTCAAACGGGAGTGTTAATTACACTGGTGAAGTTAATTCAATGAAACAATGAATGTACTGCAAAGCCGTATAAAAAACTCCAGTTAGATACGTTACTAGCGTATATAAAAACCGTGAGGCAGCACTAAATATCGCAAGCACTAAGAGCACTGTTTGCACACTGCTTTCGCAAGCACAATGAGAGCAGCACTGTTTTCGCCGTTCTGCATGTGTTTTTACACCACTATGTTGAGTTGTACCGTGGTACAATTGTCAAGGCGGCAACAGGCCGTGGCTTCATCCACATGTTAAATTCGCGCACCTCTGTGACGATAGAAGTGCGATAAGGGTGGAATGCTTGCAAACATCCTGCACCGACGACCCTTAAAATCACCACCGGAACGCACACATAGTCTCCTCTCTCTCTCTCTCTATCACTCTCTCTCTCTCTCTCACTCTCTCTCTCTCTCTCTATCACTCTCTCTCACTATCACTCTCTCGCTCTATCTCACTCTCTCCCTCTCTTTCTCTCCCTTTCCTACGAGCGATGCGGCACGGTATACTTATCTCTCTGATCATGTATCTTCCTCACTAGTGATGGTGACACTTCTAATGAGCTTTATTACCAGTCAGCTAATGAGCTAAGACATAATTCGATACGTCTACGGCAGAACTCGGCTATACACTAGATATAGAGCGCTGTATCACACGACAACTGCTGAGGTCATAGTTGAAGATCCAATCATTGCACCACAGAACTCGTGATGACTTAACAAGCACTAAAGCTGTCTCCAGCCAGGAAAGTATTTCTATCAAATCCAGCTAAATCTTCAACATGGGAAAGGGCCTTTTAGACGATTGAAGCTTATGGGAGGCGATGTATTGAAAATATAAATGTTCAAAATATCTGGAAAATAAATCGACGATTGACCTCAATGCAGACCTAACATAAACATGACAAGCCCTATCGATTTTGCTTATCAGCAGCTTTCAAATTACCTTGGAATAAGTTTTCTAGATTTCCTCATGGCCGGGATAGATGCGTCTAAATCGAGCCTGCATGATATTTCGGCCTGAGAGCAGATTCCAAATGTGCTTCGTTCTGTGATCTACATACATTCAAAGGCCAAAGAACAGGAATACCAGGGGTCATGGTCCCCAATATTCAAAGATCATAGCAGTTGAACTTATGTCATTGTCTGGGAAGAAACAACTTCAAGATACGCTTTGAGCCCCCAATATTCTGCACGTTTTTACACCTATGGCTAGATTGCTTACATTTACCGCAACCTACGAGTACATTGCCATGGCTTATGACCTGACTCAAAATTTCATATCATAGCACTTAAGACCAAATTAAATGCCTTTTTATAGCATTGAGATTTCTAGCTACTTCAGCTCTTGAAATGAATATTGCTTTGTAATTGCACTTTATTTCACTTAGTAATTCACTTTATTTCAGCAATTTGGAACTATTCCAGCTCCTGGTGACTAAATATTAACCTAGCAACAAAAGCGCTGAGGTAACTTTGATTGGATTCGAAACGAGCTTTTGATTTTTTCCATATTTAAAGTCTTCCCTTTCAGTTTTTGAGTTATACTACCACCATGGTGAAGGTGGTTTATACCCGTTCTCGGACGGGGGCTAATCCACGCCACGCGCAGAGGGTTCCGCTCGGCGCCACCAGCGCCGTTAACTGGTGTACCGGGGCGCCGCGACGTTGGCACGTCTCGGCAGCCTGTCGGACGCGACGCCAATCTCCGGCGGAGCCCCCCCTCCTCACCACCACCCCCCCGTGCCGTCACCCATCTCTTTCCCGGCCCGGCGACATGCACCACCGCCAAACGTCCGGCGGTGTTTACATAGCTGGAGGAGGTCCTCTCCGGGTCAACAGGTCACCGTGGTCCCACCACACCGCTGCCAACACGGGCCGGCCCGCTCGTCACTGCGACAGCCGCTCACCGAGCGTCTGATCCAACTCACAGCCTGCGGCCGAAATACTGCACCGCTGCGCATCGCACTAGCCCGCCTCTGCAATACTGGGCCACCGACCATTCCAGCGGCAATCCGCAGCTGGAATGCCACTCCGCTGACCACAGTGGCAATCCGTCGCCGATTGGTACCCGCCGTGTGCGGCAGCGCATTGCTTCGAATAGTCTTGACAGAATCGCCACGGAGGGCAATGGCCAAGAAAAGAGCATCGTCAGCACTGTTAGGTGACCTTGCCGCTGCGACAGTGCAGATTTGGGACTGTTCTCCGAGCCAAAGGCGCAGCACGTGCACAATGCTAGCGCCAAAACAGGCTGAAGATCACCTTAACTCCCAGCGATGCCAAGCGTGGTGAGTGATATATATATATATATATATATATATATATATATATATATATATATATATATATATATATATATATAGGTAAACAAACATCAAATTTCCCGCAGTGGAAACCTACTTTCATCTCGAGATCAGTAAGTTTCTCCTAACAAAAAAAGGTTTCCGGCATCTTACGACGGAAAAATGATTGAGCCTAACGCACAGCATGAGATGGCAAAGTACCATATTGTGATATCATACTCTGTTGAAGGGATCCTTTGCATCTCAATGGGCACCAGCCTCAGTTTTGAAGATATCCAATCCCCTAGTGCCCGGGGATATTTCCTAGCAAAATTCGTAGGATCGGGCTCTTTCTGAACTTTGGGTATACATTTTATTACCTATATGCGAATACCGATATACGAATACCGAATACCTGTCTGGCTTAGTCAGATGCCAGTACAGCTCAGTGGAGAAGTCTAAAGAAACCCTTAGCCCTCACCCTTAGAGGGGAAGAGGGGTGTTTCAGCTTCTACAAACTTTTCGGATATGACCCGGAGACAGCTGCAGTGGAGCTTGTGCCACTTCGCACAGATTATGGGGCATTCATCGCGTATCTTCTGGCAAATTCTCCGGTCTCTTCATGGCACTGAGCTATGAAGTCGTGACCCAAAAAGTATGCCTACATAGGCTGAGTGTTGAATTATAAACTGTTCAGAGCGAATTTGTAAATTATGCACTGTACAAGGCCAAATTGTGAATTATCTGCAGGAGCCGCAAACCTTGACAGTTAAAGACTATACCACAAATATGTGACTGAACGACTATCTTCGCATAAAATAAAGCGTTCACTAGTTTTGCTCATTTGATTATCTCCCACAGAATACGTGTCACAGGCCACAGGGGGTTCACCAGCGTTCTGGCTTGCACCGGCCGCTCAGCTCATAGTGCGTCGCCATCTCTCACCCTGTTGGGGATTGGAAACAGTTATGCAGAATCTCCACCCGGTACTTGAACTCGGGTCAGTGGCATGGAAGCCGAGCACGCTTCCTTGACGTCACGGCATCCCAACAAAATTGAGCGCATATTGATTTTAGCTGGCTGTTTGCGCTTAGGGGCGCACCAACCGCTTTTGTCATAATCGTCCATGGCGCTTTTGGCAACAAGCAGTCAAGTGGGAATACCTGCAGCTAGACTACCCCAGATCGCCCTCCTCCGCCTTGTCTTTTCTCTCTAGTGACGTTTCAGGGGGCGCCCGGCACCAGGTGGGTTAATGGAGGGGAGACACGTGTCCTCTTCCTTTGGATTCGCCTATGATATGAACAGGCACCTAGGCAACTGCTACCGAGAGCAGGCACATGTCTGATACAGGTCTGCTGATAGGATGGATCCCCAGCAGCCGACAGTGGCAAAAACCTAAGCTGAGACAGCATCCTGGAACGCGATCAAGAACAGTGCCAACACTCCGGCACCGCAAAAACGGTACCAGTGACTATTTCCACACGGCAGACGTCCGCTAAGGCGGGGGCAGGCGCCCCACTTCCGCTAAATGACTGGGAGGAAAGGGTGCAGGAAACGGCCCCCACTGTCACCGGCTCAAACACTTGCATTAAATGGCTCGGCGGGGTTCACCAGGGGGATGAAGATGAGGAAGACGAGATGTTTTGATGGCAGGGATGAGTTTTGTTGGAATATTGGCTTCTGGAAAGATCATTTTGCCAGTTCAGCTCCGTTCGCAATGGAGACATTTAAAACTTACGTCATTATCAATTGGTCGTCTTATCCAGCCCCAATATGCTCTGCAGCGATACCTGAAAATATTAATATTAGAAGAGATGAGCGCCACCACTAAATTTTTAAACCACTGCCGCTCTCTCCGGAAGTGGGCGCTATATAACCGCTAAGGCTGGTGCAGCCTTAAGCCCCAATAATCGATCAATATTTCCGGAACCTTGGCTAGCTGAAACCGTTAACGCTACAGGCGCTACTTTTTTCCAAATCGGGTAGCCACTACCGCTACCCCGTTCCGCTTCTTCACTTTCGGTGTTATGCGTTACAAAGCGCTACTAAACCACTACCCAAAAGCTATTTTTCGATGTCCCTTTCCTACTAATTTCAAGAAAAACAGCTGCATATCGATCCGTAACATATAAATCAAGTTTTATTGTAGGGTATGCAGACAAAATAAGATAAGAAAACACTCATTCAGCCTCTTTTTGTTTTCTGATGAAAACAACATTTTTGCCAGTCTCCATGCCAAATTATTTTGGGTTTCAGTTCTCTTAGGCTTTCGGTAGCGGCAGCGGTTTCGAACTCTTTTGAGTCCACTACCCGCTACTCCACTACTATTTGGTCATTGAAACCGTTACTGCTACTGCACTAATATTTGATGAGTCGGCAAGTAGTGGAGTATCGGAGCAGTGGACTAGAATTAATCTGTGCGGCTCTGAATATTAATGTAAAATCAAAATTTAAAGATACTTCATACGGACGTGCAGACCATGTTCCGACGGAGAGTTCCGTTTCCATGACAACGCCCACCAGGAGCTTTACTGGCTGGCTTAGTAACGGCCCGAAATAGTGATGGTAATCTCGAGACAGGGTCGGAATCGCACAATGACAGCTAACATTAATGTTAGTGACAAAGCAGAAAAATAATTTTATGCAGAAGGACGTCAATGACTTCTGCAATTTCCAAAACATTAATCAAAGTGGAACAACATGCATTCGGGACGCAAAAAAGAAACCATGCAGCGTTTTAAACTTAAAGATGAATCTTTAGAACAAAAAGTATGACTCCTAGCTCTGATAATGTAACGTCAATCGTTGGCTGTGATCACGTCAGGTTAAAGGGAATGTCCCACTTCGTCGAAATTGTAAAAAGGACAGCTTATGGACAGAATAGGTCTGGAAGTAAGGAAACTACACTTCTTCCGCCTTAGGCTGAGCACAACAAGAAATAGTCATTATTTATAAAATTTGATATCTATCAAAACAACATGTTGTTGGTGCCTGACAAACAATGTCCTTAATAGCAGGCACGACATAGACTTGTATAGACCTGGACCCAAATACATGGCACCATCGATATTCAATGCTCAATACTGACTTATCCTTATAGCGGGAATAAAAACGAACATAGGCAATGTTTATGTACAGAAATATCTTCATAATCTCTTTCGGTTTTACCGACATGTGAAACTAGTAAATTGAAAGTAGGGAAGGCATGTATTATAACTCTGGCCCACTCATTAGAATGACAATTTTGAATAAGTGGGAGAGGTTTAGGACTTATACAAATCAAGGTGCTGCAACCAGGATTACTTTACATAATGTCGGCTCATTAAAGGGATTTTCTCCCCATTGTGGGGTCACACGGCGATACGGCAGCAAAATGGCAGCAGTACTAAGGCGTGATCTTTATGGAGGCTCCAGAGCTAACTTTAGACGTACATATTTTCAATTGATTGAAATTAAACCCTCTCAAGACGACAAGCTTTGAAATTGAATTGATTGTAAGGTTATGATGAAAGGACAAATAAAATCCATGTAAGGCATATTATACCTACCTGTAAAAGACGTTTGAAGATCACTTTTTACATGGGACCCTAGGAAAAGTTCATCGCCAGCGTGACAGCATAGTAATGGCGGCTCCGGATTAGTGATTTGGGGCTGGGCGCAGCCAGATGGAAAGGGATTCCTTCCTGGTTTGAATTGGGAATTGGGGCCTTAGTGTCTTTCATTTTATTCTCGTCTGATTACAACCACGAAAATCCCGTTCCCTTTGCTCCGGGGCTGGTGAACAACAGGTTTTACCTCGCTTGCTGCGGGGCAGAGTTTATTCACTCTGTCTCATCTTGCTCACCTATCATCACCCCAATATACAAACACGTCGTTCTAGTCGGAATATTCTCCGCACCCTTGTGTGTGTTTCAAGACAAATTATAAAAAATTTAAACTATAAATTGTGCGCAAACCTAAAATAGGAAGGTTTGAGTGGAATGGAATATGTTATTAGTGCTTTCTCGATACGCTCTAGAAAACTCAGTTCCAAACCCATTATAGAAGAGGAACATCCCATGGCAGGATTGACCCCTTGCTATACCTAAAGATCGGCCAGCCTCTGATCACAGCGCTCGCGTCAGGCTGAAGTCGACTCCTTGCCCCGCTTATGCAACGGCTTGTGGTTGCCGTGTTTTCATTTTCAGGTTGAACATCACCTATCAGTATAATGCAACCAATTCAAAAGCAGCAATCTGACTGCTGGCAGCACTTCACTCGAGCCTGCGGCGCCGGGCCATTTCAATGAACAAACAAGTCGCGATAAGCACAAAATAGAGTAGCGTCTGCCGCTTCCGTAAGAACTCTCCAATCAGCCACCTTATTGACATAACCTTATTGACCTTATTGACACACCTTACTGACCCTTTGGGTCAGAGGGTGGCGCCCCGAGACAGTCCCACCGCGGCAGCAGAAGAGACTGCGCCCGCGGGCGGGGGTGGGTCATGACATCTGTCCGTCGCAGCGGGCCGGCACGTCACCCCCAGAGGAGACCCCACCACCGCGGCGGAGACGCGCAGGCCGCCGGTTAAAATTAGGTGGCCTATTTCTATTCAGCGCCGCTGGTCCCCGCCAGACATGCGGGCCCGTGAGAGAGCAGCTGAGGGGAGTCTGAGGAGATGATGGACGTCCGGGAGGGGACGGCAGCTGTGGAGGGGCGGCGCGTGCTGATGACACTTGTGCTGGTATGGACTGGCGGAGATGGTGGGACTGGAGGAGATGTGGGACTGGCGGAGACGGTGGGACTGGCGGAGAAGGTGGGACTGGCGGAGATGGCGGGACTGGCGGAAAAGGTGGGTCTGGCGGAGATGGTGGGACGGGCGGAAAGGTGGGACTGGCGGTGACGATGTGACTGGCGAATGTGGACTGCGGAGATGGTGGGACTGGCGGAGAAGGCGGGACTGGCAGAGACGGTGGGACTGGTGGAGATGGTGGGACTTGCTAGACGCTGAGACGAATCTTGCATTTTTATTCAACAAAACGAACATAATATTTCTGAAAGGTTCTACTGGGAGCCTCACACAGTTTTGAGGCAACCCACAGTATTTTCCGACTTCGTACGATCCGCTGTGGCATTTCCGGCGGGCGCGTTTTGGCAGCGACTGGGCTCGTCCCCGGCCGGGTGACACGACGGGGCCGAGATGTTTTGCGACGACGGGTAACGCTACACCTGGCTGAGCTGCGCACCCGGTGTCTCGTTAGACACCCCACGGAGGCAGCCACGCTGTTAGGTAAGGAGACCCCACGCTACCCTGCCAGGCGTGCTACTGGGACAATGCAGACTGCCGTCGTATCTATTTACGTGCAGTTCTGAACACGAGCCAAGCCGAGACCCAAAGTGCGTTTCTAACTCTACGGTATGAGTGCAGCTCAGCAGTTTTCTCGAAATCATACCTTATTTAATTCGGAAAACCTGCTGTTATCAAGTAGTGACCCTACAAACAAGCATCAAGGGCAAAACTGATTACATTCGTAGTCCAGCGCGGTCGCCCTGCGATACCACAAGGACCACACCTTGCGCGATAGCAGGCCTGTCTACAGCAGCGCTCCACCAGGAGTGATTGCCTCTCTGGGCAGTCATAGGTGCTACCGAGTGATAAGTATAACAGAAAATTACAGCGAGCGATAGTTCATGTAGTGAGATCAGCGGTTAGGAGCCGTGCTGTTTATTCAGGAAAAGGAAAACATCTTCTTGAGCACAGTCCAGCGTGACGAGACATCTTGCAGGCTGCTCAGTGCTCTAAACTAGTATTATTATGCTATTATGTTTACTAGTGCGGAACAGACATGCTCTGGATGCTTTGGTTGGAAACAGGGGCAGGGTCTGCACCAGTACTCAACGGCCTGGTCTGCGCCGACCGACAGCACTAAACAAGTGCAGATGATGGTTAATTGAGATATCAATCCACAAAACCGCTTCTTACAATAACACTACTTCAAATGTTCTAAATGTTCAAATGTTCAAATGTTCTAAAGGCATTGAAGCCTTTAGAATCTGGTGTGAGACCCTTGAACAATGTTTTCTACCTTCTAGTCCCCCAAATACAACAACTGAAGTAAATATTCCCAACTCGTGATTCGGTCTCTCACTTTCTCGACAGCGGCCTCCTCCTCCTCCTCCTCCTCTCAAGCACCTCCAGACCAGCGGGTGAGCCCATCTCGACAGATGGAGCTGTCAACGTTTCTGAAGCGCCTCGGGAGTGACAAGAACCCGACCTGAGGCTCAGGGGAGGGAGTGTTCCCCTGACGGAGACAGCGCCACCGCGCTGCATCGCCCACAGGGGACCGTTCGAGGTGCCGCCGTCACAGTGTTAACCGACGTTTTCACCGCGTTAATGTCCCCCTCCCCCGCCCTAAAAACTGACATGGGGGAGATACATGGTGCCGCAGTGAGTGGCACATCGGTGGTGCCAGATAAGCTTTCTGCTGCTACTCCAACGGTAAACTCTGACCCATTTGTAACAAAAGCATCTAAATATGAAAAGGTCTGTCAGGGCAGTCATGAGATCTCGCCAGATTTAAACCAATTCAGGGAGAGCAAGGTTAATTTCTTCAAAATATCGTAGATTCGAGTCATGGGCGCCGAAAGCGGAGGGGGGACGGACGCGTCCCCCCTGTTGGCCAACCAGGGGGGACGTCCCCTCCAAAATTTTTGGGTCAATGGTCATTAATGCTGTCAGTTACCGAATATGCTCAAAATTCGCCTCCCCGGTCAGCACCAGCCCGGGTCTGTCCGCCCTGCGAAAATTCCGTGGCGGCGCCCCTGATTGGCGTATTGGGCGGAGTAAAATTAGCGACAGATTTAGGACCGCCGTATTTCTTTTGCAAATGCACTGGTGGCATGTGCATCGCGTCGAAGGGGCCGGGGCCTGCCTTTGGAAATTTTTGATCTGTCAAATGAGGAAACCGAATCTTTATCCGCCGTGGGGAGAGCCAATTCGTTTGGTCGTTTGGTTTTGTGTTGGTTGAGTTCCTTTTTTTTGGCATGATGAATGCAGCAAACTGATCCCTTACAAAGAAAACTCCGCAGAAAAAAAAACAGAGAAAAGGCAGAAACAGGTGGAAAAATGGGAATTCACATTGCGGAACAATCTTCTGTGACCAAAAAAATTGTATCAAATGAGATTCATAGCATAACATCAGTGCCTATACGACTCCACAGCAAAACACAGTCGCGTGGGAGCTTACCGACTGGTTCATTTCGAAGCGCCGCGCTCAGCAGAACAGCAGGTAAGATTGTGACAGTCGACGGACCTACAGCACCACCCCTCAGACGCTGGCCTGACACCATGCAGGGCCTGGGGTCGGTCAGCCGCGGCGGCGCCGGCGTCCTACTGCCGTATTCCGCCGCCGCTGTTGCTGAGAGAGGTGGTATCGTCGCTATCGGTACCGTCGCCGGCGTCCTCTGACGTCATCCCACATCACCGGACATGACCGCCGACGCCAGCAGATACCGAAATGGCTCTACTACAAGGTAGGTACGTGAAAGAAAATCGAGTTGCATATAAAGTTTTCAAGACACAAGATAATTGTTAAATTCATGTTTCATTTGAATACCTTCATAATAGTGGATCAACAAATACTAATTTCTTTCATTTCAATACCTTCAATACATTTCATTCACTTAATCTTTTAGGCTTATGCTAGGTTTAGGATAGTTAGCTTTTGATTACTGTTGCTTTTTTTACTCACGGCGATGTATACGTTACTTATTGAGGAATATGATACATATACTTGTCTAGCTTTGTCTTGAAAGAGGTTGTTGAGAGTTGAGTTGAGTTTGAATTCAGCGTAAGCTTCAAAAACATAGTGGAAGCTTACATCACTTTTATTACTACTGACATCTCTTCAATTTATACGATTTTTTCCACTAAAGCCTAAACACAACCGCTGAAAATTGACGTAATAGTTGAATGATCTGCACAGGTACTGAAATATTTCTCTGGTATGGCATTAACACTAAAAATAAAATGATTTGTCCTTTTCAAATCCCTTCAAAATTGATTTTTACAGAGTATTCCCCTCTTCTACTTTTCAGGGCATTTTCTAAGGCAAATAAAATGAAAAATGGATCGGAGCTCTACAAAACGAAAATCATTTTTCCGTACAAGCAGGACCCGAGATAAAATAATATTGTCCAACACATGTCTATTGCACCTTGTGTCCTAGCAAAATACTACCACACTTGATAAAGTTTTCCATGCTAAAGACTGGCAAAGGGATGATCTAGCACCTAGACGACGTCACAATATGACGACACATGACCATGGGCTTCCAGATACTGCAACCCCCCTCCCCGCCAGCACTAAACCGCTACGCCAGGCCGACTGCCACCACAGCGCTCTCAAAACCGGAAACCACTTCCGTTCTGTCACAGCAGAGGGTAGCTTGCGTCAACCAGTCTGAAGACCCTCTGGCGCCTTAAAAGTTCGGGACAGTTCTGTCATTTTAAGATGGTTCGAAGAGTAGATAAAATAAAAGTTCACTGTTTTTGTAAATCATACGTTTAGTATGAAATAAGCACATCTTATGTATCTCACCTTACCTCAAGACCCCATCAGTTTTTAAGGCGTGCGCCTGACAATCCCGTATCATTATTTTCATGCGGGCAACCGAGTGCCTAAAATTCACATCCCCAAAAGCCAACACCACGTGAATGATAGGAAGCAGCAGTCTGCTGCACAGTGACGACTTATCGTTTGCAACTGTGTTGTATCTGCCTGCAATGGCAGTGGTCTCCAATCCGACCTCTTGCCTTATCAGCAATGAGACGTACCACACCGCATAGACCACATTGTACACCAGAATATCCCATAGTCGCATTCTATCCGACTTTTATAATCTAGACCCTGGGAAAGTGTTTTTTTACCAAGCTGATAGCTCTTCCGCTTACAGTAAAGTACGATGTTAGAAGAGCTTCCTACACCAGAGATATTAGTCGACATCTATAAGTTTTCTTGCGGATGAATTTCCCGCATTGTCATTTTCTGAAAAATATTAAGAAAAAGGTTGTGTTTTCACTCCAGGTCGAAACGAGGTCCGCTTTCCAATATATTTCTTCCTGAAGCCAAAGCCATGATTCAGAGAATGAAATGCTTCCATTCGCTTGCCATATTGTGCAATTGTAAGATAGAGGTTCTCGTCTACAATCTTATGGGGCATTTAATTAATGCGTGCTCAAATTCAGCCTAAACTTTATCGAAACAAAGCGTTGCAGGGACATCGCACAATTGCTTACCCTGAACATGTTTCGTAATCTTCAAGTGCAGCGTTGAGGAGCTTTATTACGTTATAGTATTTCCAATTATTTGTGCAAAATCACTTTCGTAAGTGGCACATTGAAAAACTTGTGGACAATGTTAAAGTAATGCTATAGACAATGCAGTAACATTTGGTAATGTCACAAAAACAATTTGTGGCAGAGAAATTTTGAATTGCTGCACCGAAGAGCCTATCTCCTCGAATCATTCATGCATAATAAAGCAAACACAGAGTGATTATATATCCAGACACAGCCCTTCCTCAGAATATTCACGAAGGCAACTTATATGAGAAATACTTGGTCATGGTGTGAGCCGAGACCTTGAATATGACCTTGACCAATACTTTCTCTGATTAACTGCCTTCATGAAGATTCTTGGGCATTTCTGCAGTGCCCGAATCATTTGCTGTGGGTGCGCATCCGGGATTCGAGGAGATAGGCCAATTAACAACTTTCTAAAGCAGCTTATGCCTCAAATTTGGATAAATGCGATCCAATCAATTCATTTCTAAAGCAATTTCTCACCGAAGATGCAGTGCATTTAAGGCCCCGAGCCAAAGTCTTCTCATGTGATCCAGTGTGCACTGAAAGAGCGGATTTCTACGCTATCGTACATGAACCGAACCTACCACACCTGAGAGACGATTCGTCAGAGTCCAGATTTTCATCTGTCTAAAATAGCTTTACATATCACTTGGGAAGTTCTAGGAAAAACAATAGTGGTCCCTGTCATCAAAATTTGACCTAACATTTTTTCCAGACGTTTCTGACTTCAGAAAGTTGGAGAATGTGTTGCTTCTGTTTAAAAGAGTGTGTCGTATCGACTCAATGGGAATTATGCCTTTTTTGTGAAAAATGTATGAATTAGAAAAAGAGATAGGGTGTGATAAGTTTACTACGTTTGATTGAAACATATTTTTATGGAGGCTTTATTATGTAAGCCTGACGGTATATGATACTATTTTAGGCATATTTCTATCTCGTCGCCTTAACCCATCTACCAAAAGTCATCGAAATCGATAACAAGAAGTGAAGAGTGGGTACACTTGGCGTTGAATTTCCCCAATGTAGAATCTGGTAACAGGGCCTGCTAGCCTGACATCTAGGAATGCCTGGTAAATATATGAGGGAATGTCCGAGACGACTCCGAGTGGTTCCGACAAAGCGCACCGGAAAACCAAACAATCCAAGGTTTCAGATACACAGTACAAATGTTGGTGTCATAGTCACGGCAACAATGCAACTTGCTGGGGAGGGTTAATATGCTAGACTTTCTCAGAAAACTGTAACCCGTTTAACCTGGATAATTTCCACTGTTTGTGAACTGTGCCTTTTGAAATACAGATCTCTTTCAATCCTGTTCATGAAAAAGAAGCCTAAACAAATATATCTGAGGTTTTGATAGTGATGTACTACACAGGCACCAGTATACATCATCGAGAAACAAAAAAATAATAATGAAAGCTCGATGGTGCAGTTAAGCTGTCTTCTCGATGGTATGCGACGTTGTGGCACACGGAAGCGCTGTCATCCCACTGGCCAAGAACCTACCCGTAGGCGTACGTCACGTCACAAACTGCAACTATGCGATTTTTTTAAAAGGTCTCATAACAATGAATCTAAAAAAGGAACAGTAGGTTTCATATATGCTGCAGGTAAATATATCCAAAATAAGCCCCATGTATTATAACTTCCGGGCACTAAGCCGTTACCCACACCCAGAAAACAAAAGCAATGCCACACAAAACAAGCGCAACCCGCGGTCCCCAGCTAAATAGTCAGCTTACCATTGTTAAAGCTCGGCTGCGCCCAGCGCAGTCAGTCGCACCCATGGGACGTGCTTCTCTCGGCGAAGCCGCAGCGGCCTGTGGCGACGTACTAACACGCTGCCCCGAGTCCGTTGGTGTGGCTATCAAATTCTCGCCAACGCTGTACCGCGGTAATCCGGCCTGTTTGCACTCCCGATCGAACATACCGGAGTGTGTCGTGTCATGCAAATCGCCGGCTATGTTTAACCATTCACAACGACGCCCCGTCATGACATGGCGGCGGGTATACACAGGTCCAACGACCCATTAACCCACTGTTGAATAACCGGTGAAGCTTGTTTGCTATAACACAAACCGTTGAACATCACATAGTGCGAACTGGCTCGGCTTCTTTCTCGGTTTCAATATACACTCAGTAGTCATGGCATCCCAAATACTGAAGGTGAGATAACAACTTCAAGCTAACAAAATGTACATAAATGTCATAACGTAAACACCCACTTCTTGTGAGTAGGGTATAATTTATAAATAGAAGGTGCGTCGGCGCCTGGCAGCTTTGTGTAGCCCCGGCCACCCGGTCAGACCGGGCTGTGTTTACCTCGCCGGACCAAGTCCAAGGCGTGAGCCGTATCAGCAAGTGTCAGCCGTCCTGAGTCACTGCGCCAACCTCCAGGCGCCGTCCAATGGAGCCAGCCAAACACAATTGCCTTTGCACCGGAAACGAGCAGCGCCATTCCCGCCGCAGTTGGAAGCGGCGTACAGTGGTGCAGCAGAGCGATAGCGTCAGGACATGAGACCTCGGCGCTGAGGTTTCCCTCAGGTACGAGCCGCAGGGCGGCGGTGCCCATCAGGCTGGAAAGCCGAGGCGGGGGCTGGGTCAGACGCCGAGGCAGCGCCACCCAGAGTTCGGGGATGGCAACAGGTAAAATGTGAAGATAATGCTGCGTAACGAAAACAGCAGAAAATGAATGTGCGGGACAGACAAATTACGACTCGAGAGCCAATGGGAGTAAAATCAAGCCGTAGCTGATCGAATATTAATAGAAGCATATTACACAAAATTTGAAAAAAAAACTGTGGATAAACAAGCCGAGCGGTGGCGGATACAAGTGGGGCTAGAGGGTTCAAGTCCCCCCCCGAAATGTCTGAGTGCCCCTATTGTTAATACATAGGCGGAGGCTGATCCGAGGCAATGGTGGGGAGGCTCCAGCCCCTGCCACCCCCCAAATTAAGTCCTGGGCCCACCACTGAAGCCGAGAGAACAGCGGGTGAAGCCTGTGCCGCGTACTTTATGGATGCAAACATGAGAAGAATCGAGAGCGGCTGGCGGGCGGCGGCAGGTGTGGCAGCGCCATTACCGGCTGGTACCGACCGTGCGCAGCAGTCAGCAGGGAAACAATGTCGGCGTCCGACTGTGACCGGCCCCGGAGCAGCATCCTGTCCTAACGGCCCCTGGCGCGGCGACCATGGACGTCACCGCCGCCCCCCATCACGGCCAACGCAAACACAACAGCGATGAATGTGACAGCAGTGACGTGGTGTTGAGGGCCAGAAAGAGGGCCGATTGCCACCATCGCGCGAAGAGTGGTCCTCGACGCTGCGACACGGGCAGCGTGGGAGGGAGGTCACGTACAGGTGTGGGGAACATGAGGGGAACAGGTGGGATGGCCACAGAGCAGAGACACGGCCAGCCTGCGATGCTATGCTGTAGATTTGCCGTCATCGACAACTGCTGTCAGACACCGGGTAGGGTTTTCAATAAAACGCATTATGATGAGAAAAGCGACAACATCTCCAACACAGTGGCAGCTGGTACGACTGCATATCTCGTCTTCTTCTGCATACCAGCAGACATCAGACGTCCGATTCTGTTATATCTCAAAGCCCCTGCCTAAATTGTCATACCGATGCAAGAAATAAAGGCTTTTGGCATATTCCAATCTTCCTATCACGTCCGGACTCAACCGCTTCCCTCACAACTCAGACACAGACCTCCTGAATAGAAGTTTTATCTTCTCCAAGTATGAGAATCCGGTATCTGGCGACTGTTAACGCCAAGTCACTTTTCAGTGCGCGTCATAATGAAATACAAAATAGGTTCCAGAACCAAGCGATAGAAATTCCACCAAGCAAGCCCTTGGGCCTTAATACGTACCAAGTTCTAACTGCTGAAGTCAAATGCAAATAGTTGGTTAGGCTTATCGCTGCACCAAATGTAAGGTCATGTTGCGTCACCAACTATTCCCCTGTTAAAGAGATATTTGAGATCATGAAGTCCTTCTAAGTATTCCTGCCCGGGTTTCCAGTTGGAGTGACGTCGCGGCACGGTACACACCCACGACGCAACATTCCTAGCCAATACATGTACCGCATGAGAGGCAGGCCATGCTGAGCGAGAGCCCACATCCAATCGATCGGGGCTGCATGTTAATGCACTGCAGGTGACGTCTCCAGGATCGATGTCGACCGCCTCCTGCAGGTGGGCCTGGGGTGGGACCTTTTGAGGCCGTACAGCGGTGGGTGGGATGAGACCTTTTGACCACGGTGCAGCCGTGGTTAGGGTGGGGTCTGTTGACTGTCATACAGTCGATGGTGGGGAGGGACCTGTTGACTGCCGTACAGACGTGGGTGGGGAGGGACCAGTTGACTGCCGTACAGTCGATGGTGGGGAGGGACCAGTTGGCTTCCGTACAGTCGATGGTGGGGAGGGACCAGTTGACTGCCGTACAGTCGATGGTGGGGAGGGACCAGTTGACTGCTGTACAGCCGGGGGTGGGGAGGGACCAGTTGGCTTCCGTACAGTCGATGGTGGGGAGGGACCAGTTGGCTTCCGTACAGTCGATGGTGGGGAGGGACCAGTTGACTGCCGTACAGTCGATGGTGGGGAGGGACCAGTTGACTGCTGTACAGCCGGGGGGTGGGGAGGGGACCAGTTGGCTTCCGTACAGTCGATGGTGGGGAGGCACCAGTTGACTGCTGTACAGCCGGGGGTGGGGAGGGACCAGTTGACTGCCGTACAGTCGATGGTGGGGAGGGACCAGTTGACTGCCGTACAGTCGATGGTGGGGAGGCACCAGTTGACTGCTGTACAGCCGGGGGTGGGGAGGGACCAGTTGACTGCCGTACAGTCGATGGTGGGGAGGGACCAGTTGACTGCCGTACAGTCGATGGTGGGGAGGCACCAGTTGACTGCTGTACAGCCGGGGGTGGGGAGGGACCAGTTGACTGCCGTACAGTCGATGGTGGGGAGGGACCAGTTGACTGCCGTACAGTCGATGGTGGGGAGGCACCAGTTGACTGCTGTACAGCCGGGGGTGGGGAGGGACCAGTTGACTGCCGTACAGTCGATGGTGGGGAGGGACCAGTTGACTGCCGTACAGTCGATGGTGGGGAGGCACCAGTTGACTGCCGTACAGTCGATGGTGGGGAGGCACCAGTTGACTGCTGTACAGCCGGGGGTGGGGAGGGACCAGTTGACTGCCGTACAGTCGATGGTGGGGAGGGACCAGTTGACTGCCGTACAGTCGATGGTGGGGAGGGACCAGTTGACTGCTGTACAGCCGGGGGTGGGGAGGGACCAGTTGACTGCCGTACAGTCGATGGTGGGGAGGGACCAGTTGACTGCCGTACAGCCGGGGGTGGGGAGGGACCAGTTGACTGCCGTACAGTCGATGGTGGGGAGGCACCAGTTGACTGCCGTACAGTCGATGGTGGGGAGGCACCAGTTGACTGCCGTACAGTCGATGGTGGGGAGGCACCAGTCGACTGCCGTACAGACGTGGGTGGGGAGGGACCAGTTAGTTGACTGCTGTGCAGACGAGGGTGGGAAGGGACCTGTTGACTGCCGTACAGACGAGGGTGGGGAGGGACCTGTTGACTGCCGTACAGACGAGGGTGGAGAGGGACCTGTTGACTGCCGTACAGCGGAGGGTGGGGAGGCACCAGTTGACTGCCGTACAGTCGATGGTGGGGAGGCACCAATTGACTGCCGTGCAGGGGGAGGCACCAGTTGACTGCCTTACAGTCGACGGTGGGGAGGCACCAGTTGACTGTTGTACAGCCGTGACTGGAGAGGGACCAGTTGGCTGCCGTGCAGGGGGTGGGGGAGGCACCAGTTGACTGCTGTACAGCCGGGGGTGGGGAGGGACCAGTTGACTGCCGTACAGTCGATGGTGGGGAGGCACCAGTTGACTGCCGTACAGTCGATGGTGGGGAGGGACCAGTTGACTGCTGTACAGCCGGGGGGTGGGGAGGGACCAGTTGACTGCCGTACAGTCGATGGTGGGAGGGGCACCAGTTGACTGCCGTACAGTCGATGGTGGGGAGGGACCAGTTGACTGCCGTACAGCCGGGGGTGGGGAGGGACCAGTTGACTGCCGTACAGTCGATGGTGGGGAGGGACCTGTTGACTGCCGTACAGTCGATGGTGGGGAGGCACCAGTTGACTGCCGTACAGTCGATGGTGGGGAGGGACCAGTTGACTGCTGTACAGCCGGGGGTGGGGAGGGACCAGTTGACTGCCGTACAGTCGATGGTGGGGAGGCACCAGTTGACTGCCGTACAGTCGATGGTGGGGAGGCACCAGTTGACTGCCGTACAGTCGATGGTGGGGAGGGACCAGTTGACTGCCGTACAGTCGATGGTGGGGAGGGACCAGTTGGCTTCCGTACAGCCGGGGGTGGGGAGGGACCAGTTGACTGCCGTACAGTCGATGGTGGGGAGGGGACCTGTTGACTGCCGTACAGTCGATGGTGGGGAGGCACCAGTTGACTGCCGTACAGTCGATGGTGGGGAGGGACCAGTTGACTGCTGTACAGCCGGGGGTGGGGAGGGACCAGTTGACTGCCGTACAGTCGATGGTGGGGAGGGACCTGTTGGCTTCCGTACAGTCGATGGTGGGGAGGCACCAGTTGACTGCCGTACAGTCGATGGTGGGGAGGCACCAGTTGACTGCTGTACAGCCGGGGGTGGGGAGGGACCAGTTGACTGCCGTACAGTCGATGGTGGGGAGGGACCAGTTGACTGCCGTACAGTCGATGGTGGGGAGGCACCAGTCGACTGCCGTACAGACGTGGGTGGGGAGGGACCAGTTAGTTGACTGCTGTGCAGACGAGGGTGGGAAGGGACCTGTTGACTGCCGTACAGACGAGGGTGGGGAGGGACCTGTTGACTGCCGTACAGACGAGGGTGGAGAGGGACCTGTTGACTGCCGTACAGCGGAGGGTGGGGAGGCACCAGTTGACTGCCGTACAGTCGATGGTGGGGAGGCACCAATTGACTGCCGTGCAGGGGGAGGCACCAGTTGACTGCCTTACAGTCGACGGTGGGGAGGCACCAGTTGACTGTTGTACAGCCGTGACTGGAGAGGGACCAGTTGGCTGCCGTGCAGGGGGGGTGGGGAGGCACCAGTTGACTGCCGTGCAGGGGGAGGCACCAGTTGACTGCCGTACAGACGAGGGTGGGGGGAGGACCTGTTGACTGCCGTACAGTCGATGGTGGGGAGGCACCAGTTGACTGCCGTACAGTCGATGGTGGGGAGGGACCTGTTGACTGCCGTGCAGGGGGAGGCACCAGTTGACTGCCTTACAGTCGATGGTGGGGAGGCACCAGTTGACTGTCGTACAGCCGTGACTGGAGAGGGACCAGTTGGCTGCCGTGCAGGGGGGAGGAACCAGCTGACCGCTGCCCAGTCTGTGTATGCCGGGAGCACTGCCGGCAGTCCACTGCTGGCTCTGGCTCTTGTCAAGAGCGTTTGTTTGACACGCTCAGTTTACAGCCAGCCTCCCCCATACTGCCGACACATTAATCCGAGGCGCGCCAAGTTTCAGCGATGACCCAGTATTCTGGCAACGTGAATAACTCATGCAAAGCGCCAGGCCGAAAGATATTCAACGAATCTATTTGATGTAGCTCCATGTTTTCTGAGACAACTGACAGTAGTGCACAGAAGGACAATGCCGCCAGCTCGCATCAGACACTACCCACTGAAATTAGGAGGTGCGACAAAAAACACTATTTTTTACAAATCCTAACATTTCTGGGCTGTCAAGTAAAATAAAAACTGGTAGCTAACCCCAGAACTTACAGGATGATTGCCCTGACTAGCTTGAAACGATGCATCATCTCGCTTCTTTTGGATTCAGGGATACGGCATCTAAAGACCAAAGACTTATAGGCAAAACGCATTTGGTCAAAAATTTGTTTAAACGAATTTATACGCACCCCCCAACCCCTCCCTCTTCACACTTTAAAGATCCGTTATTGCCTCCTCCTCTGTCCATGCCATTAAAACTTCAACTCGTGCAACGAACCTGGAAATAACAAACACATGGTCCTATGGCACGAACGTATCCCTATGGCCGTGAATGAATGAATGAATGAATGAATATGTATTTCTTCCTCGTACATGCAAAGGAAAACAAAATGTGAAGCAGAATTGGCACAAAAGCAAAAAAGCTTAAATCATGGCGCCTTTCCTGCGAGTGGGTTTACATATCTCACACAAAAGGAGTACCAAAATACACAAAATATACAAAGTGCCTCTGAAAATACCCGCCGCCTCTGGTCTTTTAAGGTCCCGCGTCACGGGCTCACCTATCAGCTTACACCTACGCCAAAGCCTACACCTACGTCAGTTGCATATTGAGCGGTTCTGCCCCCTCCACCGCCCAGAGAATTGCCGAAGTGCAGCCATGGACAGCAGTGACAGAATGCGAGTGTCAAGATTTGCCAATTATATGGGCGAACCCATTTTCATAATCGAATGACCGGCAGCCTTTTACCACGAAGCGACCGCTCTTTGGTTGCTCCATTTGTCAGAAGAATACGTTGATTGATTCATCGAGTATAAATTGTTATGTATATGTTTCCCTTAGCGTGGACAAATGCGACGGGACAATTATTTCAAACGGTATGGAGAAGGACTTTACTTTGATAGCTACCTGGTTGAACCGCAGGATGGCTTTGATTTTCAATTTACGTTGGTGCTGATTTGTTGTGTTTTTGGCAGCGCCTACAACAGTGGTGCTATTATGCATAAGTGGGTAATGTTCATCGTGCCACTTTGCGAATTCGGAAGAAATATTGTTCGGCTGCTTCTTTTGTATTAAAGGGAATGTGTCACCTTGGTCGAATCCTGGAATTTAGTGTTACTAGGCGTACTTTTAGTCAAAACTAATGAAAACACTCACGATTTCTCTGAAAAATGTACAATCAGCTCAATATTTGGTTTTTAAAAATACTCCTCTAGAAAAAGAAATAAATATCAGCCTGTGAATGATGTCACGATCTGGCAACCACTACCATACTTGAAACTCTTCAAGGGCTTCGATTGGCTGATGCTCATCGTGACGTCAGCATATGTCGTCACACCAGTAGCTCACAACAATGGCCGCCGGCGACGGGGGGCTGAGGGGGTTGGTGTCAGGTAGGTTTTAGCTTTTTTCTACGGAAATATCGAGTTCCAAGACAAATGAAATATGGAGTACCGGGTTTTCCGACCTGCTTTACAACTTGGCTATCTCAGTTAAAATCACGTTGTGAAGGTGCCACATTCCCTTTAATGCTCCAGTGTTCGCATTGTGTATGGATTCATTGTGGACCTTTTAAAAGTGACAGCTTTCGGTATTTGACATTAATATGACGACGGTTTTGAGCTATTTTATCCACCCTTGCGTACGATATAGCATATAATCAAACTGGAAGAGACTAAATATACAGTTGTTATGTCACTGTACTAAATCCACACAAATAAAAATTAATAAAAACCCGTTCAGGGTAAGAAAAATAGATTTTTGAAAACATTGAAATACGTTCCTTGTAATGTCCGTTCGCGGAAACTTGCTAATAGAACGAAATTCACTGAAACGACGTTTCGCGTTGTTGAACAGACGTTAGTTGAAATTGCATGGCAGATCAGTGTCACAATGTTTTTCTTAACCTTTTGAAAAATTTAACGGTGTTTTCCCAATAATCACACCTATTAAAACAGATTGCTACAACTTAGGAGCACAGGGGAGTTTAATGAATATATGCATGAAGACAGACGGAAATTTTTACCCAGAGCAGGACCTTTTGGGAGGGATCAAAAGACCAAAACTTCTTACGGCAATATTGTCTAACACGTGCACTGGAAGGGGTGGGGGCTCGGAGGCACCCACCCATTTTTCCGAGGTGGCCGGAGCATCGTTGGTAGCCGTAAAACGTAGCTTGGCCACATTGGAGAGAGTTCAACGGCACGTCGATCGGTTAAAAATTTAAATTCGGGTGATTTTTTAATTACCGGCTTTCAAAGTAATACCCATCTTTTTAAATCGCCACAATCGCGCGGTCGCAACAGTTCACCCGTATTGGAGATTGAGTGGTGAAGTCATAACGCCATATAAAGGAAAGGATACGTCAAGATCACCTCATGTGGAGGTCAGGGTCTAGGTCAAATTTCAAGGGTCAAGGTAACACCACATTTTCAAGTTCATTGGCCCCAGTGCTTCCTGTCAAATGGCATTACACAGTATGACGCATATGATGTTATGACGTCATAGTACTGGGGACGCGCAGCGGTTGCTATTGTGCTATTTATAGTGTAAATTATAGGGAATTACCATATTATGACGTCATAGAGGTCAATGACCTTGAATGATCTTGACCCCAATATTTCAGGGGATATCTTTTGGAATCTTCTCTCTACGAAATGTGCCAGCTTTTAACACTTTTCCTACTTTTCTGCATAAATATGACATTTCCCAATAGGTTTCCACAACGTTCAAGATTTGAACTGCATTACCTCGTTTGTCCTTGAAGATATTAGCCAAGGTCAATGAGTGTTGGCTTTAAGGTAGATTATCATAGCACCCAGTCGCGCCCAAATGGGCATTTTTCTATTTGTCATTGTTTTGATATCTCAGGGGGCCTATCAGGCCCCCTCCAGTGTGCGTTAGTGCCACAACCCTCTCCATGCAGGTGTTAATAGGCTTTGCTATTTTTGGGGGACTTCGCGTCTTTTCGCCTACTCCTGCAGTCATCAACAAAAATTATCTCAACCATTCCGAGTTGACTAGGAGCCAGCTCTGCATGCTGTGTCGAGCCGTCCTTTACCCTGGAGATAAGCCGATCCCCACTGTCTTACAGCCGACATCTTGAGATGCTTCAAAACATAGGCGTGAACAGGGATTGGCACAGGCGCTGGTCACGTGCATGAATGTAGATGACCAGTGAATTATAGCCATCAACAGGGAAAACCCGTGTACATTGCGGCAACAGTTAAATAGGAATCCAAATACTTGAAGTACTAGGAGCGAATGAAAAGTTCGAGATATGTTGAAAAGGTGTACATTTTAATCAACACTGATCAATTAAATTAATACCTCAGTTTACCATCCGATTGATGCTCCAAAGCGGTTTAAAAGCTTTTAAGGCTGGCGTTAGTTCCACAACATGCCTTGCGGACGCTACTCCGTCCAACCACACATTCTGAACTTACCGCAGCGCTGGCCTTATTGTCTTCGTCCAGCAGAAACTCCATGGACTTGGCGCGGCCGTCCGCCGTCTCCTGCTGCAGGCCCGACTCCGCCTCCTCCAGGTTCAGCAGACTTTTGGCGCGGTCAGTCCGCCGCGGCGCTACCTCGTCTATGAACTGCTGCAGGCCGCGCACTATAGCATCCAGGTCGGTTTCCTGGCAGGGCTGAGTCGGCGTGGCCACGCGCAGGGCGGCCGCCTCCCGCTCCAGCCTGGCGCGCCGCTCCGCCGACAGACGCCACTGGTCAGCCACAGAGACGCTGGTGGTGGGATTGGTGGTGGGGTGGTGGGCTGTCTTCTGACTGTCGTCCTGTGGCAGCGGGGACGGCGAGCGCACTAGCCCCCGGGTGGTGGTCTCGATCAGACTGAGGTCGGGCGTGCTCCGCGCCAGCCGCTCGCGGTCCACCTGGGCTTGCCGTCGGAACCGCTCAAACGCAGCCTGCACTTCCGCAGAGGCGTCGCCAGCGCCGCCCTGCACTGGGGCGACGTTGGCAGCTGCAGCCGGCGGCACCCGGTCAGACAGGCCCGATCCCAGCACACCCAAGAACTGGTGACGCGCGCTGCTGAGACGCACTCGGACCGCCTGAGAGTGTGAGATGCGCGGCGGCAGCGGCGGCTTGGTAACTGAGCGCTGGGGCTCTTCAGAATGTTCAGTCGGGTAAGGCAGGTGGTTCCCGACGCTGTGCAGCGCTCGTGCAAGGTGGGCAGGTTCTGGCCGACTCGCTGTCGTGTTTGATGTGATCTGATTCGATGAGATGCGCGGACTACTGACCGTTTTCGATGCTGTCGACGACTGAATTTCTTCCCGGAATGGGTTTTCTACGTCACTCTCCTCGGAGGCTCTCTTCTGTGCGTGATGTCGAGGCTGGATGGCTTGAATTGTCTTCTCGGCCGAATAATCACTGCTCGACGTGTCATGCCACGTGCTGTCCTGAATGCCCTTGACCTCCGCTAGCGGTGTAGAAGTGACCACACCTGAGTCAAAGGACGGCACGTTGGCAACCTCCGGCGAACGCAGCGGGCTGGCCAGCTGGGTTTGCTTCACCGTCACGCTGACGGGAGAGGGAGAGCGGGAGTCCCGCGCTGGCAGACGCTGTCGCTTGCGGGAGGTCATGCCACCGGAGAGACGACCGAAACTCAGCCTTTGCAGGACGGACGGCCGCGGAGGCTTCTCTCGCGGGGGCACCTCTGACCTGGGCACCAGCACGGAGTCTCCCGGGGGCGTATCTGACCTGGACATCAGCTCGGAGTCCCGAGGGGCTGGTGGCACCGGTGGACCACCGTTCCTCCTGCCGCGCATGATACCCACCAGGTGATCCATCTCGGCGCCGCTGATCTCTGAGTGGGGCTCTTCGTCAGTGCCGTGGCAGCCGAGCTGCGGCGCATAGGTTCGACTCTGCCAGCCCGCTCGCAGGTCAGCACCTGACGCCGCACACACTCTCCGCTCTCATCCAGCACCGGGAAGGACACGCGCAGACGCTGCGTTGGCGGCTGCACGGACGGCGCACTGACGCCGCCGCGCGACCCCGGCAGACTTTTTGTGCGCGGCGGCGGGGGCGGCGGCGGGACGGCGGGGCGTCGCGCATCCGGTGGAGGCGGCCGCATACCACGCGGCAGACCGGCCAGCGTCACCTCGGTGGCCAGCAGAGGGGGGTCCGGCTCATCATCGTCGTCCATGTAAGTCTCCCTCCACCGGACCTCTGACACCACCGGGCTGAACTGGACGCCTTTGACGCGTCCCATTGCTGCACGCGGCTCCGGAATGCCCTGCGCCGGAGCAGGCTCCTCACTGATGCGCACTTCGACTCTGTGGCCCGCGCCGTACCGCAACACCGTGCTGGTCTCCGGTGCACTTGCTGAGTGATGGCTGTTGACAGAAGAGGTAAGCTGTTCTGCATTTGCACGGTCCACAGTGATGGCTGAGTGGTCACGGGCCGCTGCTGCTCCGTTGCACGCTCCACCGAGCTGTGATGTCACTGATGACGTCACATGTGACGGTGAGGTGAAGCTGCGGGAGAAGAAGCCACCGATCATGTGGTCCGGTTCACTGCTGTCCGGCTCCATGCTGATGTCCAGCCAGTCGCTCGGGTACATGCCACTGTCCGCGCAGCCGGAGTCACCGGCATCTGTACCGCTCCAGTCCTCCAGCCCAGCCCGGTACCGTGGTTTTCGGCAGAGGTCAGCCCGGCCCGGAGCCGTCATGCTGCGGATGCTGCGCAGCTCGGGTGCACTGCTGCTACGTCTCCGTCCGCCGCTGCCGGCACATCCGCCCCCGCCCGCCACCTCCCGCAGGCTGACAGCCCGCCGCCTATTTCCAGGCGCGCCGGCGGCGTCATTTAGGGAGTGGCCGGTGATTGGCTGGTGGGCGGCCGCCACGCGGCTGCTGCCCGCCCCCTCCGGCGGCAACCGCGCGCCGTCACAGTCGTCACGCGCGACAGCCACCCCAGCGTCCGGTTCCGGCAGCAGCAGCGGTGGATCTGTGTCAAACTCTCCCTGGGCCGTCAGCGGGGCCATCAGCGGGGCACCCCCACCCTCTAGCAGCACGAATTCCTCAGCTGTAGCCAGGTCCAGCGGCTTGGGCCGCGCCGCCGCCGAGCGGCGAAGCAGGAAACGTGAGGTTACACCATTCTCTCGATAGGTGTCGCGCGCTGTGTCTTCCAAAACCGTTTCTTGTGTATCGTCACAGGTAGTTTGTGGATGAGTACAGACCGAGCGCTGCGCATCTTCAGCGACATGCATGCATGCTCTGGCGTTGCTACTGGCTACACTTGCAAACTCTCAGGCGGCTGGATCGGAGCTGGCGGCAGCGGTTCGGCATGCTCGTTATAAAAGCGGCGGCACTGGCTGCCTGCAAGCGACGCATCGTCTGGCAACACGCGTGCACAGTCTGGTAACACGCGTGCACTGTCTAGAGCTGTCTGTAGGGTCACGTGTCGTCCCGTCACCGCGTCCTCACCACACGGCACACCACCACACATACCTGTGTCTAGGTCCGTCTCTCCCGGCGACAGCGCGTCGGCCGCGTTTACCTGATAGTCCAGACAGACGGCTGCACCGCGACCAGCCCCTGCCGAGATCCAGGCGTTCAGCGGGACGTTCTGGTAGACAGCGGCTGGCTGCGAGAACACAGTACGCGGTGCTGGCATCGGCGGCTTCTGAATCTTCCGCTGTCGTTGTGATGGCGTGGACGGAGCCGGATTAGGTGAGGGCGCCTCCGTTGGTCTCTTCTGGTCGGTGACGTCAGCTGTGGTAATCTCTAACGACGCTCCAACCACAGGACAAGTGGGAATGTGTGAAACTGGACAGGCAACCAGCGCCGGACCAACCTGAACGAGCTTGGAGGAGTACTCGGGTGCAACAGTGTGGCCACTCACGTCCGTGTCGGCATCTTGCATTGCAGACAGGCCTTCGGCGCTCTCAGCTGTACCGTTTTGAGCCTCAGCGCCGGATCTGCCGTCGGAGAACACGCTGGCGCGTCGTCTCTCGTCGCGTCCGATCAGCTCCCGCAGCCGCTGCCGCCGCTGGGCGCTGGGACTGAGGTCAGGGGTGGACCTACAGCGGCGGCCGGCGGTCAGCCGGGCCGGGCTGGGCTCCACCCCCGCCGAAGGCGAGAGACTCAGTGGCGGAGAACTGGCGTCAGACCAGCTTACCGCCGCCTGCTCTCCAAAACCAGAGTCCTCACTCAGGTTCTCGCTGGAGTGGCGCAGGTGGGTAAGCCGCCCTGTGGCTCTTTTGCCGGTCGTATCGCCGCCAGAACCGGCCGCCACCCATTTTCTGAGCGAGGGCCGCTCCCGCCGTGCTGTCCGGCCGTCCCCCACCATCCTGAGGTCACACCAGCTGTGGAAGCGCCTGACGCCGCTGCAGCTGTCGCCAGACTGCGTGACACTCTCCTGCTCGGCCAAAAAGCGCAGGTACCGGTCGTACAGCCGCAGACGCTCGGCGGCGATGGCGGCCACCGTCCTCCGCTCCTCCTCTTCAAAGTCGAACGTCAGGCTCTCAATACGGCGGTCCAGGTTGCCGAAGTCCTCGCAGCTGCCGAGGTCCCACTGCTGGAGGTGGCACCCACCCGGCGTGACGTCCGCTCCAGAACTGAGGTGGTGGGCCGGCTCGCCGCTGCCGTTCCAGTACTGAGCATTGACACTGAGTTCTGCGCCGCTGACCCCCGGCTGGCCGCTCGGCTGAGTTCCCAGCACCTCAGGGCGGTCGCGGTGGCTGGCCGGCGTCGCTGCAGAGCCATCAGCGGCAGCAGTGTCCGCCTCCCAGCTCCCACGGCCCGCAACGGACGAGCGGAGGCGTGCCTGGGGCGTGGGAGAACGGTGTGACCCCTGACCTGCAGCGGCCAACGCCCGGCCAGGGCAGCGGTCAGCGGTGCCGCCGGCCGGAGGTGACGCTCCGTCGGCCGTCACGCCGCCGTCACACCAGCCGAGGTCACCGCCGTGACACGGCTGCTCATCTGGGTCACACCCGACGCCGCTGCCGACGAACAGGTCACGGCTCACTTCACCGGTTACGCGTGGACGGAGGTCTTTGGCAAGTGTCGGAGCGGCAGCGGCGCGCAACGGTGGCGGCATCTGGAGAGGTTTCAGGAACGGACGCGAGGTGGCAGTCACGTGCGAAGCTTCGTCCAGCGACAGAGGCCGGGCTTGTGATGTCTCCAGGGCAGAATTTGGCAGCTCGGCGGGAACAGATGAGGGGTGTAGACTAAGTGATGATGCCAGATCATCTGAAACAGACAAGAAACACGGTTATAACAAATGGAAACCTAATTTTGGAGTATGCATGTTTTGCACAGCGAGTATCCTCTTCTATTCTTTCTATTCTCGCGTGACTTTTACTCAATCAGTAGAACAATCTTTAAAGAGGTTGAACTTCCAACGATACATACACACTTAATATTGGCAGTAGAAATCGATCAGATTATCTATTCCCCTAGGTAAAATTTAGAACAGGACAAATCATGTTAAATATTAAATGAATAAGCTTTTCATCACCGAAAACATCATCATTCAACCCTTCTCTTCGGTTTGATTAATTGTCCTACATATGGGTTAGTTAGTTGCTCCCAGTTGCACTTCCATTAGTTTCGACACTTCAGCCTTCTCCGCCCGCATTTTGGCGAAGAAACGAATGGCTGCCTCGCACGGATGAGACAATGCTGACGGTGTGTACATCGTCAACAATTGCTACACCGGTACAGTCTCCGTACCCCGGCGACTGCCGGATATTTATTAAGAGTCTTTCAAAGGCTACCATGGATCCACGAACAGAATCCACAAGGCATAATGACCAGCCTGCAGAGTGCAGACAATCAATGGCATTGCAAGAAAGAAACATAACAGGCTCTGACAGGAGAACCACAACATCACTTTAGCAGCCAAGACCGGTGAAGTCTTACACCACTCAGGCCAGAACCGGAAAATGGATAGGGCTAAAGCAGACCATGTGCCATTTGTTCCAGAAAACTGCGTGGATAACATAATGCCGACCCAGCTGAGAGAGCTACATAAGCCACGGTATAAAAGTGTACTCCTCAGACATGAATTTCACGGGCATGGGCCCACCTATAAGGTGCAATTGGGGGCCTGGTGGAACATGAATAGTGACGGATGAATATCATAGGTGAAGAAAACAATTGCAAATTGCACAGCATACGTCAATAAGCAAAGCAAGAACATAGCTTCTCCCACGGACGTGGCTTTAATTCCTCGCTCGGTGAGAGCTCCTTCCCGAGAATTCAGACATCGGCAACAGCAGGGTTCCTGGGCGTTTAGTGGCCACCAGCACGCAAGCCGGGCTAAAGGTTACAATGGTGCGGTCTCGGTGGCTCGACCTGTAATGCCATCTATTTGCAGGCTTGCAGACGTTGCAACAGAGGGAAAGTCCGCGCCGCACCGGGTGGGACGAAACTTGGGTGCTGACGCCAGCTGTGACCTGCCCAGCAAGCTGTCAGCTGGTGTGTAAAGGGAGACAGAAGGGTAGACGACCGATTCCGGCGCTCCACACGGAGTTCAAAAAACAATTTTTGATCTTGACACAGCATAGATACTGAGCGGAAGTGACTGACGTCTCCCACCAGGCAGCATATATGCCATTGGTGAGATATATCTGCGCCAGATATATCTGGAGCGAAAGAGGCGGGGAAAGACAACCATTCGCCTCCCCAATCGACCAACTATAATATACAACATAATCCTCTCGATAGCTGAGCCTGTGCTTCCTGTCCCAAAGCACTCCCGCCTGCGCGGCCCCCGGAAGGTTGCGAGTGACCAGTGTCACATACCTTTGCACGCGGGGTCACTGGACCTGGGCCACCGCTGCCGTTTTCACATGGTCCGGACAGGAGCGGCCAACGCTCCACCACAGCCCGACCTCACCAGATCGAGCACATCCTTCTACATGGGATATTCATATCGAAAAAGAACGCGCGTGCCATCCATCACTACAGTGATTTACCAATCATAGCAGTCATTATCTGGCCAGAAAACTATTCACACGCCGACATGAAGAGAGACGATCCGATTTCATCGCCTCATTGTGGCGACATCCTAATGGAGCAATCTAGCCGGAAACCTATGACTATTGTTATGCAGCGGACAATGTGGAGCGGCCGTTTGGGCGCGCGGTGGAGAAAGTGGCGCTGGCGCGGGGCCGCCGTGTCGCCGGCGTCGTTACACCGGTAACCAGGCGAGAGACAACAAACAGCGGCCTCTGGGAAGTAGGCGCTGCCAGCGGACATGCCGTCGCGCCACCGCAGCTCGGCTATGTGCTTAGGACTCATTAATGGTGCGGTCGTCTGCGTGAAATGTGTATCGGACAGTGCACTGAGGAGGGGGAGAAAGCGGATGGCACGGTGGAAAGACCATTTGTTGGTCAGACCGGTCGATGAGATGAGCAGTATTTGTACAAATTTGTGATCGTCTAGAAGTCCCTCGAGCTTCCTCCGAGGCTGGTATTTAGATGGCAGACAAGACAAGCTGGAGGTGGAGTCAATGGCCCAGTAAACATGCAGTACCAGTGGCGGATCCAGAGGGGGGCAAAAAAGGCAACTGCCCCCCAAACGGAAAAGCTCGGGACAAAACTATGTTTTTGCCCCCCCAAACGATCGACCTCCTTTTTCCCCGACTCCTTATTAGCTTGTAAGCAAGGTTTTGGTGCTTCAACTCTCTACTTCAAACATAATTAGTGAAGTTCAGTGTAAATATTGGGGCTTGGATAGGAAAAAAAGTATCTTGAGCCCATATTTTTCACCCCGTGTCGTTTTTTTGCTTTTCATCTCCAGTTCCCAAAATCCTACCAAAATGGCATATTGTAACGCAACTTTTCACTGCGTGACGTTTTTTTGCTTTTCGACTTTGGTTTGCCCCTCCCAAACTAACCGGCTAGATCCGCCACTGTGCAGTACTTAAACTTCTGTTGAACCCGCTCCCTAACAAAAACCTGACGTTTTAAACAAAGTCTAGTCCTTTTTAAAGAAAATTTCAGAAGATTTACAAAACCTAAAGCCATTTAAGTGAGCTCAAAGGAAGGTTTAGACTGCGGCTGCATATTTCCATTATGAAAGCGATGTTTCCTTCTCTCTAATTGGATGTGATGCAGGCCAGAAATAACAGCACAACGGCCTCATTTCCCCCGCCGGATTACGCGGTTCCCATTGTTCTGAGCGTCCTCCATTAGAATAAATCTTCTGACGTCACTATATCCGCTTACGCGGGTTGTGCAGCGTGACCAGAGGCTCGCCTAATTGCGTTCGTTGCTGCAATGCCCAATTTGATGGTGACTGTTCTGGTCGGGCACGAGTGACGTCACACTGTGAGGTCACCAGGATGCGACTGGTTATTGTTCTGTTAGGGCACGAGTGACGTCAGACTGTGAGGTCACCAGGATGCGACTGGTTATTTCAGTGCAGGATAGGCCGGACTGACGTCACACCCCGCACCACCCCGCATGGCTGTGGGGAGTACCTGGAAGGATGAGGTGACGTCATTCTGTCCACATGACCTTGTCAATTCTGCAAAGCTACGGTGTACGGACTTGTTGCTTTGCTCTCGTTGCCATGCACCCGTGAATTGATCAGCAGGCCGCCGGCCCGACACCGGTACCAGTTGTCATTCTGACGTGGAAGACAGGTCTCTTTAGACACCTGCGGCGCTGATTCGTGGCCGTTAGCCCGCGTCTTGAGAATGCCCATTATCCAGGTGTCCGACGTTTTCTTCTAGAAAGGTAAGTCCGGAGGGGGAAATGGATACAGGGGGCCAGCGATGTAAATCCCAGCCTATTTAGTGCATTGGCAACTTCACGAGCGAGGCTCATGGATTTGCAGTTGGCTCCTTGGTTGACATGATTGTTGGCTGAGTTTCACAAACTTGGACAAGAGTCCGCAATAAGCAAGCGTCAGAGTCACCCACTGGTTTATGGTTTTGGGAACTCGTGCCGATAAGTGCCCGTGGAGGTAGGGGAGAGTGATGCGTGGTGATGCACTTCTCAGTAAAGCAAGCGTAACCCAGCCAAATTCTCTTGCAGGATTTATCAATTTATATCAGTGTGAAGGTCATTCAATTGCCTTTGAATCTACGGCTATCAAGATCATAAAGTATAAAATCGATAAAGTTTTGGTTTCTTAGTTGCAGAGATCGAAGGTCACCTGACCACAAGCACGGTCTCTTCTGGAGCGTGCATTTGGCATGAGTGACCTAGACCAAACACTTGGGTGATCATGTACCCAGATTGTATGATTAGAAATGTAAGGCTTACGAAATTGCTACAAATAACTTGAAATGGGCACGATTTTGATAATTTGGAGGGGACACTGGTTGGATTTAAAGAATACCAACATATGGCTTCTAAAAGCCATATTAACATCGAGCCCGGTCGCTGACGGCTCTGGTCTGAACACCGGCGTGGATAACTGGGTAAAGGCGCCGCTGTGTTGCGAAGGCAGCTGACGCTGGTGAGCACTTTGCAGCGGATCGATGCCGCCGAACGGGTATTCTGAATGTTAGGTGTCAAACTGAACTGGATGAGCCGGTGCAGGGCAGTGTGGCTAATGTTAAGGCGCGGGCGGCTGTATGCAGAGCCGTGGGTGACTCCCGAGTACCGGCAGGTGGCAGACCGGGCTGATCCGTGGGTGACTCCAGTCCCGAGTACCGGCAGGTGGCGGGCCGGGCTGGAGCCGTGGGAGGTGATGGAGGGGCTGCTATCGCAGCTGACCCGCCGCTAACGGACGCACAACTAGAGCGGAACTGCACATTAACCGGGCGCTAAGGTCACCCCGAGCGCCGCCGCCGCGGCAGCACGCTCCGATCAAACCGAATGGCACGCCAGAGGCGCCGCCACGGAATTTTTACTGCGGGAGGGACGGAACCCGCACTGGCGAGAACGGGTGGGCAAGTTCTTATAATTTTGGCCACATGTGAATCGTTAACGATCATGCACTTCACCGACACGTGTATGTAGATTCATGCGGGTAACGGAGAAACTGCAAAGTAATTAAATGTTTGGAGAGATGTCCCGCCTGATTCAAGAGTAAAGGGAAGTGTCCCCCTCGTTTTCTACGCCCATGGGTACGGCCGCTGCCAACGGGGAGTCCACTGTGCGTAAACACGATCGTCAGCGCGTGCTGGTATGTCTGACCTGGACCACAAACACACTACGACCGTCCCCATGGATGCTACCTACAACTTGCATGACGACTTTAAGAACAGCCCTGAGCCGATTATAAGCCGTTCCTCTCGGCCTAACTGCCACATCACTGCTGGCATGGCGCAGTGGGAGTCTTATTCGTGATAAACAGCTAATGGGATGCACACCTCATGCGAACTGGCGTCCAGGCGCGACTCGTTACTCTTGCACCGTCTCTGGCGGTCTGCCAACTGCGCCACATATGCCGCCGCGCGGGCAATCAGCGGCGATGACCGGCGCACGCCCAGCTGTGAAGGGCACACCTCAGCCCCACCATCCATCCACGCCGCTGCCCACCTCTCTGTACTCTGTTTCCACTATCCAAGAGTTCCAGAAAGATCAGATCTCTTCACAAACCTTGTAATACCACCAGGCCGTAGAGGGGAAGAGATGAGTTGTCCGCACCACTAGACTTTGAAACACTGCATGCATCTCTGCTGCCTTCCTTTCCGCATTCTACTGCATTGAAGACTCCGACGTTGTATAAGGATAACCCCGGCAGTCCAGCTAAAGCTTCGTTTCTGAACATGCCATGATTGGGAGCCTGTACTATCCCGGGTGTTTCCAAGTTGAATTTCTGCTGTGCGTGCTGGCACCCCGCACCTGGCTGCAGCGCCCCTGATTTCCCCAGAGCCTCTTCCCGTGGGAGTCGGTGGCCGGCGGCATTTCCGGCAGCGTCAGGACGCCGTGGCCGCTTCGCTGCGGTGACCAGGACTCACCGCAAACAGAGCGTCTACAGGTGCACTGCAGCGTGCAGTGCCGCAGGACCCGCTACAGCTCTGCTGCACGGCTTCCACAACACCGCTTAAGTCGTGGTAGGCGAGGAGCACTCGATCGCAGAAGCCAACTGCCACGGCCAGTGCTGGCAAGCGCTCCAAAAATAGATGATTCGCTATCGCTACTGTGTGACCGAAAATTTGGCTTCACGATCGTGATTATAGAATATTTATAATATATGCTAGTATTTATATAATATTAATATTTACATTATTACATGATCATGTTCGTGATCGTAAAGTATTTATTGAATTTGAAGTGGTATTGCGAGTCGGAAATGGCGGGACGAAATTTTTATTCGAAGAAATAAAACATTAAGCCATCATTTCCCTCGGTCCCAAACATAGGATCGCAACTCTCTGAGCTGTGATAGAACTGTGATAACAAAATGTTTTTATATGAGCAATGCTTACCCATATTAATATAACCAAAACATATTTTTCTGACACTTTCAGGTGAAGCCTGGATTGATGTATTGTATATGATCATTGATTCCATCCAAACATATGAGGGACTGTAATTGGACGAAATCAATAAAAAACCAAATGGAAGGACGTTGGTTGATGCAAATATTAAAAAAACGAAATAATCGAAATCTGTACATCACTAGTTCCGGCGTCTCGCATGTATGTAAGCACCCATGCCTCCTGTCAAAACCGTTGGCCGGCCTGTTTCCCCAGACAGTGGTAATTTCAACGTCCAGGTTAGTTTCTGGCCCGAGACGAGTCCTCATCATCCATCGCATGCTAGTTTTGATTCCTGCGTCATCAGGTAATTGGAAGACCATCCGTGTCGACATCTCCCGTATGTTTAAACACGCTCGGAGCTGTTTTAAACCCGTTTTTAGCTTTGCGATATATAGCAGGAGTGTATATTAGCCATGGTTATGCTTGTACTGTCTTGAACGGACTTCATCCTACAGTTTAGCCTGCAATCTCCCCAACTGCTGCTCAGAGATTTCTCATAGTAAATTTTAATAGATGTTTGACTTTCTATTTATGACTTTAACTGCAAATGAATTTGATGCTCTCAGCTCTTATAAGTGACAAAATGAGATGAAATGAAGTAATATGGTAACTCGTTGATAGGTTTTGGAGTGCTATGGCGAGGAGCACGATTTTAAGTTGGTAAGGTGTATACTGGCATGTATCCTCGAATCCTGTATTAGCTGAGAATTTGTGATTTTATCTTTTACCTGATTCTGCTGAAGGGTTGTGCCCGAATATATAATCTAAGTGTATTTTACATCCAGGATTCGAGGGGATGGGCCAGTAGGGTAGAGTGGGGGAACCCCCCCCCCTGGGGAAGCCCCCCCTACTATCCCCACCCCGAAAAAAAAACTCCCCCCCCCCCAAATTTTTTTTTTGTTAGCTCCTTTCCCCCCCCCCCCCGGGGTGTTGGGGCCCCCCCACAACCCCCCCTTTTTTTAAAAAAAATTATTTTTTTTTTTTTCCCCCCGCAAAAAAAAAAAAAAAAATAAAAATAAAAATATTTTTTTTTATAATAAAAAATCACCCCCCCCACCACATTAATAAAAAATAATTTTACAAAAAAAAAAAAAAAAAAATTTTTTTTTTTTTTAAAAAAAAAAAAAAAAAAAAAAAAAATAAGGTTTTTTAATTAATTTTTTTTTTAGGTTTTTTCCGCTTTCCCCCCCAAAAAACCCAAAAAAACCCTTTAAAAAAAAAAAAAAAAAAAAAAAATAACAAAAAAAAAAAAAAAAAAAAAAAAAAAAAAAAAAAAAAAAAAAAAAAAAAAAAAAAAAAAAAAAAAAAAAAAAAAAAAAAAATACCTAAAAAAAAGAAAAAAAACAAAACTAACCAACAATTCTCCCCCTCCCCCCCTATACACATGGAATTCCATGGTATACACCTTGTCAACTGAATATTGCAACTCTTCCAAGACTTAACAGTCTATGTTTGAAGACAAACATAAGACATGCCAAATAATTGATATGTAAGTGCATATAATTTAAACTTATCATACAACTTGTATGGCTCTGTATATAATCAGTTGTAGTACGATTATCACTGAGAAATTAATCATATCATCGCTTGGAAGGCATCAAGTATTGAAGTTATGAGTTATCAGGTTGAACACCTGAACAGACCACGTAGCTGATGCCGAAATCGATGAAGTTTAACACGTGCAATGGAGGGTTGCTAAAGTGCCCTCCCACCTACTTCTCAAAACTGGCCGGCAAACCATTCGCAGCTGGAAAACATGACTTGTATAATTTTGAGAAAATGGATGAGTGTGCCGATTGATGAAATAATTGTGAAAGTCGGCCGGTAGTTTTTACTTATAGGCTTTCAAAGGCAAACCTATATTTTGAATCCGTCGAAATCGCGCGTTCGCACCAGTTTAAGCGCACTGCGTACCAAGCGGTGACGTAATAACACCATATAAGTCAAGGTCAAAGGTCACAGTATAAGATTATAAAACATATTCAAGGTCATTGATCCCAGTGTTCCGATCTGATGGCATTACTCAGCACCCATGTTATGCTATCACTTCATAGTTAAGGTTACTCAATGTCAAAGTCAAGGTCATAAGTCAAGATCAAAGGATTTTCCAAGGTCAAATCCTCACTTCTCACCCAAAGGCTGATATAGTGCCAATTATATTGTACATTATTGGAAATATGACATATTTTTACATCATAGGTCACTGACCTTGAATGACATTGACCTCAAACTTTCAAAGAACATTGTGCGACATTATACCTTCACTCTACGACATTAAACCGCTTTCAGTGTATTCCCGCCGTTTTCCGCATGATCACGTCCTTTCCCAATTAGTCCTGGCTTTATTTGATCTTTACGACCTCGCTTGACTTTGAAGATTTCTACCTAGATCAATGAAACTGAACTAAAACTTAGATCACCATCATTCTCATACATCCACAACAGGTTTTGCAATCCCTCTTGATATTTAAGATCTCAGGGAGTAGCACTTTAATACCACCCCCCATGCCCTCCACTCCACTGCGGGTTGACTCCAAATCCCTCTCCACCGCGCGTTTTAAGTAGACCGATTTGCGAGGTGGCACAAAGGAAACGGCTGCGTCAGGCTCCGCAGGTGCGCCGGTCGCACTCGAAATGAACGGGCTCCAGTGTGGTTTCAGCATGATGCAGCGTCAAAATAGTCAAGGTAAATGCTTTGAAATAAAGCATGTTGGGACAAACCCAAAGCGCTACACTTATGCAGCATATCTCCTTTAACTCAAGTTGGATCAACAAAAATTAACACAATATTCATCGATCTCTTCTCGTCGGCCCGCCGGACTCACCGTCCGAGTTCCAGACGTCCGGTTCGTCCTCCTCTTCTGCGACGCCGGCAGCGTGTTCTGTGGCAGCCCGGGTCGGCTCCAGACACCAGGTCCAGCCTGGCGGGCCCGGGTGGACTGCCGCCGGTGAGACGGACCCGTCCGAGTCCACCGACCAGGACCAGCTGACCGGACCGGAGCGCAGGCTGTCCACGTCGCTGCGCATGTCGTCTGCCGGAAGGCGTTTACACCTAGTGATCTCACATGTTCACTAGAGGTGGCTGGGGTCGGTGAAAATCTTCACCAGACCAAATTTCTGTATTTTTTGTGGTGTTAACTGGCTCAGCAAGGGTCACAATAGCTCTTCCGAACTGGGAATAGATCTTCAGTTATTCAGAACTAGACGGGTAATCAGTGGATAACAATCTAAGGACTTGGAACCCCGTTTATACGCATACAACTTCTTGAGTAGTGGTCTATCCGATGAGCTCATGGGTTTTTTTGGCGAGAGACACATCCTGAAGGACGAGTTTTGTTTAGTCAGCCTTAAGAAATTATTCGTGTTTTAATTGAGCTTGGCATTTGATTTTATAAGAAAACATATCTTAGAAGCTCAATTTTGTAATGGAGAATTGATGTTAATTGCAGGAAAATATAATGAGGCCTGGCATCGAAAACATAAAATTTGCCACGATTTTGCATAATAACTTTCACATCCTGTTGGTTCATGACGTACAGTATTTGCACTTCGTCCATACCATCTGTGTGAAATTGAACAATTATGAAATCAAACAAAAAAGGAAAGGATTGTATTGTAAAAAAACGAATATTTCAAGTTATAACGTAAAGCAATGAACTTGCAGCTTCGTATTTTCGCGGAAGGGATATAAACAAATATGTAAGATTTACTGGGATTAAAAAATTGAGGCGCCAGTCTCTGCATTATGAAAAGTCAAGATTATCAATTCTAAAATCTCGCAGTAATGACCTATGTAACCCCATAGGATTCCAATCACCTTAGCTCTAGATTAGATATTAGGGGACGTCCATGAATTGATGAGCACGCATTTTTGGTTACTTTTGACCTTCTTCTCTTGTAACACTTTTTAATTCCCTTGTGAAACATTTGATAACTCTATGACTGACTCCACCAAACCCTTTATCTTACAAAGTTCATGGATGACCTCTAATACGTCTTCGGAGGCCCTCTGTCGATACTGTTCTATGTCAGAGCATCTGCCCTAGGAAACTGCATCAACTGGATAGCAAAGTATCTGGTTTATCTTGAACTGAAGTGGCCAGCAGGGGCATGTGTGTAATATATAACGAGGTGAGATCACTTGACCTGCACTGGTGACCTGATCTGAGATGACCCAACCTAAATTACTAAAGTTGTAAAAATTATTAGAAAAAGGCGTACCAGATTCGTTAGCGCTGCGCACCACCGTTTTAATTCCATTTCCGAAAAACCCGAGGGAGGGTGTGGGGGCGGGTACCTGCCCCCGTCAATGCGTGCGTTTAACGTTGGAAAAGTCCAAGTAATAATGCCACCTTTATTTTGGGTTTTTATGATTCAAGCACTTAGTGGTTGTATGGCGTCTTAAAAGGAAGGTCGATTATCTTCAGAGTTGGGCTAGAGATAACGTCATTTCTGACCCTACGTCGAACTCACGACCTCATGAAGACGCTAATTTAAACTGTACACATGTCAGCTAGTTGTGCATTTGGACCCAAGCAAGATGAAAAGGTGTCATAAGTTAGCCACATACAAGCATTCGTTTTCATCAGCAACGTGTAGTATTCATTCATTTGCAGGCAGTTGTTCGTCAGACAGTTCTCAAGCGGACCTTCAAATAGTCAGGGTGTTTAAAACGACCCTTGGGTATTTAAAACTACCATAGGGTCGTTAAACGGCCCTGCCCGGTCAGGGTGGTTGCAACGACCCTATGGTGTACATAACGACCCTAGGGTCGTTAAAACCTCCATAAGTGTCGCCACCGGCAAAAGAGTGGGGGGCCAGCCAAACTTCAACCTGATGCTGACAAAAAACGTCCAACATCAGGACCAAAAACTGTTCGAATTTGGGCTCCTCGTTGCCTTCCGCAGGGGCTGGATATAAGAATGTCCGGCTTTCTCTCATTTTGACTGAGATCAGGAATTTTCTGGCCAAAAAGTGGGGGGGGCAGGCCCCCCCCTGGCCCCCCTTTTCCGACGCGTATGAAAATCTCCCTGGTCCGTCAGGGTCGTTTTAACCACCCCAGGGTCGTTTTAAACACCCGGATTTTCTATTCACCCTGTAACATATGTATCGTTCGCAACATGTAACATTCAAACATGAGACAAAAGAGATAAGCAATTGGTGATAATACACCAAAGTGATTAAATAAATCACCGCTTGCAAACAATAACAAAACTACAAAATTGCAAACCACCGCCGGGTCATCGGCCGCTCGCACTCACAGTCCGTCCTTGAAAGCGAATGGTTGTTCCGACAAACTTCCCTCGCCCGCCGCCACCGTTGCCACACTAAGCGAACCGCCCAGTTGTTCTTAGGAAAGTTTGTCGGGAGGATCTGAACCATGCAGCATCAGCCCAAGCTCGATAAATTTGTTTAGTAGTCAAGATTTATGCTCAAAAATGTTTGATAATGAACGAGACCAGGTGCGCACACAGGACTTTTGTTGGGGGGGTGGGTTGACGAAAGGGGGGCACAAACTGATGGAGAAGGGGACTTGTTTTAACCGGGGTCGGCAGGTTATTAGACGGGAAAAATTGCCCGGAGATAGCCCATTCTACGCAAAACAATCTAGTATTTTTGTACGGTGTAAAATTTAGGTGAAGAGAGGAACCAAGAGCGTTGTCATGCAATTTTTTCTGAGGGTCCCTGGACTGACGATGACCGAAGGAGAGGAAGGGAGCGAATTTCGATTAAAGTAGCTACCCCTGAAAACGCTACCGACGATATTATCCACCATCACATTGAAGTAGGCTCACGTTTCTTATCGGGAGAAAATGCAAAAGAATCAAGCTTGAGTGCCACAACTTTCAGGGAGTATTTACCCCCTGATTCATGGATTGGGGTAACACGGACGCTCCTATCCCCCACTTCTCACGTCCATGGGTCCAAATATTTTGAAGCTAACTTTCGCCCTGGTAGAGAAAGTTTTTTCCCATAAAATACTCAGAGTAAGAAAAGCAGCGTACAGAGTATCCATCTCACCTGGAGGTTAGCACCCATGAAGTCAATCATATTCATGACATCAATCATAGTCGATCATATAGTAATAGTAATGAGTGAGGCACGCAGTACACAAGGCTTGCAGTTGAAAGGTGATGTGACGTCTACGCGACTGCCATCGATTTCTTGTCCGCATTTTGACCAAAACAAACCGAACTATCAAACCCATTCAGGGCGTGCATGCACGCACGTGCATTGCACACATGCGTTTAAGCTATCTTCCAGGTACATTTATATTCCGGTACAGCGAGACCAGAACACACGGCGCGTGACACCTGACGCCATTAGCTCCTTATAGATGGTCTGGAATGCCGCCCCACCACCTCCATGCCCCCTGATCCCGCCAGGTGTCAGGCACGGAACATTTCCCGGATTTTCATGCTCTCACGCAACCTCCGCCTGTCCAAATCAGCTGATCGCAGTCAGTCACGTGACACGATCCAGCGCGGCGGCCGCGGGATGAAGGAGCACCGCCGCCTCCGATACTACCGTTAATAACGCACACAGGCCAGCTGCCAGCTAACGGCGCGAGGACCACCCGGCGCGCCGGCGGTCACGTGTGAGTTCACGCCCCCATCGCTACCCAGACAGCGGCTACACTGAGCTGGAACCAAACAAACGCCAGATTGTTCGCGGGTCACAATTCATGACCAAAACCGGTCAATGATAATAAAAGTGCTAGCGCCGTGCTGGCTGACGATTCACGTCCGCTACACTAGTAGTGACCAAGGGCTCACGATTCACGTCTTCTATAATAGTAGTGACCGAGGGCTCGCGATTCACGTCCGCTACGAGAAGTAAAACCGAGGGCTCATGATTCACGTCCGCTACACCAGCAGTGACCGAGGGCTCATGATTCACATCCACTAACCTAGTAGTGACCGAGGGCTCACGATTCACGTCCGCTACAGCAGTAGTGACCGAAGGCTCACGATTCGCGTCCGTTACGGCAGCAGGGGCCCCGGGGCTCACGATTCGCGTCCGCTACATGATTCACGTCCGCTACGGCAGCAGTGACCGAGGGCGGTGTTTGCTGACAGCTCCTGTGCCGTCACCTGTCACACGTCACCATCTGCGACTCCGGCGAATCAGTCAGATGACGGGCAGAATCGAGACCGCAGACAGCCGGTGGTTTTTAGAGCGGCACAGACGTGTAGAAACCGCGCACGACGTTCTACACGAGTAAAACGGCTTTGCCGCCTTTTCTGTTATACGTTGGTAAGCAGGCCCTCGCGATGGTAGGGCAGGCCGGAGCTGGTTCGATCACTTTTACACTAGTATTCATTGATGACAATCGTGAACAGGTTTGGGATATGAAAACTATTGTTTTTTTAGATTGAAGCAAATGACAATGCACAATGATGAGCTTCTAAAAATAGCTCTACAACTGATGCAAGCCGTCCCGTATGGGCAGGTTGGATCAGCTCTCAGAGCAGCTTACTAAGAACAACGTGAACATAAAGAGGTAGGTGGAGCAAAAATCACTTGTTTTGATAATTCCTTAATCAAGTATAATCCGTTACTAGCTATGATGACTGTGTAATAATGATGCATTAAGGTTTCGTCTGTTCTAATGGGGGTGCGGTGGTGCAGTGGTTAGCACTCTAACTTTCCACGTGACCGACCCGGGTTCAAGGCCCGGCGGATTCCCTGAACAAGGAACAATCTGGCTCCGGAGAAGCCCTTCCAACAGGGGAAGAGCTTGCGACACTAAATGAGTTGGTGCATCAAAAAGTCCCAAAATTATTATTATCCGTTCTAATTTTTTCCGTTTTCAGGTCGTATCCAAACTTTGAATCCCAATTAAATTTCACAACACACCCCAAGCAAGATGTAGCGCTGGATGATAGACACATGATAAAAGTTACGAAAAATGGTCAGCATTTTACAACAGAAGCTAACTCTTATAAGAATCAATGAAGCCTCTTCCATCTCGATACAATTCGTCCATCTTAATACCATCAAGTTAGCAATAAATTAACTTCTATAGGAGTCATTTTGAAAGGCTGCTTCCCACCCTTCCCCCTCCCCCGGAAAGGGCGACAGAAAGTTTACCTTCATCCCATACAATATCAAATCTGACACTTGTTCCGACCCACGATTTTTCTTCTTGCAATGCTCCACCTATATTTATTGTTCTTGTTCAGAGATGTGTCACCTAGGCACGTCGCTCGAGCCTGCTTGCACCACTGTTTTTATAGTCTTCTGCTGTAGCCGCTGATGCTTCTACTCGTGATGCACCAGCCGCGATTCCCCTCCTCTTCCACTTTAATACTTGTTACGGCATTCAGTGAATGGACACTCTTAAGCTAGCAGAGAAGTGTGTTGTGCGCAGGAGAACATGTTCGGATGAGCGTGGTGCCAGCAGGTGTTAGTCATCTGCGTCGTGGCCTGTGGACCATCACCTGTGTGTCTGTCCGTCGCCGGCTGTGAACCATCACCTGAGTCTCTGTCCGCGGTCGTCTGCGCCACACGTGCTGCGTGCCCGCGTGCCGCCGGTGCCGGCCTCAGTGCCACAGCCTGTTTTACACCGTGCTGAGCACCCGCTCTTAAATCAGGTCAAATTCCTCGCACGGGCTCATTTGCATCGTGACAATGAGAAAGATCTGGCAGTAGCGAGGTCCAAAGACAGTGAGAGATATCAACACTCAACAGTGACTGTGTAGTTGGAGTGAATTAGGCGGGCAAATTTGTGGCCTTGGTATCCATTTAGCCTTTCCGGACCACCACTTGCAAGGAGCTGTTCGCAAATCAAACTTCTGGTACACACTTTTTGTGAACAGCCTTCATGATGAGGGACTATGGTGCTGTAAATAAGAAAGAAATGAACAGCGTGCCTTGTAGCCAGTGGCGGGTGCCAGGGGGTGGCTTGGGCGGTTTAGGCCCCCTATCTTTGCAAAGCAGTTCTAAACTTATTAAAAACATTCTAGAAACGGGGAAAGACGGGGACCAAAGTACGTGATTCTCAGCATGGAGCGGTAAGCGTAAGCAGAGAGAAATACAGACAGTTTAAAGAAAAGGTCAGCACTAGCGAACAGCTCGATAAGGCAACCGGTCGCTTCAATGACTCGTTGTTCTAGCAATACGGCAAAGTTACTGATAGAGCACCTCCACCAGTCCTAACTGCTTATGCCTATATTCGATTTATTATCCTCCGTTTCAGGTGTCCACTCACCTCCCTTTCACGTCCTAGAAAAAGTAGAAGGGCTCGCTCCTCAACGTTTTACGAGAAAGGACGGCAGGCCAAAAGCTATGGTTTCATATACATACTCTAATTCGTACAATACGTTTGAATAACTGACTTATACCTATATAGAAATTGTTCCTCGACTTGTCAAATTTTGACACTCAGTTTTCAAAACTAAAGGTTACCTTGGTGTATGTGCTTACAAAAATGTTGCAATGACTAAATACTGCATTCATTAGATGTATAGGAAAATCGACATAGTTAGTGAATCAGACGTAAAAATATGAAACGTAAACATTGATAGGTGTTTGATACATTGACATGTCCGGTTTTTCTATCTGATATACACGAGCTGCACCTGCGCGACTGCTGGCGGAAACGCATGGGAGATATTTCAAGATCGATGCGTTCAGTTTTGCCTATGTTTTAACAAGACTGGAAATTCAAGTATTCCCGGAATTCAGGTACATTGAAACACAATGGAAGAAGTCTAAAACCTGATTCAGTAAAGATGAAAGACACTTATAGTTATTGTGGGGCGGGGAGAAGGTTTGCTAGCAAGGGGGAGTGCGTTAGGGCGCATCGACAGTGAAAGTCTATGGCTTTTACAGCAGTCTGGCACGGGTGGCAATAATGGTTTGGTCCGTGGCACGGACCAAACCATTGAAAATACAATTGAGGGAACTTGACCCCCCCCCTTCCCCTTACTCAAAGTCGTGACACCGCCCCTGGTCCCCAACATACTAAAATACTCACAGCTCTACTCAATTTCTGTACACAAAAACCAGTTTACCGTACAATGTTCCACCTCATCTAAACAGCTATAAATATACGACGAAATTGTTCTGGCGCCTTTCAGCTGCCACGGTGTACGCAAGAGCCCAAACCTTGACCAAGAACTGTACTCAGAAGTCCTGACCCACTAACCAGTGGTGGATTCAGAGCTTAATTTTGGGGGAGGGGCTCCAGCCTGCTCACCTTAGCCCCTGAACAGCCTCCGGCTATGCAGTTACTATAGGCATTCTGGTATTTCGCGGGGGAGGGGGCTTTACCCCCATCAATCCCCCTTGCATCCTCCACTGCCACCAACTAACAATTGGTCAGATGGTGAGACCCTAGTCCTTGCCATAAATAATGAAAACATTAAACTAGCCCCCCTCCCACATTAACGTCCCCCTGACCCATTGCTGTTGGGCTGGTTTGATGAGTACCCAGGATGATGGCATAGTGTTCAACTGTGGTTTTTATTTCAACTCTCTGTTGACTCACCAATTTTCACATCTGCTGCATCTTTACCTAGTTTGGGAAATTCGATTTGCAATGTGGTGTAATGGAGTGGTCTATGTGTGTGTTGAGCACGTTCGAATTTTATACATTATGAGCACAAAACGGATTTTTCATTCAGTGGCGGACACAAGTGGGGGCTAGTGGGCTCAACTCTCCCCCGAAATGTCAAAGTGCCTATAGTAACTGCATAGCCGGAAGCTGTTACGAGGCAATGGCGGGGAGGCTCGAGTCCCCTTGTATTCCCCTCCCCTCGAAATGAAGTCCTGGATCCGTCGATGTTTTCGTTTCTTTCTTTATAAGGCAAAAAACAAACTCTAAAATTCATCGATATTGTAAATATCACGCTTATTTAAAAACCCACCCCTGAACCATTTCACCTGTCGGTCTCCAATGCCCCGCCAATTTAACCACAGCCTGTTTGTGTTTGAAGCGCGACCTTGTTTCCACTGGGGCAGTTGTACCAGCAGAACGTGGGCGTCAACAGCGCCACTGTAAACTCGGTAAGCCTGCCGTCGGGAGGGACAGCTCTCGGCCCAGTTTACAGCGGCACACGTGACGTGGCGCGTGGTGACGCCTCGACTGGTGGTCACGCGCCCGGCAGCCGCCACATCTCAGAGCGCGGCCCAGTGGCCAACGTCTGCCCAGATGCCAGACGTGCAGACGCCGCCAAATGGGCAGGTATATCAGAGACAAGCGCCCAGGCACAGCATTTGCGTGTGGGTAAACATGTAGGAATGTTCTTACGAATGTGTGTATTGGAGGATCATACGTTGTATTATTTCATAAACTATATTAATGGTCCCTAAAACATCCAGTAATCAATTAAACGTGGCACGCTGCGCTGTCTTTAGTTTCCCCGCACCACTGCTGATTATCAGGCCTATTCACACTTGGAAGAATCTAACGACAAAATCTGCCAATAGTTTTTGTCGTTAATCTCCTCCCCTGGTTTTGTAATTGCTGTCGGTAGATTCTGCCAAGTGTGAGAAGGCCCTCAATCTTCCAACACTTCCCACTCAGACACCGGGTGCAGCATTCAGTGCGGTCTTGCCTCACCTGAGTTTTCCTCAACGATGGTTTCCAGACAGCTGAACCCCTCCAGAAACTCCGGCTGTGAGTGCAGCTCCACCTCCAGGTCACAGCCCACGCTGACCCCGAGGTCACCGAAAGGCTGGCGCGCGGCATCGCGACAAAAGTCACCGTAGAAAGGCCTCAGGTCAGCCGACGCGACTGAAAAAAAACACACACAAAAGGCTGTGTGAAAACAAATGCGTAGGAGGGCTGAGAGAAACAACGGTTGTTGCTGAATAGAACAGTGTACTGGCCGTGCCACCGTGTTGCAGTACAAGGGCTTGAGTGAGGTGAAGGACAGAGCGCACGGAAAGTTTTTGTCCAAACTTGTGAAGACATGTGAGTTAAACAATGCGGGAAGGCCATGTCCCCTTTGATGGGGCACTGGGACTGGATTAATTGCTGGTACGTAAGCTAACAACGAGCGACATATCTGAAAGGAGACAACGGCTGGACCCTCTCCTCGATGTCCACTGGAGAAGTGAGGACAGTACAAAAATGGTGCCGATCTTTCTCCTTGAGCTTCACTGGACAACTGAAGAAAATTTCTAACAGGGTGGAAAATCTTTACTCGCCATTCACTGAAAAGTGTAGCAAATACAAAGAAGACTTCTTGAGGTCCTCTGGAAAAGTCAAGAGAATGCAAAGATAACATAAGTCACTATCTATTATATCACTATCTATCTATCTATCTATCTATCTATCTATCTATCTATCTATCTATCTATCTATCTATCTATCTATCTATCTATCTATCTATCTATCTATCTATCTATCTATCTATCTATCTATCTATCTATCTATCTATCTATCTATCTATCTATCTATTTGTCTGTCTGTCTGTCTGTCTGTCTGTCTGTCTGTCTGTCTGTCTGTCTGTCTGTCTGTCTGTCTGTCTGTCTGTCTGTCTGTCTGTCTGTCTGTCTGTCTGTCTGTCTGTCTGTCTGTCTGTCTGTCTGTCTGTCTGTCTGTCTGTCTGTCTGTCTGTCTGTCTGTCTGTCTGTCTGTCTGTCTGTCTGTCTGTCTGTCTGTCTGTCTGTCTGTCTGTCTATCTATCTATCTATCTACCACAATCACTATCACTATCATAAAACACATCAAAATATATATCAAGGTGCACTGGTATGCAGGTTCCAAGAGTAAAACATTATGATTTCTGTAATTTGTATACCTATAATTAATTCCAAGGGGAATCCTGAACTTCGATGCATTTATTAGCTTGGTTTATTTACCCTACTTTTTCACTTGAATTTTTATCGATCAGTATTTAGTAATACTTCCGTACACTGGTAAACGCAGAGGGGACCAATAGGCCATGTCCCCCTCTCCCAAATTGCGAGATTTTGGCCGACATTCTTAAGAAAAACACCGTGTTTTTACGATTTCTCCCGAGTTATCCTCCCCCAAACGGCGCTCCTGCGTCCGCTCCTGGTTACGTAAATCAAACAATGGTGGATCTGACCTAGAACTAGCCTGTGAGTTTTGGACTATACTCCCACGTCTAGCTCTAAGCTACCTACTTCCTGCATATCTATTATTTTGTGGGACTCTTCTACGTGGTTGAATTGATCAGTCAGGATTGAAAAGTGTTTGTTTTATGGAATCCACTGAATCTGCTTTTCCAGCAATAAATGCAGACTCGGCGACCGACCACGGCTTTTGTGACTGGCTGTGCTCGGCTGTGTACCTTGCAGTGCTAGTTTTACGTCTGACCCGTTTCCCACCCTTCTGTTTTCTAATGAAGATATGTCAGTTCCTACGCACCAGCCAGCCTGCGGAACCTTATGACTGCGGCCGGTAAGCTATATGCCCTGCCCCTTCATTGGCCTTAACCCTTACCCTCCCCAGTCCGTGCTCCAGTTCCCAGGTTTGCTCTGAAACCGGGGGGAGCGGGGGTCGCACACGCCCCGGGCTGTGTGTGGTCGACACACCTCCGGATTGTGCATCGGCCTCGGCGGCTGCGACAGCCGACCTTGACACGCAGACCACCGGACGGCGTTAAATGGACTGCTGCGTAACTGTGAGCTATGGCTTCCAGTGGCTCTGCAACACCGCCGGCCGCGGCCGGAGTGCATACGCACACTGGAGACGGCCGCCGCGGAGGTCACCCGCGCGCACTGGGGCTGTGGGGGCGGGCTGGGGCGAGACCTTGCGGCGGGGTTTTGTTCACGTGGTTCCGACACGCGGCGCTGTGGAGCAGGATGATACTGAATTTTCCCCTGTTTAACTCTGATCTTTATTTCCGTACAAAGGGAAACTGTAAAACACCAAATTTTGAGTCTACTGTACGAAGAATATGCTTCAATATAATTTTCACAATAGGGTAACAACAAAAAAACAAAAAAATCAAGGATGATAATCGTTCGGAGAGATAGAACACATAACTAGGAAAAGAGAATGCTTATGATCGTTCAATCTAGTATCCTTCCAATCTGATTTCAGTGAATTAGCTCAATTTTGCATTCAGGATTCCAGGAGTCAAGTCATTAAACATTTCATCAATTTTAGACCCTCATTTATGGAATCACAATGGAAGTCTAAACAAAATGTTGGGATTTGGCCTGTGAGTTGGAGATAAAATCAGAGATTTGACATGTAAAAAAAAATAATGAAAATAATGCATTCCTAAATATGTGTTTGTTATCCGGCCTTCAGTTGTTTGCGAATGATTAGACAGGGTGATGAAATTGTCCAGCTCCAGGCTGTGCTCACACATTTCCAAGCTACATCTTCATCAGACGGTCGGACTGAAATCCCTCGGCCCCGTCTCTATCCGTTAACAATTTCCCACGTCACGTCTCACAGCAGTGGTCCAAGGTCCGTGCTTCAGGCATGACAACTCACAGGACGTACACATCAGACCAGCCGTGAGTCCCCAATTGGAGCGTTACATTCACTCACAGCAGCTCCGCATCAAGGCAGAAAATAGCGGCTAATATTTCAGGGCGGCCCTTTCACAGGTTAGGCGGGCCCGGCGTGCGACCCTGGGGCGGCGACGAGCCGGTGACAGGCGTCTCCGGAGCTGTCGGCGCTGACAGCGCCTCACCGTCCCACCCGCACACCTGAGCACCACCCAGCCGCCAGATCTCTCCGCCGCGCAGCAGACGGCCCACCCGCGCCGGCAGGCGGTGGATGTTGCGCACTGGTCGGCAGTGACGTCACATATCCGGTCACGACGCAGGAGCCGTGAGTCACGGTGAGCGTTGCCAAGGACAGCAGGCCGGGAGTGTATCACGGGCGTGCGCACACCTCCCGAGGTTACTATGACCTCACGGCCGGGAATGAGACTGCCACGTCTAAACCCCTTACTGTTGTCACAGGCAGTGCTCAAGGTTTCGGCTGCTTCATTATGTTCTGACTGCGGCATTTTTGTTCAGAGATGACTCATGTCATATTTCGTTGGAAGTGGAACACTTTCTAGGAGAAAAGTGCCCTTATTAGTAACGTTAACAACTTTTAGCAACAGTTTTATCGTTTTGTTATTTCGGTCCTCCAAAAAGCGTTGAGCTGAGCTATTGGTCGGGAGTGGGGGTTTCATCGCAACTGTTCCACCCTCTGCAACTCATTAATAGGATCATTAATAGGTACGTCCCAATGAATTGCTCTAAGTCAGCTCCTTTGACCACAATAAAATACAAAACAACACCAGAAAGCACCATGAAGGCAGTAGAAACGGGTCACGTGTCTCTCCATCCCTTTGATAGAAAGTAGAAAAACTGTACGTGGTTATTTACTCATTTACTTTTCCAGTAAAAAACGCTGATGGCTTTGACAACTAACCATTGTCAGCAATCAGTTACCAGCACTTAAGCATCTCGAAGTGAGATGAAAATTGAGATGCCAACAACGATACTAGTCCTATTGCTCTGCCGCCAAATTTGTCCGTTCTTTATGTATCTCCCAGGTGCTCTCACGAGCCGGCCCCGGCCATTATTCGCCCAGCAATTCAAGGATGTTTAGAAGACCAGTCCGGAGCATCGCTGAGAGCGGGCACAGGGATCCCACGGTACACAAAAAACCATACAAAAACCACGATCCCAGTGTGGGGAGGGCGGTGCTGGACCGGTTATCTCTCCCGCTGCTGGGAGGACCGTGAACAGCGCCTGCGAGACCGCCGCGCAGACTCTCGCAGAAAATCCTCGCATTGCTTCTCTCACTGTAGACATGTTTTCCCAGCTTGTCAGAACCATGCATTCGGAATGAGCTGTCATAAGAAATGGTAATATGTATGTAACAAGGAAGCAGGTTATAAATAAAAATATGCCACTTACATGTAACTAAACGATGTTTTGTGTCAACTGTTTTCAGCACAAAGAAACGCACTAAAAATCGTCGAGGGCCAGAAACGTCCACCACTGCCAAACAGATAACTAAAACAGTTACTTCACTGCAGCTACACGCGTTCAATTAGCCGTATAGTGACAGGACACCTGTCAAAAACATAGAACACCTTGGTTACGAGAAATTGCTCGGGTGAAGTCCGGAAGAGAACCCCTGTGCCTGGAGGCAGTTGCAAGTGACGTCGATGCGGCGTCACCTGTTGCTGGACGGCTTCTGTCCACCCCGCACCGCCCCCCCTCCTCCCGGCCATCGGTGATCGATCACAGCTCTGTACTCAAGTGAAGGCACACTTGTGGCCAAGGTCACGCGGGCCGCATGCAGCAAGGCTCACTTCGGGTAAGTCCGGAATTTTACCCCAGCCACGAGTGTTCAGACGACTCGCAGAGACGATTCGATAACGTTATTTTGCCTATAACGGATTATGGTGCGCGTGCATGTCATTACCCGAGAACGAAGTTCAATGAGTGAGTTGTTGTAGCAGCAATCTAAAACAGCGCAATGCAGCGTCTAAGACTGTTATTTTGGGGGATTCTCTCGAAAGGCTGGAGGTCACATATTTTAATTCAAAGTTTGAGAAAAAATATTTTCTTTCATTAAGTTTATTCATTATCAGTAGATGTATTTCGCAAGGTTAAAACCAACTTTTAGTGGAGGAAATATCAATATGAGGGCGACATAATTGAAAATAATACCCATAGAATTATTTGTATGCACAAACCTTTACATCCCCTCTCTCCAATTTTCGGACGCGCAGCTCCGAAATTAATTTAGATGGAACAAAATTCCAGCACCCATGAACAAGCCCTCCATTTTGAATTCCCAAATTTGCCTTGGTACTCCGGAATATTTCGCTCCACTGAGCCTAAATGCCACAAAATATTGAATAATATTTATATAAATGAAAACAGTCAATATGTCGAGAACGTAGCACAACTAGCGAAAACCTGGGCTGACACAAGTATTCACAGAAAAGAAGAAGAAAGCTAATGGTAACATTGGTATCGTTAAATTTGAAATTCGATCAAATTTTGTTAGGTGTTAATACATAAATTATAGCTAGTATCTTCGTCAGAGGTAAGCTGTAACAATAATCAATAATTGTCAGGCAGAGTAAATAAAATCTGCGGCCGAAACACCAACAAAAATTATAGTTCAGATAAATATGGTCCTGGAGAGATATCTTAATACGGAATATATTTATTCGTCATTCCTGTAAAGCTCAGTTTTTGTAATTTATTTCATTCCACAAGCTAGTGCCATAATCGGCGAACACTCATCCTTCACTTTCGTTTGTTTAACACGCGCACTGGAGGGGGGCCTCGGAGACCCCCCGCCTGTTTTTCCAAGATGACCAGAGAATCGCTTGTAGCCAAAAAACGATAGTCAGCCACATTTAACAGAATTCCATAGCGCGTTAATTGGTGAAAAGTTTTTGAAAATCGGTTAAAAATTTTTGACTTATAGGCTTTCAAAGTCAGACCAGCATTTTGAGATCGCTGTAATCGCGCGGTCGGACCAATTAGCTTGCATTCGAGACCGAGTGGTGACGTCATAACGTCATATAACCGGGATGATATGTCAAGGTCACCTCACATTAATTTCAGGTCAAAGAACACAGGTAAAGGTCATATCTGCACTTTCAAGGTCACTGACCCCAGTGCTTCCGGTCAAATGGCGTTACCCGGTCTGGCATATATTATGCTATGACGTCATCGTTAAGGCACCCAAATACAAAGGCAAAGGTCAAAGGTCATTGGGAAAGGTCAGTCCCTATTTCCCGCCAAAAAGTGGCTATAATGTTAGTCAAAGTGTATATTATAAGTAGTATACCATATTGTGAGCATAAAGGTCAATGACCTTGAATGACCTTTACCCCAAAATTGTAGGGAAGGCTCTTTGGGACCTTCCGTCTATGACCCTGGTCCGCCTATAGATTATTCCCGCCATGGTCTTGCATACTCACGGCATTTACTAATCGTTCCCCAGCATGGTCAATATTTGACCTTTATGACCTCGTTCGACCTTGAATATATTGATCTAGGTCAATGAAAATTGGTCATCATGTAGAACACTATAACCCCACCCACCTCCCAAATTTCGTTTTCTACATCTCTTAGTTTCTGAGATCTTAGGGGCCTACCAGCCCCCCCACCCTCTCGAGAGCGAGTTAGTGCCAGACCCCTCTCCAGTGCAGGTGTTAAATCTTGGCTTTTGCCATTTTAAGACCAGTGTTATAATTTCCATGCAGCAGGCCACGCCTACCCCTTCTAAAATCTCTGTTAATTTCCAATTTTTTTTCTTAAATCATTATCTTTCCATGAAAGTGGGAGAGAGGGGTAGTTCCTATCCATCCCCGCCTCCCACTTTCGATGCCCATGCCTGTTTGTGTCACAAGCACTGCTCAGCAGATAATTTATCCGACATGGCACTTGTATGCAATAAAATATATTGAGAGGACGCAACTTGTTAACTTCTAACTTGATAACTTGATAACGCATAACTTGATAGGATACTGTCTGCAGCTGCTGCCAAACGTGCAGAAACTGGTCAACCCGGTTACTGGGGTCGGGGATGTGCAGAATCTGGTTAACCCGGTTACTGGGGTCGGGGATGTGCAGAAACTGGTCAACCCGGTTACTGGGGTCGGGGATGTGTAGAAACTGGTCAACCCAGTCACTGGGGTCGGGGATGTGCAGAAACTGGTCAACCCGGTAACTGGGGTCGGGGATGTGTAGAAACTGGTCAACCCCGTTACTGGGGTCGGGGATGTGCAGAAACTGGTCAACCCGGTTACTGGGGTCGGGGATGTGCAGAAACTGGTCAACCCGGTTACTGGGGTCGGAGATGTGTAGAAACTGGTCAACCCGGTTACTGGGGTAGGGGATGTGCAGAAACTGGTCAGCAGGTCACTGGGGTCGGTGACACAGCCCTACTGTTCCAAGGCGCATGGCTGTTACAAAATAGAGATCGTGGCTGCATGGCCCAAACTCAAAACGCATGTTTTCGAAATACAGAACTAAGAACACAGTTTGTTTTTCAATTTACTAAGCCGTCTTCTTCAGTTGCACAGCGTGCCATTGGAGATTTAATATATGCACTATGTCCAGATGCCATTAGAATTGTAGTTCTTTGCCCATCCCTCCCAGTATGGCACGTGGACTTCGATGTCAGAGTTGCCAGTTTTTTTTACATATGTACTACCCAATCATGGCGGTTGGTAGCAGGCTAGAAACCCGAAATGCGAAAGGTAAACTTTTAACATAAAAAGTGGTTGTAATGATACATAAGGCATTACCAGTTCGAGAAATAATCGCTTAAGAACTTTTCTGCCTAATCTTCCATTATTTCTCAACGAAAATCGCATTTACAGTTCTTGCATTTTCAATTTAGTGGCCCTTATTACCCTGAATCTAGTATTCGGTACGCCTAACAATTACAAAAAATAGAGCTGGACAGCAAATCTAAATTAACTACGCAACATCGACAAAAGAAAAAGTTCGAATTGACTGAGCTGATCCCAAGCTCTGTGAAGCCTCGTAAGCAACACACGAAAGGAGCCTGAATTGCTCGGAGTTTACGGTTTTATCCTCCTGTGGGATGATGTTTCCAGTAGGTACCCCTGTACCTATTGGCCCATAGAGATAATATTACGTCTTTCATGCAGTTTTTTAAATTTTATCTCTTATGCTGATTTGTGGAACAGCAGGTAGGTTTCACAAATTGTGTTTGCCACAGCAGGCATACATCACATTAAGTTTGTGACAGCCAGCATACTTCCTTCACCTCTGGCAGCTACAACGGAAGGAAACTCGTAGCCAAGGTCAGTGTAAAACTAACAGTGGAATGCCATATTTATGCTGGCATGGGGTCAGGGCATAAGCACAATTTGTTCTGCAAATTGAAAAAATTTTTAATGCCGAAACTTAAAATGTTCATTCGTGCTCGAGAAGACGCCAAACTGAGCCAACTAGCCCCCATTGTACCATCATGCTCAGCCTGGTGCGCCATTCCATACACACCAGCATCTCGTCCGCGGTGTGGCCGCTCCTGCCGCGGTAGACAGTAAGAACGGACGGTGCAATCGCTCCGATCGCGGCCCGTGCCGTAGATTTCCGCTGGTTCTGCAGTGCCTCAGATGTATGCTGGCCGCTGCGACGGTCTTTTGCAGAACAAAGGGCGGCCAGGCGGCCCGGCGGTAATCCGGCCTCATTTCCTACCGCCTCATTGTCTGCTGTCGTCCAATCTGTTGTCTATTGTTTTGCTGGTTGATACATTAGTAAGAAGTACTGCAGCGTGTCGCAGTGGCGAACGAAACGTGGAGCGGCAGAGCATGAAAGGATGAGAGAGATCGTGAAAGGCAGAGGGCGGATACAGATAGTGAGAGGAGAGAGGGAGGGCTAGAGAGCGGGAAGACTGACCTAAGAGCAGGGGCATAGCCAAGGGGGGCAGGACCAGCCGCCGTCCTCCACCGCAGGGGCCCGAAGGGCCCCCTGAGGACACGGGCCGCGCTGAAGTGCGGCTCACCCGCACTATGCTCTGTGGCCAAATTTGAAATTTCATACCAGACAGGGCCCTCTTAAGCCCTCTACAGCACTCTATGATGTAGCAAACAGGGCCCTTTTACCCATCAGGGCCCTTTTGGCGTTGCCGCAGGGGCCCTGTTCGGGGCGCCGCCCCCCTGAGCAAAATCCTGGGTACGCCCCTGCTTACTAAGAGATGTATAATATGGCGCGTAAAACTAATGTCAATACTCTGCCATTAGTGAACAGGTTTTGCAAATGTATGTTCATACCAGTAAAACACATGTGAGGTTGAAAACTGTGCTGGCACGTTTAATCCAATATTGAAATTGGGAAATCATGAAATTGGGTCTTCCATTCGGCAGACCCCTAAAAAAGTGACAAATCAGGTCAGGACTAAAAGTCTAGATTTGCGATGGAGCTGCGCGTAGTTTATAGCTTTGAGCATATTTTAGCAAATGGAAAAAACTGCATTTTTGTATCCTATGCTTCGGACATTCTGAATATCGTATTTATAAGCAGCAAACCTTGTTAAAATCTCAACCCTGGCGAAAGAACTCCCTCCCATCGAAAATTCTGGATCCTCCTATTGATCAGCTTGGATTTAACTATCAGCCTTCAGGAACAGGTTGCACACCTTTTCTGGCCTAGAAAGTTCAGGCTGTACAGCCACATTCACAGTGCTGTGGTAAGATTGCTTATCTTGTTATTTTTGTAATCACGACACAGGAGAACCACCACGATATTCAGTGTGCTGTGCTCCGGCGTAGAAACCCTCTGGCAGGTGATGTCAAACCAGGAGTTTCCGATCTCAAGTTGGACGCGTAGTTCCCACACTTTGCTTCAAAACCACAAGTTGTATTACCCCGTCTTCCCCTGTATACTAGAGATGAGTTTCCACATCCAATTTCCTTTGGAGACTAGGAAACCCGCTATTCGCACATCCAGAGGCGGGGCTTCAGTGTCTGATGGATACAAACCCATCCAGTCACCTGAAGAATATCTATAACAATTGCTGGGGTTTAACGACGCACCAACTGCTAAGGTTATACGGCGTCGCTAACTCTCACCCTGTTGCGAGAGATTTGGGGATCAGTTCAACTTATTCAGAGGCTCCGCCGGGACTTGAACCCGGGACCGGTTACTTAGAAGATTGTTATGCTATGCACTAAGCCAATCGCCACCCTCCTGAAGAATCTCGGCACTGTCATCGCTCCATTTAGTACAACCATGAATCATGCCGTCCTCTTCACTTATCTTGAGATGTAAGTATTTGAGACGCCTTTTCATTTCCTGTTTATCTATAATCACCTTGATACGCCCTTCCTGCTTGCCTTCCATACCACTGCACGGCTCGCTATTGCGTACCTCAACGCTGCACGTGAAAACTAAGGAAGCACCCTGTCTAGTCCAACACCTTAATCACATGCGCTAAATGGGACCAGAAATGAGGCTAAGTCTGATGAGTTTTTGGTTCTAGGTGGATTAGTCAGCATCAGGTTGAATATTTACGGGCCCCTCACTTATTTGCTAGCGGTGACACTCAGATATTCACTTACGATTACTTTAAAATCCAAACACAACTTATTGAGACTTTGTCAATACACCCTAGTCACATTAAGATTACACATGACAGTTAAACATCAATTAAGTACCTAAAATTATTTAACACTAGTCATATGGCAAAACAGTTAAACATTGTCTATTTTTATTCTCAATGTACCTATGCGACTTAGTTCTGCCCTGTATTTGGAGCAGCCGCTCTTAACAGACGCACTGCAGGAGGCTTTGGCGGCCCCTCACCAATTTCCCTCGCCTGGCCGGAGAGCCGTTCGCAGCCGAAATCCGTTACTCGGCCATATTCGAAAAAGTTGATGAGCACGTCAATTGGCAAAGTGATGTTGAAAATCGATCGATAATTGTTTTACTTATTTGCTTTCAAAGTCAGGCCTGTATTTTCAGTTGGCTACAATCGCGCGTTCGCACCAGTTTGCCTGTATTGGAAACCGAGTGGTGACTTCATAACAACATATAAGCGAGATGATATGTCAAGGTCACCTGACATGAAGATCAAGCTTAACACCAAGGTCACGGATCAAGATTATACCAGCATTTTCAAGGTCATCAACCCAAGTGTTTTCCGTCCAATGACGTCACCCAGTATGACATATACTATGCTATGACGTAATAGTTAACACGAGCACTGACGGGAGGGGGTGGGTACCCACCCATCGGGACTTTTGAAGACAGAATAAAGCGGCGGTGCGCAGTGCTACCGTACTTGGCAAACCGTTTTTTTGATCATATTTTACGACTTAAGGCAAAATTTTCAGGTTGGGTCAACTGAGGTCAAGTCACCAGTGCAGGTCAAGTGACCTCACCTCAATTTTTTAAGATAGCGTAAGTCAGAGTACAGGGTAAACCTATTCGGTTTGTACTCATACCACATAATGGGCCCACCGAGTTCTACAAAATGAATATTTCTGTATTTTCGATATCGATGACCGAAGGACAGGTACGAACCATGAACTTCCCATCGGTAATACAGGAAAAACTGTTTAAACTGAATGACTTAGTAATGGATGCTGATAAATCATTTATTTTAACGGCATTAGGTTTGTCTCGTCCTTGCAGTTCAAAAGATACGAATTTTACCTAATTTGACCTTGACCAGACCTCAGGTCAGATCAAATCCTATATTTAAACATCATTCACGCGTTTCCAAAACGGAAAGGTCATGGCCCCGATCTAACCCCAGGTCATTAATATAAAAATCCCGTTAACATAAATTGTTTCACTTGGTGACCTCATTGTGCGATGTGAATCTCAGATTGATAGATTAGTTTGTCTCTTAAGTCTCTGCACCTCTCACTATTTTATAAGGTTAGGTTACTTGAATTGGATTGGTGAACTGCACTAATTATTTGACCTGGACCTTAAATTTGTCACAAAAATGCAAAAAAAAGAAAATGATGTGGTGAGCATGGCGGCACTGTGTGTCACCGTCTTTTTACAAAAAAGCCTTAGAAGAGGGGACTCCATTCCTCCCCTTACTGGCGCGTGCTAGCATTAGGAATCAGCAACATTTGCATTCAGGTCTACACACCTACCGCCAGAACAGTCTTGATCTTAAGTGGAGTCAGCCGTATTTCCTAGGTTGTCTGTGCGACCTAAAAACCCTTGCGTGGAGTAAGTCCCTCTCCCGCTTCTTGAGTCTCGTTGCTGGCCATTCAAAAGCCGCTTTTCAGATGTATGTAAAGCTCCAACGACAGTACAAAGCCAGCGTGTTCCTTGTGCAGCCGCTTGGCATAAATTACTTGCCGGCTTTAAGCGGCAGGAGGTGCGTCACCAGTCAGCGTCCACAGATTCAACTCCACGCACATTTGTCTTGGATTTTCTATTCACTGCGCTCGACGGCAATGCCTTCCAGAAACCGGGCCAGGGTCATCCGAATTGAAAAAGCTGCCCGCTGCGTGCAGAGCAAACGGTCAGGAAGAATGCAAAATTCCCCGAATATAACTTAACTCTTCGATGCTGAGAAAGCTACACAATACTCATTTCAGTGTTTATTATCTATATATATATATATATATATATATATAAACCATTTTCCCGACAAAAACGTTTCAATGTTGCTTTTGAAGAGTTGAAGCTCTACTTCTATTTTGACCGAACAACTTTTAACGCACATCTAGTGTCACTTGCTCATTCCTTTTCCTTAGGTGAAAATACAGTGACCTGTCGCATAGTGCCGAATCAATTGCATAAAAAGGACAACAGTTTTTCAGGTCGATTTATGCAGCGCCAGCTTTCACGGCCTCCAGACCAATGACCTCAGAGCGGTGCATTCACCACATTCTCTCGGACGCCTCTACCTAACCAGACGTTCTTTACATCACCCTCGTAAGAAAACTTCCCACCGCGCGCGTGCACCGTTATTGACCAACCACATGAGGAGACACGAGAGAGAAAGAGGAGCGGGCGCCACCATTATTGGCTCAGGATCGTAAATCTACCGATCCAGTGACGCACGCATCTGTAATGACCAATCAGTGGCACTCATCGCATGCCAGTTCGCATGCACCCCACCACTATTCCTTTCAAGGTGACCGGGCGGCAGGAGTTCTCCTGCACGGGTAAGTGCGCAGGAACCACTGCGGCAGATAACCGGACCATGGGCTGGGTGCCCAGACGCTCCGGCCATGAGGAAGGGTGGGTGCAGGTGGGGAGCGGGCAGCGGGCACCTGCCCCGCCTCAGGGCAGACTGACGGAGCAGGCAGCTACGGGGTGGTAGGGCTAGGGAGGCTCACCGGCCAACGAGGGCTGTGGTAAAAGAACGTCTCTGACAGCGAATCACAGGGTAGAGCGTCCCCGGATGTACTCTGCTTTGGAGCTGAGTACATTCTGGAACATTTGCCGGGGAATGTACTCTGCTACTCCCTCCTCTGCTGAGACGGAGACGGCTCATGATATCAAGTCAACAATTGGAAAATTAACGGAATAAGACCGAGTGTGATGGAAAAAGCTACGTCAACACTCATCCTTTGTGGCAAAATCATATGCGACAACGGATTCCACCTCGCACAAATGGCATCATGGATATTCCGAAACATGGCCATCTGACATATCTGCATATTAACCCTTGACCTAAGCCGTAACATGTTTTTACAGATAGCCGAAGCTAGGAGCTTCGGCAACTTTCCATGCACTTTTGTAAGCGTCTAGATTGAAAGGGTTATGAAAATAAATGCAGGGGCCACTCTAGAAATGTAAAGGGAGTATGCACCCCTCCAGTTTGCAAAAACGTCAGATGCGTGTCAGGCCCGTTTGCGAAGTGAAATAAGGACAGTTAAACTGTTCAACATTCTGCAAATATTCTTAACTATTTTTCAGCGCTCCATTCGACCACTGATGGGTCAAGATGTGACATCAGTTTCTAAAAATGCTAAATGAGTTTTTGGGTTAATTTTCAGGAGCCGTACTCTTGGCCTAATCAGAGGTGCAGAAAGTATGCTGGCTGTCACAAACTCAATCCGACGTATGCCTCCTCTGTCACACAGAGCTGGAAATGATAATTGTATACTTGAATACTATTTCCAATATGCTGAATTTCCTCTACCTGTCCCTTACTTTTGCAGCAGACAAGGTTTTAGCACCAAACCATTACAGCATGAAAGTAGTAAACTGAGTTTTCATTTATAGATCATGTTTTTGTTTTTGGAAGGAAAATTTCCAATTATGGGTCATTTTTCCAGTATTGGGGTCATAACTATTATTGGCAACTCTGACTGCAGATTCCCCAATAACATGCATTTCCTTTTGAAGAAGTTTCCATTTTTGGAAGGAGTGTTTCCAATTATGGTACTTTTCCACATGATTACATGTAGCAATTATCATGAAAATAGTCATTATTGGGAACATACCTATTAATGGGAGGGTACATGTACACACAATTGGGAACCCTAACCACAGCTTCCCCTCCCACTAAACTTCTATCTCACATATCAACAAAAGGGAAAAATGTCAATGTCAACATAGTATTTGAATCTACCTAAAATGTGTTGGTAAAGTGGACCTTAGGTAGCATTTTTATAAACACATCAAATGCTTAAAATTTGCATCCCACTCACGATCATCACCTGCCTGGTCATTCCTTTTTGAGTAAAAACTCTGAGGCAACTAGCCTGCATAGATGTAAGTTATGTCTATTGCCCTAATAGGTACAGAGGTATTGGATTCACATACCAAGAAAGATCCAGTGTAGTCAAAATCTGCTTTAACTCCTGCAGTTCGGTCCTGTGTTGCTTACCACCACTGGTATAAGAACACACCGGTTTTTAAGTCTATTTTTTCTGAGATTTGCTTGTTTTCTGAGATAAGAAGGTCTACTGCCCCTCAGTTTGTCCGGCCCTCTCTGTGGGTGTTAAACTTTGTGGAGGACTGCATTAGCACATTTGCTATCTGTACAATATTGATATGATAATTTGATCATGAAACTCCCTGAATCACTGTTGTTGCCGCTTTGCTGGCGCCAACTCTCCCACTTCCTCCGTCCAAATCTATCTAACCAATCTATGGCACAAATAAACTAAGGCCAGCGGCTAGGAATGAAAACGCTTGATTGGGTGCATCAGTCTTACAATAGCCTACATTCATCTTAGATTAGCCATGGGCGCAATATTTTTCTAGCTGTTTTGCTGCACTTATCTTAAATATACCTAATGAATATGCCCTCAAATAAGTGGCTTCTCACCTGTTTAATTTTTGGCAGGCTCTACATCACATAAACAATTTTAACTTGTCTTGTCGCTGTTGCGCAGTTTAGTATTACTGCCCTTTGTTTTTTTTCACACACTTGTACTTTTATTAGTGCTTTTAGGCGTACTTAATACTAAATTCGAAGAAATAGGGGCCAATAAATTGAAGACACTCAAACTGTAAATATGATTTAACCTGAAAAATGGACCAGAAGTACTTGATAAAGTATCTGCGTTATCGTTAATGCCTTAAATATGCCCACATCGTGTATTTCTTGAAAATTGACTGTCACATTTCCGGTATCTGGCGACAACTTTCTGAACTACTAACAATCGCCCCATTGGGCTGCATGTAAAATCTGGCAACTTGACGCGTTTGCGGGTTTTCTGCGCGGGGTCCCTCGTTTTGTAGAACTGAACACAGTACCATATTGTATTACTAATGGTACGCTGTGAATTGAAGAACGAGCCGCTAAGTTAAAATATTCCCTACACGCTTCTTCTCTATTTCGAAATATGGGTTTGATCTTGGCCTATCTCATCTTTTTGTCCATTATGCCCTCTTTTCTAAATGTGTCCAATCTGTGCCGTTGTTTCTGCTCTGGGCCTAATGTCCTGATGTATGTACAATTACATACTTCTTCAATCGGATCAAATCAAGGTCATCAAAGCAATTTCCTGGGCCATGAATGCTCAAACATTGACATTTCTCAAGTCAAAATAATTACAAAAACACAAAGTTAGCTGATTTGCTGGCAAACAGGGAGTTATCGCTGTGCGACGCAGACGTGTTGAGTCGCGACTGAGAGTCAGAATTAACTCTGAGTCGACTCATGTTTTACGAGTCGGAGTTGAGTCGACTCACTTCCGGAACTCGATTGAGTCAGAGTAGACTCAACTGCCTTACCAGTTGAGTCCAGTCAGAATCGGAGTCGGCTTCCAAGCCGTGAGTCAGAGTTGAGTCGACTCAACGCTATTTTCTTCAGATATGTGATCACATGGCTGACATTTTGGATATTTTTACAACTAGTTTTGAAGGATTTCATTTTGTTATTTGGAAATAATATGTAATCTATTATTTGCATATCCACACTAGACCCATGCTGGGACCAGCCGTTAGCAAACAAGAGAGAATTACGTTAACAAACTCGTTAACGTTAACAAACGTAACAAACCTGTAATTTGAAATATACAATTTCAAAAACACGGTGATTTGTTACATATTTTCTGTTTAATCTTAGCAATAGCATATAAAATCATACAGAAAAATTGTAATTTGGCACAAAATCAGGCTCAAGTGATAGAAGCGCCAGACAGAGGGTACCAAAAAATTTTATTTTGTACATAAGCCATGGAATGGGTCAAAACTGAAACTAAAAGCATCAACTAACTGCTCATTTCTAGGCACTATCTTGATTTGTCATGTTTGACGACATCCCCTGGTAGGTAATAAATACTGCCTGTACGAGGAAAATAAAACCCAGCCCTATCTCTGGCATTGCCTAAGTAATTAAAAACTGTGAAACTGACAGAAAAATACACATCAAGTCTCTCACAAACCACACCTCTTCAATTATACTAATGATGATTATCATTTACCACCCACTGCCCTCCGTGCGCGACACGCCAGTCATCAAACCATCATGGTGTGCAACACAATATTAGTAATTAAGGCTTTGTAGCCTGAGGGCAAGCCTACGTTACCCGACCCACGGTTCCTTAGTACGGTTCGGACATGACGTCTGCCTGATTTGGCGCACGTTAGTATGGTGTATTTTGAAGGCTTTTGTTCAGATAACTTTGATTTTCTAGTAAGGTGAATGCGCGTTTTGATTGGGTATTGAAACGTTTGAACAAATTTGAATTGGTTCATCTGATTTTCCTTTTTAAAGCGCTTAGAGACTAAAACTACCGAGATAGCCTGATCAATTTTACATACCAAAAATAAAAATATACCCTTAGACCATTAATTTTCCATCCGTGCCCCAAACCCTAAACAGTCCCATTGAATTACGTGTTAAATTTTGCTGCCAAAACTTTAGAACCAGAAATGGAACCTTCAAAACCCCAGATTCTAAATATCTCCCTGACCCAGACCTACATATTTTCTTAGGTTTCTAATATCACGTGACTTTAAAGTGCTATTCATAGTCATCTTTTGTCCCATCGAGGGTAGATTCGCGATGTCTTCAATGCGTGATCTGTAGTGTCTACGACAGTTTTTTTCGGGAGGACGAGGTGAGTTTTCATTGCAAGGCCATATAATCCCGTGCATTGTTTTGTTTTTGAGGTGCTGCATTGTGTCGGTCGATGCGCAGTGTGGTATTTCTAAGCTGAAGCCGTCACAGGATTGTTATGAATAAACTTGGGCTGGAATTGCCACTCAGAATTTTATGTGTTAAAATATTGATTCCGGTTCTTTGTACTTCAATTTGAAACATCGCTTATTGCTTTAATTATGACTGCTCATGAAGGACATGCATTCGAAATGAAAGGCCCACAGGCCCTTCATTTTACTAACCTATTAGTGTTTGGCATCTTCCTTCATTCTTTTGCAGCAAAGAGTTTATGTCATAAAAAAATGCATCGCTATTGGCATATTATTGAAGGAAATGTGCAGTTATTAAGTACCTAGTTGATGTCATGAATAAATGGACTGCAATTTGCATATTATTGAAGGAAATGTTCATTTTAGTGATTAAGGCTTTGGTAGCCTGAGGGCAAGGTTACGTTTCCTAGACCTGCAATGCTCAGGGTCATTTTTGTGTGTACATACTTTGCCACCATTTTGATCCGGAGTCGACTCCGACTCAACGCTTATTTGAGTCTAAGTCGAGTCGACTGACTTCTGAATTTGGGCTGAGTCGAGTCGACTCACCATTTTCACCATGGTGAGTAGAGTTGGAATCAGAGTCAGCCGTTAAGCTGTAAGAGTCGAGTCGACTCAAGAAAATTTGAGTCATCAACAAGTCTGGTGCGAAGAGCCGTATCAGGTTCATAAACACCCTAATAACAGCATCCAGAAGGAGAGCCCTATTTGGACACACGATGCCTGGTTGGACTGTACCGGTTCTGTTTTATCTCCGTTTGCTTGCACATAGCGGTGCTTTGAAGAGACCATGTATTCACGAGTCCTCTTTAGATCATACATTCCAAAAGAAATCCAACAATGTTGGGCAGCGTCTTCAGCAGAAGCGAGTCTGAGGGAGCAGCAGCCAGGTGAGGCGGCGCGGCTCCGCTCCCTCGGTCCGCATGTTGGGCCGGTTGCTGCACTAGTCGCCTTGCATCACGGCCGGCGTTTCACAATTCAATAACAGCGACCGTTGCAGTGCGCTGCCAAGGAGGGCGCGTGGGGGCGAGGAGTCCGCTACACGGCCCACTGACCGCTTCCGTATGGCGTGGGCACTTGGGAAAATGCTGCAGGCCTCCGGCAGATACAGCTGGAGACCGTTAGGTCAGAGAGAATGCGATACATTTTCATCGAATTTTTAAGATGTGTTTCTGCTCAATAGAAAAATAAACTGATGAAATCGACGAAAGCATCTACATTTCTATCTTGAGCAGTTTTTCTCATGCCCCTAAAAATACGCACTATTGTGGACAGTTTACGTTGGTAATTCTTTAGTGTCCTAGCCGCTTATGTATGGTGCACTCGATATTATTTAAGAGGTGTTACCACCTCTTATCTTCTACGGAGAACTTTGCCAAAACAAACGTCTATCCAGTAGGCATATACCCTCCGGGCCTTTTGCACACTGACTCACACCCAAACTCTGGGCCGGGTCGGGCCTGGCCTGGTCGGTGGTCCCACCGTGACGTCAGCAAAGGTGACCCGCCGACGGCGGTCGACACAAAGTCGATAGCTCACGCGAGACTCCTGAGCGTTCCGCGTAGCCGGTCAAAAGCTCGGCCGTCCGCAGCACTGTGCAGGGCTCCGGATCGGAGGAATTCCAACAGAGGATTTTTTACATACGCTGCAACGAGGCGGTTCTGAACGTGCAGGCACCCGCGGACCGTCCCAAAGCCGGATGAATGTCAGTGTGGATAGGCATGGCCAACACTGGCTGGGTCAACTGTCGAGCTCATGTTGCGAGGTTGAGAGAAGAGAAGTAAAAAAGCCAAGTGTCTGACATATTTGTCAAAGCTTTTAGTCTACGAATCAGCGTGGTTTCGCGATGTCTTCTATTATGATGACAAAGGGAATTAAAAGGTGAGCGCGCACGGAAAGCCACGGAAAAAATCGACCACACACTACGGTATTTTTTCTAAATCGTAAAGATTTGGTCAAAGCAAATTCCACGTGCTGTGTTGTTACCCTTTTTATATCAAGCAATACCACAGCAGTACACCGAATTTGGTATGGGGACGTGCAATGTATTGCGGATGGTTCGCTTGTGCGTGGTTACAACAATAGGCATTGGGGGAGGGGGAGTTTGGATGGGGTCAAACATGTAAATGACTATAAACCTGCGCGCATATCAGCATACAATGGCAATATACCTTCGATGGAAAACGTGTCAGTCTCGAACAGGTAAGCATTCACAAAAATATACATAAATATAAATTTGCATCCCTTGGTAAATAGCAGCAAATTTCAGACTGAGACCTAAATATCTTCTCTGCCCTCTAGCCGACGGTCTCGAGTCAAACAACTCCATATTGTGACGAGGTTAACATCCACAGGACGATTGTCTGCTGGGATATCTCACAGAATGTCCCATTTACACAGTTATTTTCAATTGGAGCGAATCCTTATCTCAGAGACATGGCACAAGGTACAGGTTGGGAAAGCACAGTTATGACCTGTAACATGACATGGCTATTTTCTTCTGACAACCAAAAGCATCCGAAGGCAGAAGTTGATATTTTTATCGAAAGTAAGGAAATGCCACCAGCCTTGCTGTACTATTTATACGAAGCAAAGGAATCGAACACATATTTATGATGATTCAATGTTTTATTTTTATTTCAATGTCACTTACTTGTTCTAATCTCCTCTTCGTCGTTGGCCACGGCGAACCAGTCATCATAAGAGTTTTCATCATCGTCTTCCGCCTCCTCGACGTCATACTCTGCCTCCCCTTCACTGTCACTGCTGAATACCTCATATGAACCGTGACCTGGCGAGCAGTCACCAGGCGAGCAGTCACCTGGCGAGCAGTCACCGGGATTATTTTCTGCTTCCGAATTAAACGAACAACCGTCTCCGTCACTGTTTCTAGCGTGCTCAGAGCAAACAAAGCCCTCAGCCCGGGTATCGTCAGCGTCCCCTTCTCTGACCGCTGAAGGGTTTTTGCAGTTAATCTCTGTTCCGTCGGTGCAATCACGCTCTGTAGTTTTTACTAGGCCGAACTCGCTCACCACTGCCTTGTCATTACCAACCACTGCTGCCCTAACCGTCCGCAAGTCGTAACTTCTTGGAGGATAACAGCCCTGGGTGAGGTGTGTTGTGGTGAGTTGTGAGCGCGAGAGGACGGCGTCTTGCGGACCAGCGTTTAATCCGGGCTCGCTCCCGCACGTCACGGCTTCAGCGACACCGTCCTGTCCCAGCCCACCATCTCTTTCACGCTCACTGTCTCTGCCGCTCCGCAGACCAGCAACGCATGAACGAACATCACCGTTCACCGGCCTCTTGCCCGGGAACGAGCCGACACTCTCATTCACTGCACATTCTATGTCCATCTCGAAGTCTCTCATCCTTTCTCTGGTTCTTACATCACAGCACTCGCATCCCTCCTCTCTCTCTCTCCACTTATCTAGCTCGTCCGTAGCCGTCCTGCGCACGTTCAGACCTGCCGGCTCCCTACCTCCTTCCCGACGTGCCGGGCCACACTGTCTGCCGGCGCCGGCGCGCCCGCGCATGGCCGCCGCGCCGGCGGCGACGCTGGGTGGCGCTGCCGGCGACCCGCCTGAGGCGGTGGACGCCGTCAGAGGGACGCTCCGGCCAGGGAGCTCCGCTGCCGGACAATGGTGACGCCGCGCGCATCGCTGCACGTGCGGGTGCGGAACTGTGAGAGTCGTGTGCGTGAGCTCGGAAAGACAGTGAACTGCCGGCCCGGGCCTCTGTAACATTGCAGAGGTTTAAACTGGCCTCTGCGGGTCGCTGCTCAATGGCCTGTTTTATTTCTTCCAACGCCAGGGAATGAAGTTTCCACCATTCCAGTACTTCCAGAAGCTCTTGCGAGCCATGGATGCCAGGAAAGAACAGACCAGGATTGCAGCTATTGCAGCTGCTGCTGCCAACATTGGTCCTGCCACTTCTCCGACGCCGACCATTATCTCGATGATTCCCAAGCTGCCTTTATCTACCATCGCACGCAAATAGACGTGACACATCTGTGAACACGATTGATCCTTTTGCCAGCTTTATTGTTGAATCTTACAAATGCATGACTGCAGCGTACCCAGTTCAGGGACACAGTCATCAAATATTTGCAACAATAAAATGATTAAAAATCAGTCCTCCCACTTCAGAGCACTATAATCATCTATACTCCCCGGAGAGTAGGTACCTACCCTGTGTCAAAGAGCGCGGCACCCTTTTGAAAACAGTCTTCGGTGTGACGTGGTGGTGTGGCTTTATTCTTAAGAGCAATGGTATCGCAATGACTTCGGGTAGGGGACCATAGCTCATTAAATGCAGTAGTATCAATTTCACCGTTCTAGCATAGTCTTCCCTGTACATGTTGACTTTGTAACTACATTCTTTTTCTGATTTCCATCATCGAGAAAGTTCACGCCATTGGAATTCGTTGGGCGGCCACACTGCATAGGAAATACTACAAACAAAAATTAAAAATGGAAAAACTTAATAGGCAAAAACGTAGTAAAGAAGTGAAAGCGTCTTTTAAAAACTAAAGACCATCACGAGAGGATACAATGTCGTGTTCCAAAACTTAACTAGAGATAAAAAGTGATGGATTTCACACATTTCAGTTCTGGCAATTTTTTCGCACGTGATCGATGGTAGCGGTCGCAGAGCAAATATATATTATAAAGCTGGAGCCAAAATAAATAGACCTTCAAATCTGTAAAAACTGTAAACTGTAAAAAACTGTGATCAAACTGTATCAAACTGTAAAAGACCCTAATAAAAAAGGGGACACACCCTAAAATAAGTGCATGTTTTTGCAGGCTTCAAGAATATGGGGGAGCATACATAGGAGGGGGCACAATCTCAAAACCTGGCCCCTCCCGAAATGAAATCCTGGTTGCACCACTGACTGGATCTGAGGTAGGTCTGTCTTCCAGTACCTCACTAGATGTGCCTTGCAAAATAGTTTTACCGTTTGGTAAGGGACCTGAGATCTCCGGTCGGGGCTGGTGGTGTTTGGGATGAGATCAGAGGCGGTGGCTGGGATGGGACCGGAGGCGGCGGTCGGTGGTTGGGACGGGACCGGAGGCGGCGATGGTTGGGATGGGACCAGAGGCAGCGGTGGTTGGGATGGGACCGGAGGCGGCGGTGGTTGGGATGGAATCAGAGGCGGTGGTTGGGATGGGACCGGAGGCGGCGATGGTTGGGACGGGACCGGAGGCGGCGGTGGTTGGGATGGGACCGGAGGCGGCGGTGGTTGGGATGGGACCGGAGGCGGCGGTGGTTGGGATGGGACCGGAGGCGGTGGTGGTTGGGATGGGACCGGAGGCGGCGGTGGTTGGGATGGGACCGGAGGCGGCGGTGGTTGGGACGGGACCGGAGGCGGCGATGGTTGGGATGGGACCAGAGGCGGGCAGTGGTTGGGACAGGACCGGAGGCGGTGGTGGTTGGGACGGGACCGGAGGCGGCGGTGGTTGGGATGGGACCGGAGGCAGCGGTGGTTGGGATGGGACCGGAGGCAGCGGTGGTTGGGACGGGACCGGAGGCGGGCAGTGGTTGGGACGGGACCGGAGGCGGTGGTGGTTGGGACGGGACCGGAGGCGGCGGTGGTTGGGATGGGACCGGAGGCGGCGGTGGTTGGGATGGGACCGGAGGCAGCGGTGGTTGGGATGGGACCGGAGGCGGCGGTGGTTGGGATGGGACCGGAGGCAGCGGTGGTTGGGATGGGACCGAGGCAGCGGTGGTTGGGATGGGACCGGAGGCAGCGGTGGTTGGGACGGGACCAGAGGCAGCGGTGGTTGGGATGGGACCGGAGGCGGCGGTGGTTGGGATGGGACCGGAGGCGGCGGTGGTTGGGATGGGACCGGAGGCAGCGGTGGTTGGGATGGGACCGGAGGCGGCGGTGGTTGGGATGGGACCGGAGGCAGCGGTGGTTGGGATGGGACCGGTGGCAGCGGTGGTTGGGACGGGACCGGAGGCGGGCAGTGGTTGGGACGGGACCGGAGGCGGCGGTGGTCGGGATGGGGCCGGAGGCGGCAGTGGTTGGGACGGGACCGGAGGCGGTGGTGGTTGGGACGGGACCGGAGGCGGCGGTGGTTGGGATGGGACCGGAGGCGGCGGTGGTTGGGATGGGACCGGAGGCGGCGGTGGTTGGGATGGGACCGGAGGCGGCGGTGGTCGGGATGGGGCCGGAGGCGGGCGGCCGTTGCCCGCACGCTATTCAAAGCCGGCCGCCGGGGGCGGAAGCACGGCCCGCCGCCCGGGACATGCACCGGCTCGACACGTGGTAACTTCGCCGTATAGACTCCCACGCCAAATCACCAGGAAGCCAGCTCGCGACGCTGAATAAGTCGAGTGCGAAACAGAGCCACTTTGCGCGTAAATTATTTATTCTTATCCGTCGACAGTGGCATTTGGGGAGGAAGAAATAATGGGACTGCCGAAAAAGTGGGTTGCGGGGACCTCGCTCTAAAAGCACATTACCTTCGAGGCTAGCTAGCAGGCTGGAAAATGGTACCAATCTCCTCTCTGGAAAAAAACCGGTGGAGTGGGGAAGGGACACTGGCGGATCCAAGGGGGACCAAAGGGGCCGTGGCCTCCTCCAAAGCCTAAAATAGTGTCTTTTGGCCCCCCAAAAGACCAAAGTTTGGCCGTTTTTTTCTTTTAGAAATGCTATATTTTCGTGATTTTTTCTCAATTTAGCCCCCCAGAACGTTGGTTTGGCCCCCTTCAAAAGTTTCTCCTGGATGCGCCAATGGGAAGGGGAAACTGTGTAGCCACCACATTGTTCTGGCCCTTGACTTCTCAAAATAATTTCTTACGTTATTATTGGCACAAACACTGAATATAAGGACAAGACATGCTCCATTTGAGCGTCCGGTGAAATTGTAACTTTTAATTTGACCTGACAGAATTAATGGAAGACCTGCTTTGAATAGTTTTTTAGGCTAGGGCCCAAATGAAGGGCTGCCAAGCACGGAGACGGCTATACGGAGCTGAACAAAGATTTTGAGAGTTAAGGGCAGGACCTACACTCTTAAAAAATATATTCCGTGGTGGATGCGTCGCCAAGAAGTTGCTGACATTCGCCATGCATTGCGCTCTCACTTATCCATTTGCATTGATACCTGCACTTGGAACGCAGTGATAAATGTTTTGAATCTGGTAACAATAATTTTCTCTAGGGGCCGGTGTTTTTTGACCCTGTAAAAATGGCAGACCTTTTCTGGTGTACATCGACACGGCAGAGAAGTCACTAGAACTAAGGGGTCACATGAAGTACATCATTGTTGGTAATACCCAAAATAATTATCAGAGACATTTTACCTCCTTTGCTTCATCCTGTACTCAAATAAAACTAAATTCAGCTTGTTACAACAAATTACACATAAGCCGATAGATACTTATATTTTCTTGATCACGATGTACGTTTGGCATACCGCGGCCCGGTTTTGTCATCACGCGAAATATTCCGCCTGGGCCTCGCAGGACCAAGAGAGGAGGTTTATTGCTATTCTTTGCGAACACTCGAGTTTGCGACTCAGTTTTGTACATTTTGAATCACAGGCTGTTCCGGCTTCATTCAAGAATTGGTTACCCATGATGAAATGTCTGGGTGGGAACATGCCGTGCAGTCACTGGTAGCAATGGGCAGCTTGACGGATGAGGTTCAAGAGCCGCAAGGGATAGTCTTCCCATGAACGACCAGACTATCCCGTGGGAAAACAGTCAAGGTTGTGGGTCGCCTACCTGTCGGCCCTGAAAGACAGGTGTATGGTTCTCTGCGGCAATTGCTTCGAGAGGAGGGGAGGTCATTGTAGCTATTTGTCGAATCGGATGACGTCTGCGGTCCACTCAGCGCATAGCTCCGTCGAAATGCGAGGCATTGTTGTTGATGTTTACGTGCACATATACATTATTCAGACTAATAATTGATACATCCAGTGAAGTTTTGTCACATTTTCTCCCAGTGATGAAGTAATGTTTGCACTGGCATTGGCTGGATACTTGTCACGTGACATGCTCGTTATTTTCTACGGAAATTTTGTAATGGAAAAATAAGCATTAATTTTTAAAATCCTTTTTTAATCCATTTCAGGTGCTAAAACCATAACACCTATCACAATATGCATAATCTTAAGTTTCCCAAAATCTGCCTTTCTCTTGATATATGATTCGTAACACAAAAAAAACTATTTGTAGCCCTATTATGATCAATTCAAAAGAAAATTCATTTTGAAACACCCTGTATGTAGAATGATTGGAGGGGAGGGAGGGGGTTCAAAACGTTAATATTGCTGGAGCTATGTATTTTGTAGTTCAGTGCCCTGGGGATAACTCTTCCTTGATGACATTTAATAGAAACCGGGTTTAAATGTAATTTATTCACTGTATTTTGATGAGAACCATTGATGAAATCATGCTTCCCTACCTCCTTCAAGGCCTTCCTTGAACTGAAAATACTTCCTTAGAGTCTGTAGAAGAAATTCGTGATTTAGCAATTACCATTAACTCTAAATTGAATTTTCCATATCGTGCTTCGGGAATAACACGGCAGGCTAACACAGCAAGACTACAAATTAGACATCTTTAGACCGGCCTGCGGTCATCCAAATTCAATATCAAAATATTGCTCACAACATACAACGCAAACGTGCGGTTTTTTAGCATGGTGGTATCTGTAGTCTGGGCTGGTGTGGCCAAATCCCATGCTAGATGGGTCGAGCGGAACACAAATCTTGGACGTGGCTAAATTGTAATGCTTTACAGTCTTGTGTCACTTTAACGTATCATTCACCTGTTCAAAATTTTGGCTTCCAGTCTCTTTTTTTTTTTTTTTTTTTTTTTTTATGGTCGCCACGGCTTCCGCCGGGGGTATATTTGACATTTCACATACATGTTTCAAGAACACTGAACTCGTTATACTTTTGTAAGTTCACTTGCGTATTCACAATACATCACACCACATAACAATGAGCAATCTTTACATCAGCTCAGGGAAATCGTGCGTAGTTTTTATTTAAAGTGTGTTGTGAGTGTTTGGGTGTAGGTGTGTGTGTGTGGGTGTTAGCATGCGTAAGTGTGTGTGTGTGTGTGTGTGTGTGTGTGTGTGTGTGTGTGTGTGTGTGTGTGTGTGTGTGTGTGTGTGTGTGTGTGTGTGCGTGTGCGTGTGCGTGTGCGTGTGCATCAGTTCTCTGTATATTGATCTAAAAGGATGCCTTGTGTGGGTTTCTCTATAGTATTTCGCCAGAATATTTCATTGGACACTTTCTTCATATTTCTAAGAATTGTTAATGTATCCGGCTGAAGTCTAAATCTGCCTGTTAGAGAGGACATGTCTGCCCATTTGTCCCCATTTTTCGTCGAATTCAGAGTTTCTGTCTCGTTTCCTTGCAATTAGTTCTTCCTTATCGGCTTCAAGTTGTAAGTAATAGATAAAATGTGCCACGGTTGGTTGTTGTTTTTTTAGACGGGCTTTAAATATGATCAATTTTGCGACAGTAGCTAATAGCACTTCAATTTTTTGCAGTATTCGAGGCAAGGAAGGAACCAATCAGACTTCTGAAAGCGATACATGACATTATATTCATCGAATAGCTTCGTTTTTATATTCTGAATAAAGATTTGAGTTTTTGGGCACGACCAGAACAAGTGTTCCAAGGTTTCAATTGAATTGGTACAAAAAGTACATAACGCTGTTTCAGATCTCCCTATTGAGTGAAGGTATCTATTGGTTGCTATTATGCGCGATATTACTTTATAATGGAAGGATTGCAAATAAGTGTTTTTTGTTGTTGTCTGTATTGTGTACATACTCCCTACATAGGGCGATTCTATTCCATCGTGTTTCCATCTGTTTATCCACTGTTGTTGAGAGAGGTTGTACTTTGTTTTTAAATCCGTAATAAATTCTTGATAAGCTAGCTTGTTAGTTTTTACATTTTTACTGATGAGTGCAATTTGGTAGGGCAAGGCTGGTTGAGGGAATTTCAGGTTGGTTGCGCATTGTTGCACGTTACTTGGCAGTCCTCCAATTAATGATTGGTAGCAGAGAAAAGTCATAGGTATGTTATACATTCTTTGTAGTTCGGTTTGCGTGTAAGGCCTCGCGGTGTCAGTGTTTATGAGGTCGCCGATAAATCGGAGACCCTTTTCATCCCATTTTTTGACAATAGTAGTTTTAAACTTAGTAAAATTAGAGAACCATAGTTTACTGGTCAATATTTCTTCATCTGGAGGTTCGTAAAGTCGGATAAATTCCGCCCAAGAGAATAATACTTCCGACCAAAATTGATTTTGTAGCGTTTTCGCTACTTTCTTCAGTTTTATCTCACCGTAGGTAAGTAATTGCAGCACAGGAGGCAAGTTACGCTTTATAAGAAACGCCCATTCCTGTTTTGATGTATATAAACGTTTTATCCATCCTATTTTTAAGCTCTTGATAAAAGATGCTAGGTCTGTAACATGTAGGCCATCATACATTGCTTTTTGCGTCAATTTGGCACGTTTCACTGGATCATTTCTATTATTCCAAAGAAAGTCATGGATAATTTTTTCCAGCTCCTTTATGGTTTTTTGGGATGGTGTTGGGAGTGAGATGAAAATATGAACTAATTTAGAAATTAACAAGGATTTTATAACGGTAACCTTTCCTATCAGTGTTAAATTTCGTCTTTTCCACTGTGTGATTTCCCGTCGAATAGACTCAATTTTATCGGTCAAATTATTATCGGTTATTAAACTATTTGTTTTGTTGAATCTTATGCCTAAGATCTTCAATTCGTTGACGAATGTAATACCCGAAGCATCGTTTAACGTTGCACTTGTTGGTCCGATGGGTAGACATTTTGTTTTGCTTATGTTTAGCTTCAGGTTGGAATAATTTGAGAAGCTTCTTAATTCGCCAACAACTGCTCTTAAGGAAGATGCGTCTGCTTTGACAAAAGTTATTAAATCATCGGCGTATTGAGAGACGCGAACCTCTGCTCCTGTTCCAAGTCGGATTCCAGTGAGTTGTGTTGACGTTTTTAGTTGAGAGGCGAGTGGTTCTACCACTAAATTAAACAAATATCCGCTGGCTGGGTCGCCTTGTCTGATACCTTGACTTAAATAAATTTTTTCTCCTAAATATCCATCAAGCAAAATTCGACAAAAATTTCCAGAATTCAGATACAATAAGTTGATCAGCGATCTAAATTGTGGTCCAAAGTTATAGGAAACCAAACTTTGCTCTAAGAAGGTCCAGGAAACAGACTCGAACGCTGCTTCAAAATCCGCCGCTAGGATAAGCCCACATTGTTTCTCCTTGTTTAGATAGTCAATAACGTCATAAACAAGCCTCGTGTTTTCTCCTAGATATCTGCCTTTAATGTATGCTGATTGAGTTGACGAGATAAGAGTTTCCATGACGCTCTTAAGCCTATTTGCAATGGCGGCAGAAATAATTTTGAAGTCAGTATTTAACAAAGATATAGGCCTCCATCCCTTCAGAGACTGTCCGTCTTGGCCTGGCTTTGGAATTAATGTAACTATGCCTTCTCGAAATGAATTACACGTGTTACCTTGCGTTATGTTGTTGTTAAGGACCCTTAAAAGGAAGGGCCCTAGGAACGTCCAGAATTGTTTGAAGAAAGGTGCTGTAAAGCCGTTTACACCTGGAGACCTTCCTTTTTTCATGTTGTTCAATGCTTGTGCAAGTTCGTCCAGGGTTATTGGTTTCTCTAGTTCCAGTTTCTGATCATAGCTTAATTTATTTTCAATTTTGTTTTCCAGAAACGTAGAAATATTCATAGTGACATTTGATCCGGTATATTTGTCCGATAGATGATTAGAGAATTCTTTCAAAATCTCTCGCTTATTAGTGATGAGTTGATCTCCTTTTTGTAAACAATTTATTGATTTTCGAATTGCGTTTCTTTTTTCAAGAGAAAGAAAATATTTTGAACATTTCTCCCCTTCCTCATGCCATGCTACTCTGGATCGAGTAATAAGCCCCTGGATTTTTGGCTCCCGTATTTTCTCTAGTCTGTCTCTTGCTCTTGCTAAATCATTATACGTTTTTGAATCTTTATTTGGAATTAGCTTTTCTAACCGTTCAATTTCGTGCATTATTTTATTTTCCTCATTCTTTTTCCCCGTATCTTGCGTTTGGAGTAGCGTACAGTTTGCCCCCGAATCATCATTAGAAGTGTTTCATAAAACAGATTAACATCAATGCTGAGTTCTATTTGGGAAAAGTGCAATGGGTTTGCTAGGAACTCTGCTGTATAAATCGGAAGTGCGTACTGGTTGATTTGTTCCTTTATGCAGTCTGTTATACATGTTATATAACTAGGATCATCCAGGAGACTTTCGTTAAACTTCCAAAGTCCTGGCCCTCTTTTTAAGAGTTGGCTCTCTAATAGACCAGGTGACTCTGCAGTGGTCAGTTCTATATGCAGGAACAATTTCACAATGGTTTATGTTTTTGATCAGTTCATTGTTTATGAACACCATGTCCAACCTACCATATTTTAATGGATTTTGTCTAGACCAAGTAAACTGATTTTCGTGGGGATGCCGATTACGCCATAAGTCAATAAGGTTATATTTTTCAATGGTATGAAGAAAACGACGTTTTGCATTTCTGTTACTTTCGTGAATATAGTTCGAGTCTTTCTGGAGGTCGATAACAAAATTCCAGTCCCCGGCAACTACTAGATTTTCAGGCACCATTGATTCAATGCATCCTTCTAGTTCGTCGTAAAATTCGGGGTTATCTTCATTTGGGCCATAAACGCTAACTAAGGTATACATATTTCCACGTATCTGACAATTTAAAGCTTTAAAGTTACCGTTTGGGCCCTCAGTTTCCGATACAATTTCGTGCGGCAACGTATGTCTGATAAGAATTGAAGTGCCTCTACTCAAATTTGACTTGCAGGCATGGTAACATTTGCCTTTCCACAAAAGGTCAAAATACGGCACTGAACGTTTAGTGAGGTGAGTATCTTGTAAGAATATGACATCACATGCAGAATTTTTCAAAAATCGACGACGTCACGTCTTTTCTGCTGTGAGGCGAGTCCTCTACAATTCATAGTCATGAATCTTAAATTAGACATGTGTGTATTGTGTGAAGTCTAGCTCGGAACACATTCAAAGAAAGCAGTAACCAATTGGGACGCTTTGTACTAATGTTAATACTATAAACATATTGTTTGCATGAGATGGATGATAGTGAGATGTGTTTTGTTTGATGTGTATTTGTTGTGTCATGCGTGTTTGGTGTGTTGGATATAGGGGTCTCTACCGTAACTGCACGATCGCCACCTATAACTAGTCTGCTACACAAAAGCTGCCCGCCTGGCAGCACCAAGCACAAATATCCGCTCACTGCCATCTGTCCTCACAAACGGTACGAACTGTACCCGGACGCGTAATAACAGTACATGAGCGCATCTAACGCCTTCCGCTTAGCTTGCTATCAGATAACCATGTAGTACTTTGGAGGCTATCTACTGTAGCTTTCTGCTTCCCGCAGGCACTTTACGTTAATTATATGCTGATATATCAGAAGCACAACAAAAATAACAAAAATAAATCACTAACCGAAGAATATACCAGAAAAGGCGCTGACATATTGGAACATAATCATGACATGACATATTAGAGCATAATCTAGAAAATCGTTAAGCAAAAGTCTAACAAGCCCACCTATCAGACCAAGATTCGGTGGACATCAACAAACATGTTCACAGTAGCTGCGGTCTCTGCCGGAACAAATTACCCTGGAAAGTTTGACAATGGAAGCCAGGACCTAAAGACGCGGTCCGTCGACCGCTGTATCAAAGGCACAGGTGATTTGCAGGAATGGCGGTCAGTAAACATGAATCCAACCAAGAAGTGCTTGTCATCTTAATACATATATGCGTTTCGTGAACGGATCAAGACAACGTACCTGCCACTATTGGAGATCCCTGCCCGGCCCCACCGCAACAGGCCGCGCAGCCCGTCGAGACGCCGCAGTGCTGGAATCGGCCGGGCCGCGCGGCCGGCAGGCCCGGCCACGATACAGATCGCCAGCCGTCAACAACCGAGCATCAGACAACAAGTGGAAGCGCTCCACTATGACACCTATACCAATTCGAAGGTAGCCGGCGGCCCGCAACACCTCCAGCGCCCCGCAGAGCCGCGCAGCCCGCAGTCGCCGCTGCCACCGCCACTGAGGTGCCTCACCGCCACCGGGCCGCGCGGCCTCGCCAGCGACGGCGTCCCAGGTCACCGGTAAGCTTGACACTGAGAACACCTATCTCGCACAGACTATGCATAGTAAGTGAGGCGAGTCTGTCACTCATGCGTTGTAGAGTACAACTAGATCTGCTGCTATACTCAAAGAGATCCATTAGTTGACTATCACAATCGTGAAGAATTATCGTCAGTAAAAGTTATTTAAATCCTGGGGAAGACTAAGAATAACAATTAATTATCACCCTTTCTTTCACTTCCGCTATTACGCGAAGAGTCCCTATCAATAATTGTCGCGATCGGGAACGATGGGGAGTTATTATTTTTATTCACTCATATACACTTTGAAAAAAATAAAGTGGTTTTTTCTCACCATTTCTAAGGGAACTATCACTGACTCCGTCCACAGGCGTCCTGCAGGCGCCTCCGACGCCGCTCGGTCGGGTCGTGTGCTTACTCTAGGTCGCCACCGTCGGGCCCGTCACGCCCAGCCGGCTCGGCAGCACCGATACTGATGCTGCCTCGGCAGAGGCATCAGGTCGCTTCGTCATCGACGAGGCATCTCCACCCAGTCGGTTTCGTTGTCTTGAGGTGTTTTGCGCGCTCCTGTTCTCTTTCGCTCCGCCGTAACCGGCGCGGTGTCGTCCACGACGGCCGCCCGCCCAGGACGGTGGAGGAGGAAAGCGTTTTCCGTGTAGGATCTTGCGGAGATCTTCTTCGCAGTGCACTCGAATGTTTTCGCCTCTGCTCTCCTTCCTGCACATGACAACTCCGTTGCGGCTAAACACTGATGCTACTAGACCACCATTTTCCTGCCGCCGCGCACGGAGTAGCTCGTCATAAAGGGCTCGGTTTCTCGGAGTTAGACACTCTGTAATAAACAGAGGTGACAGATGTCGGCCACTTTGATCGCCTTCTGCCGCACTAGATTTTCCTGACTTCGCTACTTTTGCCAGTGCAAAACGGCAATCGAAGACTCGGTTCCGGACACCTCTTCTCACAAATTTGAGAATCACTTTGTCGTCACTCGGCAGACGGTGTGCTGCACTGAGTTCAGCTGGGTCCAACTGCAGTTCTGGGACTCGTTTGTTGAGCGCGTCGGCGGCGCGCACTTCCCACTTTTCGTCCGTTTCCCGTTGTTCGAAATCCCGGCATGAGAGGATGAGGCACTCGAGTCTTCGATTGGCATCAATAGACTCAATTTGGTTTTGCAAATCATCAATTCGCTCCTCACTGGCCGCTAGTGAGTTTTTCAGCCTCGAGATTTCCTCTTCCTTTGTAAAGTTCTCGGCTTCAACTATCTCCAAGCGTTTTTTGAGACCCTCAAACTTTTCATTGAAAGCCAAGATCACTTTTGCTGTTGCGGTCTCCATCATCTTTTCTATTGTTTTCATACACTCAGGATGTAGCTCAACTGGCGTTGTGGTAGGGGGTCTCATGGACCTACGCTTTGCACCCGGCGTATCCTCGGGCGGGGAGTTGAAACACTCACCGGGGGCATTTCGTTTACCTTTACGAGCTTCACCGCGCCGCATTAGTTCGAGCACCGATAATTGTTTTTTAGCTTTCGCTGCATTCCCACTCGCAGTAAGAAATTCCTCACCGGATGTTTCGGCGTCGGCGGTATGCACCGAGTCCTCGGTTTCTGACACCATCTTTCGTTTGTCGCACTTGATCTCACAAAGCACGAAGTTCAAGCTCACTGAAATAATGTCTGATTGTTTTGTATCTCGCTATCACTTGTTTCCACTGAAACTTTCCCGCGTTCCGGGCCAGTCCGTACGCCCCGTTCACTGGACAGACATGGTTCTGATACTCTGACCTTCACTTGACCTCGACCCGCACGGAGCCGGGTGCGGAGCGTCCGACCTGCTCCGCTGCTTGGCTGCCACGACCGTTTGGCTTCCAGTCTCTCGCTGTAAGATGAGTTCAGCATGCTATTCTCTCTCTCTGAAAGCTATATTTTCTCTAAATATATTATCTAAAATTTTGCTAAACTGTTTGAGTCTTCACGTTTCATCCCGATCGACCCGTAGCCAGCGACTTTTCGCCGAGCCACGCGGCCGTGTTGTCACGATCGCCTCGTGGTTTCTGTGCCGGAAACCCAAAGTTTGCGATGATGTTTTTGGCCATGAGTAAATGCAGCTGCTTTAACCCTATTTCCGTCAGGCTCCCGGCTACCCCTATTTCCGGCAGGGGGGCAATATTGGCCCCCCTAAGATCTCGTAATCTAACCGGCCGATTTTGAAAATTCAAAGTGCCATAGATTCCTCTGCTGCTAAACTTTATTTTGAAAAAGAAAATTTCAAAATTTTTATTTTTTAGGAGAAGGTCGTGCAAAATATACAATTTTTGTGTATTTTTTAGATTTTCCATAACCCTTGTCTCTGTTGTACGATTTTCACAAAACTAGTTCAGACTTACAAATAACTGACCCAAAATTTTCATATACTCGAGTTACGCAAAAATTCGAAATTCAATGGCAGTTCCAGGACCAGGACTATGAGGGGAAATATATACAACCTAAAAGTTTTTGTTACGCGGATTAGAAGCCGTCATATACTGCCTGGCATCTTTGACACATAAATAAATGAGAAAAAAGTGAAAAACTCATCAGGGGCGGATGCAGTAAGGTAAAACAGTGGGGTAAAATACATACCAACAATATGCGAATGGTATGCATGAGTATATTAGTCCCTCGACTAGTTGAAATTTAATTTCTGATAATTTTTACCCTCCCATGGCAGCTCTGGGAAAGGGGGTGACATAGGCGGATCAAGGACTCGTCGTGGGGGTGGGGGTGATTGGAAACACATTTTCAATATACAACGATATTGAGTCGCGGCGGTGATACTGGCTGGGAATATACATTTTGAAAATGTGTAGTGACTGGACACGCCTCTGGTAATCTAGAATTGGGTTATAACTATTTTGAATTTTCATATACCCAATTGTATTCGCCCTGCCACGGCTGTAAGCAGTCTTCTCACTTACTAACGTTTAGTCCTTCTTGATAACATTCCCCCATTTTGAACTGCTGTAACCGCCCCTGATGAATACAAATAGTGACAATTGTGAATGCACTATCATCTCACATAAAAAATGATATAATAAAACCATATAACTGGTATCAGGATCAGCAGAGACGGCTTCCTTTTACAAAAAACCCATCGCATACGATAATACTTGGTTTGTGGATAGAACCTCCCCAAAAAACCCAGCCATAGCTCCGCCCCTGGTAAATATATAATCTTGACAATTTCAGAAAACCTGCCTGTACTAGTTTTAGGAAAAGTCAGGAAGTTTCAAAGTTCTATCGCAAGCCGTTTCGGAGATATTCTCGAAAAACCTGAAGGGGGGGCAATATTAGCCCCCTGCCGGAAATAGGGTTAATGATAATTTTAGCATGTTTAGACCGCATGTTTAACCCTCGCCCCCACCGGGGCCCTCGATGGCCCCCTCTAAGGCTTTTCCGGGATAGCAGAAAAACGACGAGGCGCAGCACCGCGGTTGAGGGCTCTACCTCTCACTGCATCATTTTCCCACCATCTCTGAAATTTTTACCCCGGGTCACCCAAGGTCAGGGTCACCAGGTGAGGTCAACTAAGGTCACCTCCTTTCAACTTTGGAGCTCTATAAGAGCTACATTTTAAAGTCAATCGATTTGAAACTTCCTACACTTCATGACCCTTCCAGGGTCTACAAGGTGTACATCCGGGATTTTCGATTTCGTGACTTGAAGTCAGGTCACGAGGTGACCTCTCCCATTGAAAAAGCATGGGGAAAAGCTGTCTTATGATCTTAAAGTCACCAAAACGATTGAAAGTACTCAGCTTGGTCAGAAAAGCGTTCTTTGACAACCTTTCACGGATTCCAGAGGCCATAATTTCCCTTTGACCTCTCCGAGGTCATCCAAGGTCACCAGGGTTCAAAAACAGTATTTTGACAATAACTTTTGACCTAATTAAGCTAGAACGCTAAACCAAACACCATCGTGTATGTCTCGTCACTAGTTTTCGTTTGATATACGGCAAGGGCACTTTCTGACCTTTCGTGACCTCAGGTCACAGGTTACGAGGTGACCTCTGAAGAGCAAACCACTGGCGGGAGGTCATTACGTTTCACATAATGGAAAAAGGTCTGGCATTTTCCTATCCGATGTACTTTACCACATCTTAATAGCTTTAATGGCATAAGAGTTATGCCCAGTTTGCTTAAGCATTGCATATTTGAGTGAAAATAGCCGATCTTGACCTAATTTGACCTCTGGAGGTCAAACCATTGACCTGAATGCTTAAACAAGCGAATTAATTTCTTATTGAATTCACGCAAGCTTTCTAATGCACTTTGCAGATTTGCGCTAGCCTCCATATTGTCGGAGTTAGAGGGGGCCATCGATGTCCCCTCCCCGTGGGGCGAAGGTGAGGCTGGACCCCCAATGGGGCGCGGGTTAAGTACATAGAGGACCGGAGAATGTGACGACACCAGCTTGGTCCAAGCTGAAAGTGGAAAACGTCCCAAATATCGTTTAACTTTACTCGTGGAACATTCGTCGGAGTTATTTCTAAATTAAGAATATATAAAATACAATGCATAAAAATGGGTTCAAGCGGTTTTTTCAGAAATCCACTTCCTTCAGATCAAGGACACGACATTACAGAGCAGGGGCGTAGCCAAGGGGTGGGAGCGGCAGGGACAGTCAACCCCCTCCCCCTGAGAGCCCGAAGGGCCCCCTGAGGATACGGGCCGCGTGAAGCGCTGCTCGCCCGCTCTATGCTCTGTGGCCAAATTTGGCATTTTATACCAGACAGGGCCCTCTATAGCTCTCTTCAGCACTATTCTGTAACAAGCAGGGCCCCTCTTACCCATCAGGGCCCTTTTAGCACTTTCCCAGGGCCTCTTTTCGGGGCGCCACCCCCCCTGAGCGAAATCCTGGCTACGCCCCTGTTACAGACTGTACCTGCCTAGTTCATTGCCGGGCTTACACGATCGGGGCGGGGCAAGCGAGCAAAACAGTCACTTTCTAACCAGGTGCGAATAGTGCATAACGTGCCAATTAAAAAACCGATATAGCTGAATATGATGAAGAAATACTGTCGTGCTCGATCGTGAGCTTCTGATGGGGAAGGGACTGAAATCCAAATTTGTAAGATACATATGTGTTGCTATGAAATTAATATCAACCCTCGCCCGGGGGCAGTGGGGGTGTTTGAACACCCCCTTCTCAGGTTTCTCCGGCGGCCCAAAAAAAACCAGCGGCCCGAAGCGCCGCCGTATTTGGCACACCTTATCCTTTATCAATTCTGAAACTTTCCCCAAAAATTTTACGGTTGGTTCATCTCAGGTCAGGTCACCAGTGCAGGTCAAGTAACCTCACCTCCAAAAATGTTTAAGGTGCCATAAGTAAGAATCGGGTGAATCTCAGATTGAAACGTGTACCACATAATGGGATCACCCGAGTGATACAATATATATTTCGAGAATTTTCATATGGATGACCACAGGTCAAGTACAGACCATGACTTCTCCATTGAAAATACATGGGAAAACAGAAATTGGGCTGTATTTGAGTAGATGCAGCTGATAATACCTTCATATTCCTTAAATCGTAGTATCCTGGGTCCCTTTCCAGATTCATGTTGCAATTTTTGACCTGTGACCTCTGAGAGGTCATCTGGGGCTAATTAAGCAGTTTTCAGACTTAGGTTATTGACTTTGCATGAATTGATTATAAGCTGTTATTCTGATATCATTGCGTTTGGAATGCTACTATGGGTCGATTAATATGCATATTGACTATGCATGTTAAAAGTGACTTTGACCTGACCTGAGGTCAGGGCATTTGTGTTTTGGCCTAGTATGGTCACGTTATATATCATTCGATTAGCCGTGATGGGAGGAAGCGAATGGTGCCTACAAAATGATTAACTCAACTCTTGTCAGATGCTAGAGCTCAAAAACTCTACTTAAAATGCCACATTCTTTGACCGGTCATGACCTCAATATCTTGAGCAAAAAAGTGAAAGATATAGTTTCTTCATGAATTTTATGAGCTATCCACCAGCGTTCACGTTAATTCGCTAGCCCACATAGGGGCTGAGTTCGAGGGGGTGTTTAAACACCCCCTACCAGGCCAAAGATGGCTCGGAGGCCCACCGGGGCGCGGGTTAAAATGGATTGAATACCTGAAGAGGTATTCCATTCGCTGCTTCCCTTTTAGCACGCACTCGCTGAAGGGCAAAATGCGTCCCCACGTAGTTTTCATGCTTAAAGCGTCAACGACGGAAGATGCTACCTATTCCACACTACCAGCATCTCTGATGATCTTCGAACATGTCCACAAATCTTTTAGGATGTAACTATCAAATTTCATGAGACCCAATAACATATAATCATGAGTCCAAGGTAGCACCACAGCGACATAGCGTTGCTCATAAGTGAACCTCGCTGCACTGCCCTTCATATGTGAGCTGTAAGGAACGACTCTGCATGCTCTACACCTCAGCCACGTTCACCAGATACCCACCCCACCCAGCCGTAGATCGGCGATAGATAGACTCGGCCAGTGTTGGTAAATATGGCTTGTGATGGAAAATTTAAAAAAGACTGGGTCAGTGTCTGGTCATATGTGGTCTCTAAAATTATCATTTTGTGTAAGTTAAGTTTGCGGCTGGTTTCATAAGGCTGAATTTGAGGAAAAATTAAACTCGATTAAAAATGGTTATGTTTTTGCGACGTAATTCGTACAGTATGCTGCTTTGATGTTCAGAGACGGCAGATTCCAGCCTCGAGAAGGGGTGCAAAACTTTCGGGAGGGGGTGCATTCCTCCCCAGGGGACGCTTTCATCCCTTGGGCGGGGGGGTGGCTGTGCTATCCAAGGGCTTTCTGCAGAAGCTCTTTGGACTCTGCGTGGGAGGCCACATGGGATGGTTTACTTGCAATTTTCTGAAAAATAGTTATTTTAGATTTCGCGTAAACTCATTCGTATCAGATTAGTATCAGCAACAGAGCGGCATAACCCAGGGTTCTGTGATCTCCATAGCCTTGTTTGCGGTTACGATCAATTATGATTCAGATACTCTTCCCGCAAATATAAGTTATGCACTTTTCGTTGACGACTTCACAATGCGGGTGAGAGCGACTTCACAATACGGGTGAGAGCGACTTCCCAATATGGATCCACTACAGCAAACTGCTGAACTTGTCACACTGCTTTGTATTCTCTAGTTACGCTACTTTCTTCACAACAATTGATTGACAAAATTAGAGCGGTGTTGCATAAACCAGAAGATAGTTCTCGCTAGTGAATACTGGCCTGATCGAGCATGGGCAGCAGTACATCGCCACATGACTCTCTCAGACACAGGCGCACGATAGCAAGATAGGAGAGAGATATTACCATTTCTTGGCCCTGTATTGAAACATTGTTTTTGGAATCCTGCTGGAAAACTTTCGTAAAGTCTGTGCAAGTACACAAAACTCAGATTTCCTCTTTCGGATAAACATCTAGACGGCATAACGCATACAAACAATTTAAAATAACTAAGGTTTCTTCACCAGGAACTCCGGATCCTCTACTTACCATGATGGCTTTGGCCTGCTTATGAGGTCCGATGACGTCACGCGCCGGGTCCTCATTACCTATCCGCGTCGAAAATGTTAGCATTCAGGTTACTGACTTACCTGATCATTGTCCTACTGACCGTCTGACTTACCTGTTGTAGCTTACTTGATAGTTGTTAGCCTCTTCCTCTTTGGCCTTATCTCTTGGAAAAGAGAAAAATTGCAATGGTTTCTACAACTGCGATGAAAACACTTCGGAAAAAAAAAAAGGCATTACGCCTGTTCTGCAAAAAAAAGTTAAAGAAGGCCAGGAGATTGGATCAGGAGCTTAAAGGACGATTAAAAACCGTCTAAACATAATCGTATATATAAGCATAATCGAGCATGATCGTCACCAGCGATTATCAGGTGTTATACCGACAACCGGTAGTTGCATGTCACGTGAACCGAAAATTAGTGGACTGTATTTATGACACTGAAATTTGTATTAAGGTCGAATCAATCACTGAAATTGTACTTTCTTTAATTTTCAGTTTTTTAATAAAACGGCCAAAACCCCCCCTTTTTTTTTTTTTTTGGGTGTTAGAAAAAAAAAAACCCCCCCCCCGCCATCGCTTGCGAGCTCAGGAACGGTACGGGTAAACTGATCCTGCAAGTTGCTCCGACAAGTGCAAAGGCACGGCCCAAACATGCCAAGCCCGTCGGGGTGCGACGTGGGAGGAGAGGAGCAAGGCTCCAGACTGGCCTCCCCTATCCGAGATCCTCGGTTTGTGAGACGGCAAGAGTAAAAACCGCCTCACGATTCTCTCAGATAGAGGAACTTGTAATTTTGAGGACTGGTATGCACTGAGCCACCAGGACCGACCCTTACCTGCCAGGTGATCCAGCTCGAATGACGCGGCGGAGACCGGTCTGTGCGGGCTCTGACCGCACAGGGTCACGTGTTCAGCCTGCCTCGGGCGCAATTAGTGGATTCTCAGCAGCAGCAGTTTTTTACTTATGCCACCTTAAACATGTATGGAGGTGAGGTCGCTTGACCTGCACCGGTGACCTAACTTGAGATGACCCAACCTTAAAATATGGGGGAAAGTTGCAGAATTGATCAAGGATAAGGTGTGCCAAGTACGACAGCTCTTCGCGCCGCTGTTTTTTTCGGGCCGCCGGAAAAATCCGGGGGGGTTTCAAGCACCCCCACCGGGGCAAGGATAAAGACTGTTACAGCCTTCTTTTAACCCTCGCCCCACCGGGGGGCCATCGATGGCCCCCCTAAGGTTTTTCCAGGATAGCAGAAAAACGACAAGGCGCAGCACCGCGGTTGAGGGCTCTACCTCTCACTGCATCATTTTCCCATCATCCCGGAAATTTTTACCCCGGGTCACCCAAGGTCAGATCACCAGACGAGGTCAACCAAGGTCACCTCACTTCACCTTTAGAGCTCTGTAAGAGCTACATTTCAAAGTCGATCAATTTGAAACTTCCTACACTTCATGACCCCTCCAGGGTCTACAAGGTGTATATCCGGGATTTTTAGATTTCGTGCCCTGAGGTCAGGTCACGAGGCGACCTCTCCCATTGGAAAAGCATGGGGAAAAGCTATTTCATGATATAAAAGCCACAAAAATGATTGCAAATACTCAGACTGCTCAGAACAACGTTTTTGGATACTCTTTCACGGATCCCAGGGGTCATATTTGCCCTTTGACTTTTCCAAGGTCATCCAAGGTCACCAGAGGTCAAAAACAGTATTTTGACAATAACTTTTGACCTTATTGAGCTAGAGCGGTGAAACAAACACCATCGTGTTTGTCTTGTCACTGGCTTTCATTTGATATATGGCAAGGTCACTTTTTGACCTTTCGTGACCTCAGGTCATATTAGGTCACGAGGTGACCTCTGGTGGTCAAACCACTGGTGGGAGGTCTTTACGTTCCACATAGCGGAAAAAGTACTGACAATTTGCTATCAAATGTATTTTACCAGGCCTCAATAGCTCTAATGACATAAGAGTTATGCCCAGTTTGCTTAATCATTGCATATTTGAGTGAAAATAGCCGATCTTGACCTAATTTGACCTCTGGAGGTCAAACCATTGACCTGAGCACTAAAACATGTGAAGTAATTTCTCACTGAATTCACGCGAGCTTTCTATTGCACTTTGCAGATTTGCGCTAACGCCCATATTTTCGGAGTTAGAGGGGGGCCATCGATGGCCCCCCGGTGCACATAGGCCCTAAATGCCTCCGTCCGTGGCCAATATTACTTTTCGTGGAAAACTCCTTCGCAATACCGCAAATTCCCCCGATTTTTTTAACAAAGGAGCTCATTTGACAGACAATTGAACAGCGCATAAAACTTGCATTCGAAATATAGGTTTTATTTTACATGGGTGTAATCAGGACAGTGAAAAGAGGGGCATTTGGAGCAACTTAATCCAGCCCGAGGTGTCCGTAAAATATTTTGCAGATGTTGTCGTGGCGCCATGAGTTGTGACCGAATTGTAGTTTGAAACACTGCAAACAATAAACATTTAATCCATGAACTACGATACAGCAATCTTGGTCTGCCATAAATTCATAAGCGTCACCACGAACAACAAAACGGGAGGCATCATAAATGCATATTTGAGGTTGGTTTTTCTTTCTAAGCCAGCTTTTTGGTATAATTGTAACACTTTTTCTGCATGGGAATGTTCTATTATAACCGGTATTCGAGTGATTATTAACAACCACACTGGAGAGGGGTCCGACATTAACGCGCACAGGATGGGGAGCTGGTAAGCCCCTGAGATATCGGAAACTTAGGAGGCTTAAGAAATGCCGATTGGGGGGTTGGCTATGGTGATCTACATCATAACTAATTTTCATTGACCTAGGTCTATATTGTCAAGGTCAAACGAGGTCATAAAGGTCAAATTTTGGCCATGCTTGGGACCTGTTGGGAAATGCCCTGATAATGCGTGGAAAAGCCGAGAGTAAGCTAAGGCCGGACCACGGTCATAGACGTTGTGTCGCAAAGAATCTTTCCTTCATTTTTGAGGTCTAGGTCATTCAAGGTCATCGACCTATGACGCCACAATATGGTATATTCCCTATTATGCACACTTAAAGTAGCACTATAGCAAACCTTGTGCTGGAAAGGAGGATTGACCTTTACCCATGATCTTTAACCTTGACCTTTGACCTTGAACTTACACCTGGGTTACCCTTACTACGACGTCATAGCATAATATACGTCAGACTGGGACACGTAAAGCACCGGAGTCAATAACCTTGAAATTGCTGGTATGACTTTGAACTTTGACCTCGACCTTCACGTGAGGTGACCTTGACAAATAATCCCGTCTATATGACACTGTGACGTCACCACTTGGTCTCCAATGCAAGCAAACCGGTTCGACTGCGCGGTCGCGGCGATTTCAAAATGTAGGTCGGACTTTAGAAGCCTATAAATCAAACAATTTTCGACAAATTTTCAAAATTATTTCACTATTCGACGCGCTGTTAAATTTTCTCAAATGCGACCGATTCCCGTGTTTTGGCTACGAGCGGTTCTCCGGTCATCCCGGAAAAAAATAGTTGGGAGAGTATCCGAGGCCCCTCCAGTGCGCGTGTTAACACGCAGAGTAGAAGAAAGGGGTAGAATATATCCCTACCATGTGTTTCCTCAACAAGGCATATCAAAATATCAGTCCGTGAAGGTCAGTACGTTTCTCTCCCCCCCGCCCACCCTCCGCTACATATGATATCGCGGTATCGCCAACTATGGGACGTAGGTCACCTGAGCAGCCCGAGCGTCATCTTGCGTCAGCTTATGACAGTGGGAACGGCGAGGAAATTCGATTCCCGATTGCATCCCTAGGACACCTCGGAACTCCGATGGTTACGGAGACCGTTCATTTGGATGAAAAGGTATGACTGGTATTCACCATATGTGGTTTAACGTGTGATATGCAGCAAAACAGGATTCCTAGGTATCGTTTTTTGCTGTCCCGGCATTGCTTGAAGGTGTTATAATAAATGTCTGAATCCCGGGATCACGAGAGGCTTAATCCCGTGATTAAGGTTTTTTGAAAATAGCGGGATCCCAATCCCGAGATTGACATACCTAGCAGGAACATTTCTCATGCAATAAATGGTTCGTTGTCGGCAGTCCCTCCGGGTATTTGGATAACAGTCAACACAGCAGCCAATACACAAATTTAGACGGTTATAGTGCTTTGAAATTGTATAAACTAACTTCTGCACTTCTAGGCATTTATTATAGCATTGTTTTCTGATAGTCAACTCATATTGCTCATTCATGGCCGGTCCATGCCTCTATTCGGTAGCCCACGGCGTTGCGTTAGCACCGCAGCGGCCTGGTTGGAGCCACAACCTGAGTTATTATATGTCATCTGGAGCACGGGGCTGCAAGTGGACGCAAGATATTTTGACTTGCCCTTGTAGAGGACATCCTGGGGAATCGTTTGATGGTAGTCTTATGCTGGGCCGATGCTGGCCAAGTTTTAAATCCCTCTCTTTGTATTTGTAAATCGAACAGTTTTTGAGATATGCAGTATACTGAGAGAATGGTCTATAAAATAGTTGTCAAAACTATTTTTGCATTATTTTATACCTAAACCCATCGCAAAGGGCTCACACAACAGTGGTATTGCCATACTTTGACTTGTTCTTGCTTTCATGGTCGATTTTAAGCATAATGAAATATACGTAGTTTTCGCTGCAGATCTCTGGTCCGCGGGTGGCGCACCCGAGTGCTTACTTCAGGCAACTCTACAAAGACTTCCGTAGCACGGTTTGTGTTTTCCATGCCTGTTTCAAGTGCAGTGAAGAATTCTCTATCAGTATATGTGCTCAGGAAATGATTTAGAAAAAGTTGCATTTTCGTAATATTGGCCACGGACGGAGGCATTTAGGGCCTATGTGCGGTGGGGCGAAGGTGGCGCCGGACCCCCGGTGGGGCGTGGGTTAAAATTACAGACGCTATGATAACGATAAAGATAGTTATTTTAAATAATTGGCTTCTCAGTGCTTTGGTTGTTCAAAATGGCCCGGCATGATGATTTTTTATTCGTATTCTTAAGCGGCTGGAGTTATAACTTCTTTGCAAAACAACCAATGATTACAAAAAGCAGATGTTCAGAATTTGCAAAAGCTCTTGAGTTGTATGCTATGAAAGAGCGTCGCTCTTGCTTAAAGGGAATTTGGCTGTTGGCACCTTCATAACGTGATTTAAAGTGAGATAGCCAAGTTGGAAAGCAAATCGGAAAACCCCGTACTCAATATATCATTTATCTTGGAACTCGAGATTTCCATAGAAAAAAGCTAAAACATGCCTGAAATTTACCCCTCATGTACCCTTAGCAATAGGCCACAGATGTCATGGCTGTTGGTGTGACGACATATACTGACGTCACGGTGAGTATCAGCCGATCGAAGCCCTTGAAGCGTATCGAATATGGTAGTGGTTGCCAGATCATGACATCATCCACAGACAGACATTTATATCTTTGGCTCATTGTAAGTTTTTTCAGAGAAATCATGAACGTTTCCATGATTTTTGGCTTAACCCGCGCCCCACCGGGGGTCCGGCGCCACCTTCGCCCCACCGGGGGGGCCATCGATGGCCCCCCTCTAACTCCGAAAATATGGGCGTTAGCGCAAATCTGCAAAGTGCAATAGAAAGCTCGCGTGAATTCAGTAAGAAATTACTTCGCATGTTTTAGTGCTCAGGTCAATGGTTTGACCTCCAGAGGTCAAATTAGGTCAAGATCGGCTATTTTTACTCAAATATGCAATGATTAAGCAAACTGGGCATAACTCTTATGTCATTAGAGCTATTGAGGCCTGGTAAAGTACATTTGATAGCAAATTGCCAGTACTTTTTCCGCTATGTGGAACGTAAAGACCTCCCGCCAGTGGTTTGACCGCCAGAGGTCACCTCGTGACCTAATATGACCTGAGGTCACGAAAGGTCAAAAAGTGACCTTGCCGTATATCAAATGAAAGCCAGTGACAGGACAAACACGATGGTGTTTGTTTCACCGCTCTGGCTCAATTAGGTCAAAAGTTATTGCCAAAATACTGTTTTTGACCTCTGGTGACCTTGGATGACCTTGGAAAAGTCAAAGGGCAAATATGACCCCTAGGATCCGTGAAAGGGTGTCCAAAAACGTTGTTCTGAGCAGTCTGAGTATTTGCAATCATTTTTGTGGCTTTTATATCATGAAATAGCTTTTCCCCATGCTTTTCCAATGGGAGAGGTCGCCTCGTGACCTGACCTCAGGGCACGAAATCGAAAAATCCCGGATATACACATTGTAGACCCTGGAGGGGTCATGAAGTGTAGGAAGTTTCAAATCGATCGACTTTGAAATGTAGCTCTTACAGAGCTCTAAAGGTGAAGTGAGGTAACCTTGGTTGACCTCGTCTGGTGACCTGACCTTGGGTGACCCGGGGTAAAAAATTTCAGAGATGATGGGAAAATGATGCAGTGAGAGGTAGAGCCCTCAACCGCGGTGCTGCGCCTCGTCGTTTTTCTGCTATCCCGGAAAAACCTTAGGGGGGCCATCGATGCCCCCCGGTGGGGCGAGGGTTAACCCACGCCCCACCGGGGGTCCGGCACCACCTTCGCCCCATCGGGGCCATCGATGGCCCCCTCTAACTCCGAAAATATGGGGGTTAACGAAAATCTGCAAAGTGCAACAGAAGGGTCGCGTGAATTTACTAAGAAATTACTTGACATGTTTAAGCGCTGAGGTCAATGGTTTGACCTCCAGAGGTCAAGTTATTTCACGATAGGCTATTTTCACTAAAATATGCAATGCTTAAGAAAACTGGGCAGTGGGCATAACTCTTATGCCATTAGTGCTATTGAGACCCGATCAAGTACATTTGGTAGAAAATGGGCAGACCTATTTTCGCTATGTGGAACGTAATGACCTCCCGCCAGTGGTTTGACCTCCAGAGGTCACATCGTGACCTAATATGACCTGATGTCACAAAAGGTCAGAAAGTGACCTTGTCGTACATCAAATGAAAGCCAGTGCCAAGACATACACGATGATGTTTAATTCTGTGCTCTAGCTCAATTAGGTCAAAAGTTGAAAAAAGGAAAATATGGCCCCTGGGATCCGTAAAGGGGTGTCCAAGAACGCGTTTCTGAGCAAGCTGAGCATTTGCAATCGTTATTGTGACTTTTAGATCATAAGACAGGTTTTTCTCTATGCTTTTTCAATGGGAGAGGTCACTTCGTGACCTGACCTCAAGTCACGAAATCGAAAAATCCCAGATATACATCTTGTAGACGCTGGAGAGGTCATGAAGTGTAGGAAGTTTAAAATTGATCGACTAAGAAATTTTGCTCTTATAGAGCTCAAAAGTTGAAGTGAGGTGGCCTTGGTTGACCTTGCCTGGTGACCTGAGCTTGGGTGATACGGGAAAAATTCAGGGATAGTGGGGAAAATGATGGGGGAGAAATAGAGCTGTTACCGCGGCGCTGCGTCTCGTCGTTTCCTGCTATCCCGAAAAAACCTTAGGGGGGCCATCGATGCCCCCGGTGAGGCGAGGGTTAACCCTCGCCCCACCGGGGGGCCATCGATGGCCCCCCTAAGGTTTTTCCGGGATAGCAGAAAAACGACGAGGCGCAGCACCGCGGTTGAGGACTCTACCTCTCACTGCATCATTTTCCCATCATCCCTGAAATTTTTTACCCCGGGTCACCCAAGGTCAGGTCACCAGACGAGGTCAACCAAGGTCACCTCACTTCACCTTTAGAGCTCTGTAAGAGCTACATTTCAAAGTCGATCAATTTGAAACTTCCTACACTTCATGACCCCTCCAGGGTCTACAAGGTGTATATCCGGGATTTTTCGATTTCGTGCCCTGAGGTCAGGTCACGAGGCGACCTCTCCCATTGGAAAAGCATGGGAAAAGCTATTTCATGATATAAAAGCCACAAAAATGATTGCAAATACTCAGACTGCTCAGAACAACGTTTTTGGACACCCTTTCACGGATCCCAGGGGTCATATTTGCCCTTTGACTTTTCCAAGGTCATCCAAGGTCACCAGAGGTCAAAAACAGTATTTTGACAATAACTTTTGACCTAATTGAGCTAGAGCGGTGAAACAAACACCATCGTGTTTGTCTTGTCACTGGCTTTCATTTGATATACGGCAAGGTCACTTTTTGACCTTTCGTGACCTCAGGTCATATTAGGTCACGAGGTGACCTCTGGCGGTCAAACCACTGGCGGGAGGTCTTTACGTTCCACATAGCGGAAAAAGTACTGGCAATTTGCTATCAAATGTACTTTACCAGGCCTCAATAGCTCTAATGGCATAAGAGTTATGCCCAGTTGACTTAATCATTGCATATTTGAGTGAAAATAGCCGATCTTGACCTAATTTGACCTCTGGAGGTCAAACCATTGACCTGAGCACTAAAACATGCGAAGTAATTTCTTACTGAATTCACGCGAGCTTTCTATTGCACTTTGCAGATTTGCGCTAACGCCCATATTTTCGGAGATAGAGGGGGGCCATCGATGGCCCCCCCGGTGGGGCGAAGGTGGCGCCGGACCCCCGGTGGGGCGCGGGTTAAAGTTCCCCTAATTACACTAAATTCCAGGATTAGACCAAGGTGCCATATTCCCTTCAAGAGATTGAGATCGGGTATATCAGTCAAGTAAACTACCCACTTTGGAAAAGTATTGATTTCGGGTTCAAAATCATCACTACGTTCTCTTAACCCTCGCCCCGCCGGGGGCCATCGATGGCCCCCTAAGGTTTTTTCGGGATAGCAGAAAAACGAAGAGGCGCAGCACCGCAGTTGAGGGCTCTACCTCTCACTGCATCATTTTGCCACCATCCCTGAAATTTTTTACCCCGGGTCACCGAAGGTCAGGGTCACCAGATGAGGTCAACCAAGGTCACCTCACTTCACCTTTAGAGCTCTGTAAGAGCTACATTTCAAAGTCGATCGATTTGAAACTTCCTACAATTTATGGCCCCGCCAGGGTCTACAAAGTGTATATCCGGGATTTTTCGATTTCGTGCCCTGAGGTCAGGTCACGAGGTGACCTCTCCCATTGAAAAGCATGGGGAAAAGCTGTCTTATGATCTAAAAGTCACAAAAGCGATTGAAAATGCTCAGCTTGATCAGAAAAGCGTTCATGGACATCCTTTCACGGATTCCAGGAGCCATATTTGCCTTTTGACCTCTCCAAGGTCATTTAAGGTCACCAGGGGTCAAAGACAGTATTTTGACAATAACTTTTGACCTGTATAAGCTAGAGCTCTGAAACAAACACCATCGTGTTTGTCTTGTCATTGGCTTTCATTTGATATACGACAAGGTTACTTTCTGACCTTTCGTGACCTCAGGTCAACTTAGGTCACGAGGTGACCTCTGGAGGTCAAACCACTGGCGGGAGGTCTTTACGTTTCACATAGCGGAAAAAGTACTGACAATTTGCTATCAAATTTACTTTACCAGACCTCAATAGCTCTAATGGCATAAGAGTTATGCCCAGTTTGCTTAAGCATTGCATATTTGAGTGAAAATAGCCGATCTTGACCTAATTTGACCTCTGGAGGTTAAACCATTGACCTGAGCACTAAAACATGTGAAGTAATTTCTTACTGAATTCACGCGAGCTTTCTATTGCACTTTGCAGATTTGCGCTAACGCCCATATTTTCGGAGTTAGAGGGGGCCATCGATGCCCCCGTGGGGCGAAGGTGGCGCTGGACCCCCGGTGGGGCGCGGGTTAAAGCACATGTAAAACCTTATGCCTGGTTTTTGTTTCCCACGCGTCATCTCCGACACGAGGCATTTATTTCGCGCGCCACGAATCATTCATACACAAGCACAACTGCACACTGCAGTACTCAACCTGGGCCGCCTTCAAAATCCCCTAATTTTCCAAAAATATCTTCCGGATCACGAGGCTTATAGATGTGTCTAATGGCGTTCACAACATACATATCAATGGCGGTGACCGCTCTAGCAACGCAATCACACCTCGTTCTGAAACAACACCAGCGAGACCATTCATAACTACGCAGCACTTAAGACGTCCGCCCTGCTGTCCTGTTACCCTTCTGAACTGGTACGGGCCGGTTACCCAATCAACTGATGGTGACCCGAGAATAAGTCAGGGTTCTAAGTTTGAGAACGTGGCCAGCTGGCAGTTCGCGGAGTGTCTGCAGCGATTGGGCGACGCTAGATGGCGGTGCGGCTGATATAAAGGTGACGCAGCTGCTGCCGACTGGGTTCAGCCGGTGGCTCCCTGTTGCTGAACTGACGACTGCACATCAACGCAGGGGCGCAGCCAGAGCTTTGGTATGGGGGGCACACCAACTTTGAAGGGGCACCCCGGGAGAAAAAGGGCACTTTTCACATAACCTAAAAAACTTACTATATCTTTGTTTTTTATCATTTTTTGGGCATCTTTGGTTCAATAAAAATGCAAATCAAGCATTGACGGGACTCGATTAAAACCGAAAAAAGAAAGAAAAAAGTATCACCAAAATGTGGAAGTAGCCAAAACACGACTGTTTTGGATAGATGTAAGGGCAAATCAGCCAACTCATGCAAGTACTTAACATCAGACCAACTTTGAAGGGGCACCCCGGGAGAAAAAGGGCACTTTTCACATAACCTAAAAAACTTACTATATCTTTGTTTTTTATTATTTTTGGGCATCTTTGGTTCAATAAAAATGCAAATCAAGCATTGACGGGACTCGATTAAAACCGAAAAAAAGAAAGAAAAAATTATCACCAAAATGTGGAAGTAGCCAAAACACGACTGTTTTGGATAGATTTAAGGGCAAATCAGCCAACTCATGCAAGTACTTAACATCAGAGAAATCAGTGGAGCCTGTGATATATGTCACATGTGCAAGCTAAGACATATTGGAGTCGAAAATTCATTTGTTATTCCCACTGGTTTTGTCGTGACGAGTGAACCCTGGTTGAACGCGGATTAAGTTCCTTGCCTCTCACAATCGCCGTGGGACGAGGCGTAGCATAGTGACTTTAGAAGCATAACATTTTTGCTGCCGGAATAATTTGGGAGATACCTTTTGAACGCGTTTATTAAGCTCCATATTCTCAACGATCGGTCCCAGTTAAGAGTAAAAAAACGTGAACTGGCCGGTGGTTTGGATGGGGATGGTATGGCAGGGCTGAAAATCGGGACAACTAGTTCTTAATTTAAACTAATTAGTAGAAATCCTGGTTCAGGGAACTGTGCTCTGAGCTCAAGGGCACATGCCTTTTTATCATCCCTTTCCAGAATCCACCAGTATAATAAGCAATTTATATAACCAGGGATCCCTGGGCATCACAAGCCGTTTTAGCGATGCCTCATTCCTCGTTAGCTCCATTTTACAAGGGGAGTTTCTATTGTGTTCTTATTCTCCATCTATTCAAAACTAGCTCTGAGGCCCCCTGAGTGTGGATCAGAGCCCTCCAGAGCAGCTTCCCCATCCCCCCCAGTTGTGCCTTCGGGGACTAAACTAGCTCAGTGACGCCCCTCCCCCCGAGATGATGGGAGTTGGCCTTGCGTTTTTATTCTCTGTCTATTCAAGACCACATCAGGGGCCCCTGATGTAGATCAGGGCCCCCGGAGCAGCTCATGCTTCACTGAGGGACTAGACTAGCTCAGTGGCCTCAGAAATGGGGTAATCAGACTAGCTCAATGAGCCCCAGATAGGCTCATAGGGCCTTAACCCGCGCCCCACCGGGGGTCCGGCGCCACCTTCGCCCCACCGGGGGGCCATCGATGGCCCCCCTCTAACTCCGAAAATATGGGCGTTAGCGCAAATCTGCAAAGTGCAATAGAAAGCTCGCGTGAATTCAGTAAGAAATTACTTCGCATGTTTTAGTGCTCAGGTCAATGGTTTGACCTCCAGAGGTCAAATTAGGTCAAGATCGGCTATTTTCACTCAAATATGCAATGATTAAGCAAACTGGGCATAACTCTTATGTCATTAGAGCTATTGAGGCCTGGTAAAGTACATTTGATAGCAAATTGCCAGTACTTTTTCCGCTATGTGAAACGTAAAGACCTCCCGCCAGTGGTTTGACCGCCAGAGGTCACCTCGTGACCTAATATGACCTGAGGTCACGAAAGGTCAAAAAGTGACCTTGCCGTATATCAAATGAAAGCCAGTGACAAGACAAACACGATGGTGTTTGTTTCACCGCTCTAGCTTATTTAGGTCAAAAATTATTGTCAAAATACTGTTTTTGACCTCTGGTGACCTTGGATGACCTTGGAAAAGTCAAAGAGCAAATATGACCCCTGGGATCCGTGAAAGGGTGTCCAAAAACGTTGTTCTGAGCAGTCTGAGTATTTGCAATCATTTTTGTGGCTTTTATATCATGAAATAGCTTTTCCCCATGCTTTTCCAATGGGAGAGGTCGCCTCGTGACCTGACCTCAGGGCACGAAATCGAAAAATCCCGGATATACACCTTGTAGACCCTGGAGGGGTCATGAAGTGTAGGAAGTTTCAAATCGATCGACTTTGAAATGTAGCTCTTACAGAGCTCTAAAGGTGAAGTGAGGTGACCTTGGTTGACCTCGTCTGGTGACCTGACCTTGGATGACCCGGGGTAAAAAATTTCAGGGATGATGGGAAAATGATGCAGTGAGAGGTAGAGCCCTCAACCGCGGTGCTGCGCCTCGTCGTTTTTCTGCTATCCCGGAAAAACCTTAGGGGGGCCATCGATGGCCCCCCGGTGGGGCGAGGGTTAAACCAGGTCAAGAAGCCCCAGAACAGTTTAAGGCGCCAGATCACCTCAGAGGGCCTCAGGCCAACTTAAGGGGCCCTCACAAGCTCAGCGCCCAGACCAGCTCAGAGTAGCCCAGAATCCAGATCCGCTCTTGGGCCCCAGATCAGCTCTTGGGATCCCAGATCAGTTCAGGGGTCTCAAGTCAGGTCAGGGGCAAGATCAAGTCAGGGGCACCAAATTAGCCTCAGGGATCCCTCACCAGTTCGGGGCCCAATCAATCAGGAGCCCCAGAGCTGCTCAGGGGACACCAGATCAGCCCATAGGGCACCAGATCAGTTTCGGGGACAAACAATCAGATCAGTGGTCCCCGACCAGCTGGGGGCCCAGACCAGCTCGGGGGTACCAGATCAAGTCAGGAGGCACTTAATCAGCTCAGGAGCCCCATACCATCTCAGGGGCCCTCATCAGCCTCTGTGGGCCCAGGTCAGCTCAGGGCTTTAGAGCTGCTCAGGAAATCGCGAAATCAGCCCAGGAGTCCCAGGTCAGCTTAAAGGGAATGTGGCACCTTCACAACGTGATTTTAACTGAGATACCCAAGTTGTAAAGCAGGTCGGAAAACCCGGTACTCCATATTTCATTTGTCTTGGAACTCGATGTTTCCGTAGAAGAAAGCTAAAACCTACTTGACACCAGCCCCCCTCAGCCCCCTGTCGCCGGCGGCCATTGTTGTGAGCTACTGGTGTGATGACATATGCTGACGTCACGATGAGCATCAGCCAATCGAAGCCCTTGAAGCGTTTCAAGTATGGTAGTGGTTGCCAGATCGTGACATCATCCACAGGCTGATATTTATTTCTTTTTCTAGAGGAGTATTTTTAAAAACAAAATATTGAGCTTACTGTACATTTTTCAGAGAAATCATGAGTGGTTTCATTATTTTTGGCTAAAAGTACGCCTGATTACACTAAATTCCAGGATTGGACCAAGGTGCCACATTCCCTTTAAAAGGCACCATACTAGCTCAGGGGCACCTGACTAGCTCATAGGGCATCAGCTGGGCTCAGAAGGCACAATGATGACTCATGAGGCACCAGGTCAGTTAAAGGAGCATTAGTTCAGCTCAGGGAGCAATATATCTGCTCAGGGGGCACCAGATCGATCAGCTCGGGGGCCCAGATAAGTTCCTAGTCCCCAGACCAGAGCGGGGGTCTAATCAGCTCAGGGAGCACGATATCAGCTCAGAGGACAAGGGAACAGCTCAGTCTTCTCCGACCAGCTCGGGGGTACCAGATCAAGTCAGGAGGCACTTAATCAGTCCAGGAGCCCCATACCAGCTCAGTGGCCCTCATCAGCCTCAGTGGGCCCAGCTCAGCTCAGGGTCCGAGCTGCTAAGGAAATTGCTTAATCAACTCAGGAGGCCCAGATCAGCTTAAAGAGTACCCAATAGGCTCAGGGTGCACCAAACTAGCTCAGGGGGCAACAGCTGAGCTCAGAGGCCATGGGATGGACTCAGGAGGCACAATATGATGGCTCAGGAGGCACACTCGGGGGGCATTAGTTTAGCTCAGGGGGCACCAGATCAATCAGCCCCGGGGCCAGATCAGTTCCTAGCCCCTAGACCAGAGCAGGGACATAGATCAGCTCAGGGAAAATAAGATCAGCGCAGGGTGCACCAGACCAGCTCAGAGGGCACCAGATAATCTAAGGAGACATCAATAACCAGCTCAGGGGGCACCTGATCAGCTTAAGAGGCACCATATTTGCTCAGGGGACAGTATTAAGATAACTCTGGGAGGCATGTAATCAGGCCAGGGGGCCAGATCAGCTCAAGGGGCACTAAAACAGCTAATAAGGCACCAGGCAAGCTCAGAGGCATCATACTAACTCATAAAGCATTACATAGATTCAAGAGACACAATAATTTGCTGAGGGGACACCAGATTGACTCAGGGGGCACCAGATTAGCTTAGAGGGCACGTAAACAGCTCAAGAGGCCAATACTAGCTGAGTATGCTGAGCTCAAGTGGCACCAGATTAGCTCCACCCGTGCGATTATTGGCGACGATGAGGCATTAGCTGGAAACAGATTACGTGCCCATACTTTTATCGGGTGATTGAAAAGGCGACAGAATGCCTTAGCTGACCAAAAAAGGCACTAAGTCATCAAACAATAGTTTTAATTGCTAAATGCAGTCTAGTTGCACCTAGGTTCAACAGCGTATGGGCACTAAATTTCGAGCGGCACGGCACAAACGCGGTACACTATCTAGCGATCAAAAGGGCACTCCGGCACCGATGGGGGCGCGCATGCCCCTGTGCCCCCCTGGCTGCACCCCTGCATCAACGTAAGAGAATGGATGTGTCCCTACAATAGTTCAGAAAACGTGGCTATGCCAACGGCTCCTCCCCAAGTCTTTCGCCGCATGATGGTTTTTTTGCTTTTCGACTTTGGTTTCCCCCAAACCCATAGGCGGATCCAGGGGCAAGGGGGGGCACGTGCCCCCCCGATGGACCCTCGGCGCCCCCTGAAAGGTCGATGGTGCCCCCTGAAATGTCGCTTCCCACCCCTCCCCTCAGGATACGAAAGTCGGCGCCCACCGATAGGATTTGGCGCCCACCTGATAGGTTTTGCCGGTCATAATTGGTGCCCCCTGGTCCGGGTGGCGCCCCCCCAAGGTGCCCCCTCCGATCGGCAATCCTGGATCCGCCTATGCCCAAACCTACTGGGTAGATCCGCCACTGGTACCTGCACGGCTTCACTTTTGATTGTGCGGTACTTTTGAATGTGCTGTATTTATGAGCTGGGGCAAAAATGAGCTGTCTCCATTTTTTATGTTAGTGCCGGAGCATCAATAACTGTACACTAGTCAATGGCCAGAGTATTGAGAAAACAAACCGAATAATTCATACCGTCCACCAGCTGAACACGCTACATTTTGTAGAGACGAATGAGTCATTTCTCGGCGCATCAGTATCCGGTTTTCGGGAAAAAAGAGAGAAGGAGGGAAATGACTCAGTAGCAACATTCTTGAAGGTTCTCTAATTATTATTACTCGTTGAGTTACCGGGTGGTGAGGTGCGTTCCTGGTGTTCTTCGTGCAAGCGTCTTGCGCGCGGTTTTTATTTTGCCGGGTAAGGGTAAGGTGGAAAGTTAAGGTAAGTTGAATAGGGGCTGCTACCATCAGCCTCCATTAGAAATGGTATAGGAATGCCACGTATGGATTGGGACCGACTCCCAAATAGTCAAATTGGTATTAAAGCCGAGCGGTTCAATTGAACTTTGCGTTGGAATGGAAAGAAAAAGTAGATTGATGTTTTTGGAGGCACCCTGTTTGTCTCTAAATGCCAGAAAGGCTGACAGCTTCAGCTCAACATTTCTCAGGGAGCCTGGTCATATTTTGAAAGTAGGTCCTAGGTATCCAAGTAATGAATGTCTTCTGACTGTTTTTTTTTGTTATTTTAATCCACCTAAGTCAGAATGATAACCTTGACTCTATGCCTTATACCTTATGGTCATCAGCAACTAGGCCACGTAAGGCCGTTCAAGACCGATCACAGCAAGCTTTGGTACAGTATGACAAGTAGGTAGGTAGGTAGCTGTCAATATCTGGACTGGTGTAGCAGGATGTGGACCAGTGAACATCTAGTCATGGTTTTGTGATCATGTTTTTGGTAGTCACTAGCTCTTACATGAGTCCTCAAGTTTCCTTCTGGGTTTTTTCTGTCTTGCAGACATATTTTATCATGACTAGTTTGTTCAGCTGGTTGTTAAGATGATATTTTAGTTCTTTAGAGGGTATCTATGCCTCATTTCAATTTGTGCTGAACAAGCACCCTGCCTAGATAATTGACTAAGCCAGTCCACCATATTAAAATTTAAGGCAAGGCATTCAGGAAAAAAGCAACCTTGTCCCTTAAAGTTAGGAGCATACTCATGTACAACTTAACATTATGGTAAATTATTGAGACCAGTTTATCTATGAGATGAGTTGACATAATGGAGACCAGTTGATGAAACTTTTTGTTAGGCCTGGGCTTTGGTGCTGGAGTTTTTTCATATTTATCCATAAATTCCAGAATCATATTTGGTTGGTGTTCCCATGCTATTTCTGGGGTAGTGGGAGTATGCTGGGTTGTACAGTTTATCCTGTAAAGTTTGCTTTTTACAGAATAGCGACATCATAATGGGTTCAAGCTTATTTCTACAAACTGTTTTTAATGCTTAGCTAACTTGTTCTTGTAAAATAGGTACTTGAAAAGAAGCAGGAACTCCCAGAAAGTTCCTTTTTCTTCATGGGCACCCTATTCTTACCATTAGGTAAAATCACTGAAACATTTGTTTTCTGCTTATGTGCAATACATGGTGACATACCTATTTATTTGAAATAAAATAGATAGTGTACAATAATACAAAGAATTAGATATTTGTAAATATTTAAAAGGACTGAAAACCATAATCTACTGTTATATTACCAAAAAATTAAGATTACCTGGTTATTAATTTGGTATGTTTCATAGGTGGTGCAATGTGAGTGGATAGAATGATGTTGAGAAGATCCATGGAAAAATTCTCTAAATGTGCTTTGGTAAAAATACCATCCATAAAGAACCATATACCAGCACTGTAATATACCCCTTACCTTAAGAACACATAACATAATCTAGCCTTAACTATTCTTGTCTTGATTCAGTGAGCCGGCCTGCATCATGTGTAATCTGTCAGTGGCATTTTTCGCCCTCGTCGGCGACCGCAGTTTCGCCTCGCTCAGCCTCCTCAGGACTCAAATCCAGGAATATAAAAATATGCTTTCTTATGCTCTCTCCCTGGCTTGATTCGTGAACATTTTTCCCTGCACAACCAAGTGCAATACAATTCCGTACTCCTCCTACACAAGCACACCCAATACGGCTGTGAATTTTGTTTCTCAATGATGTTCGGAAATTTGTGCATCACTGAGGTTTTCTTCCGCCGGTCCAAGGCCACTGGTCTGACAGATCGTGTGGCACTGACCGCCTGGCAAGGCGTCCATACCACGAGCGCAACGTACTTTGCTAAAGAAATAACATTGAAATGATGTTAAATGCTAAGTCATCCAGGCAGTCCAATGTAAGACCGATTTATTGGCCCTGCTTCTGGGGCTGTTCCAATGCACTCTATGGAAAAGTTTGAAGTTAGGCTACTGGATTTGTTCCCTAAAAGAAGCCAAGTAATTAATGCACAAAAAGTTGGATTACTGTTAATTTCTGTTAATTCAAGTGCGATGTTTAGTTGATCCATTTTGACATTTTTAAGCCAATTCGACTATTTTTGGTATTTTTAAGCCCAGAATTTACCTTCAATTCTTCCCTCCATCGTTTTTAGTGGTAGGGTAATGCATCAGTACCTTTGACTGCTGACCACTGTCTTTTTACCTTACCTTACCTTATTGGATGGGACCTTGTAGGCTGGGCCTGATGGGGTTCTACTCGCGAGCTCGGGTTTATACGTTTACTGTCCAAAATGGCGTATCGTTGTCGCCGACCAGTCTGTCGGTTGTTTGACTCATTTGTGCTCCCCGACTCTCCCACTCTGGGGTTGTCGTTGCCGCTCGGATACCGGTGGTTTGCTGTGGGCTGGGCTTGACTTTTCTGGGTGCCTCTGGCGGTGATTTTGCCGCCTGGGGTCTCTTTCGATCTACCTCCCGGATGGGTTAAACCCAATCTTCTTCCGTCGATAAGGAGGCAGGCTGGCGCCAGTCTGTCCTCGTTGGGGATGACTGATGGGGAGACCGTTTGTGGCTCGCCGCTGAACTCTCCGATGGTGTTTGTGCTTGTTAAGGTCCCCAATCGGTGCCAAACTCTGTTAGGCCTAACGGGGCTTTGTCATAGTGGGCCGTACGTCGGTTGCGAAGCCTTGGGTCGCCCGAACTGGGCCTTGGCATCGCTGGCCTGGGCCTGATGTTGTTTGTGTGGTCCGCTGGTTTGAGGTGGGCGTGCCCTGTTTGTTGTGCTGTTGGGCCATGTGGGGTTGTGTTCGGTTGGGGTGCACCACAGGGTCCTGAATTTTCCATGCACACTTTTCTTTTATTTTCTTCTTCGTATCATTTAACCTATTTTGGTACATTTTTATTTGGAGACCCTTCCCCACTGATATTTTCTAGTTAATTTCTATCGCTTCATCATGATGGAATGTGGAAATAAATAGAGTACAAGACCCTTTTTCAAAAGAACCCACCAATCAGGCACACTTAGAGAGGAGATCTTGAACTTGTTTCTCCAGGAAATTAGTTGTTACCTTGAAAAGGTTAGTACGACCATGCCTTTTAACAGAAACAGCTCACAAACTGGGATTCATCATAACTCATAGTGGAGAGGACCCATCAACCTTAAATAGGGATGCAGTGTCTGGAAGTTTTTATTTAATGTGAAGAACTAAGGATTTTATCTATGATATTGTTGTACTTGAGTGGCCCACTTCTTTGATTGTCATGCTGTCATGCAAAGGAAAAACGGCTATCTCTCATTGCCAGTAAATTCGAGATACCCCTTCTTCACGGCAGAATAGCGTAGAGTTGAAAGGTTTGGGAGAAGAACCTCTTTGATTTTGCGACATAACAACATGGTAAGAAAGGCCAAACTATTTTATGACTCTGTGGTAATGTAATGGTAATCGTAATGGCATTGGCCAGAACTGGGACTAAGCCCACCAGCTGGGTTTTGTTAATTTAAATTTAATGCTTTGTTACACCGGATAGTGCAGACAGTCCTGCATCAAAGATATCGATATATGATATTGATATGAAAACGATTCAGCTCAATTTGAGCGTCTGGTCCGGATTGCAGTTTCTATTTGAGGTTAACAGTTGGAGAGTTTGGCAGTGCTGGGTTCACTTCTTTGCCACTCATCAGTGGAAACCCTCCCCACTCGTCATGATCAACCGAAACCGAGCTCTTTGCTTTGGATATCAGCGTTTGTTGTTCGTGACGCCCTCAAGGTTAACTTAACTCACTGGTCTCGCACAAGAGTGGTTGCAAACATGTGATCGATGGACGTAATGGATATTTAAATGTATCTTTTTCCAGTCGGATCTTTTTTGTTCCTTGTGGCTGTGCAAATAATTTGAACCTAATGGAACCATTTTTGTGGTTTGACAGACACCAGATTCAGTCACCCCGGGTTCAGTTCAGTTTCAGCACTCCATATTTCAGTACCTTTGCGGTAGCAGGCTTATCGACTCAAGTAGCCGTGAGCCCGGAGGGCCGACTCCCGGTTACATGAGTCGGTAAGTCCATTCCCGCGATCGGTACGTAAATACAGGGCGCTGAAACTGCTCATGTATCCGGGGTGAGTGAATCATGTATTTTTGGTCTGCTGATCGGTACAGGGGCCGGGCACAAACACTTCACCTTGTCACGCGTTGGCACGGGCGGCGATCGCCGAGAACTGCCGAGGCTCTGGGTAGTATCTGCCGCCGTATCAGCCGCCGCCGCTGCCGGCAGGTCTATTTCTGGCGGCGCCGACGATGGCAGATCAGTTGGCACCGCTGCTGACCCGACTTGAGGCGGTGACGTCACGGTTGGAGCGATGCTCGCCGGCCGGCGGAGCAGCACCCAGCCCTGGTGAGTGCCTGCCCGGTGTCGCCGCGCGCCCCACGTGCCCCGTGTCTGAGAGCCTGAGGCGGTCGCAGCCATGTCGCTGTTCGGAGCTCCCGGCCAGTTCTACGCCAAGTTCAGCGGCAAGTAGAACGCGTGGTCTTAACTGAGTGATGCTTGTTCTTAACAGTGTCTGGACTTGCATGTATACCTCCATTGTTCAGCTGCCCTGTGTGTCTGTCCGCGACTAGCTACGAGTTGTTTTGATAGTCTTTTAACATTTATTTTCTTGCTGTTGGCTGGTTCCTTGTCTTGTTTTTATTTATTTTGTGCTGTTGGCTGGTTCCTTCGTCTTGTGTAAGTAGGTAATGATTGAGCTCCCCTTCAATGACTTTAAGCTGCGTCATCCAAAGTCATTTTGTGTGCGGGCACTTTCCAGGGTATGAATGCGTTGTTTTATGTAGCTTTCACCTGCTACTTATAATGCAGTGGCGCTTTAGATTTGGAAAGTGCGCTCTCTTTCCTTCACTTTGCTTGCCTTTTGCCGATGCTGACGGCTTGCTCTGTGTGTGCTATTTTAAGGAATGTATCCACAGATGATGTCCTGGGGGCGTATCCTTGGTCTGAGACACGAAGCTACACTTCTATGAAACATTAGTCTTGGAATAAAAATTGCTTGGATTTGACCTGATCATTTTTTGTGAGCATAATATTCTATTCTTGGGTATATTTATATATACTAGCATCCATCCAGGCTGTAAACTTCTCGCGATGGATCTGGAAGTGTCGGCGCGCTGGAGGCGTTTTTGGCCGCCCTCCAGCTGTCTCATCACAGGATGGGAGCGAAACACCCACGCCAACCCGCCTCATTTCAGGCCTATACACTAATGGAAGGCTTAGCTCTAGCGCTAACGATCTAATATTGGCTCGTTTTCAATGCCACGTTCTGGAAGGCAGCGGCGGACGAGTGACGCTTATATTCTTTTTCCTTATGGGGATTAAGTGTGGTCGTTTTTCATCCCCGGCGCTAACGAATGGCTATACTTGCGTTCAAGATGTGTTTGTGTTGATGCGATCGTACGATTTCGTGATTTGGTCCGGACCAACATTATTTCTTTTTCTAGCCTTGTACAGGGCAGGACGTCATCTCTCTGTGTGACTGTGGTCGACTGTTACACTGAATATTTAACGCGACTTGTCTGGTTCTACCCTGATGTTAATTAGGTAGCTCATTTTTTCTCTCGTGCCAGTGGGTTCCAGGACTGAGCCTGGCTTTATCGATATTTCAAAGCTTGGGAAAGCAGACACGCGTTCGGCTTCCGAGACTATGATCTGACACGTACGAATCTGCCTTGCTCATTGTTATGGATGAGAAAGGTCAACAGTCCGGAGTCCACCCAACAGCAATGCCTGAACCATGTATGTGCCCAAGTTCTAGAAATGTACACCGGAATCTGCGAGACTAATTAACAGAAATCGGATGAGGATCCTCGTTCCCGTTCAATGGCTCGGCAATGGCATTATAAAAACACCATGTCAGGAGTCTGAAGACAGTAGGCCTTTATTTGAAATATGGCCGGAGATTCCAAAGGGAGCAACGTCCAGTTTACTCAGCCTTGCATGTTGCGCTGGTGCATTGCTCCACTCTACATACAGCGGGGTTCGAGTCGCCTTTTTGGCAGAATATTCATGTTTGATTTTCCAAAAAAAGTATTTCAGTAGGCACAGCACATGAATTGAAGCTCGTTCAGAGCTTATGAATGCAACACAAAGTGCTGAAGAAGGTATGTGGGCGCAAGTACGGAAAATAACGTTGAATTCCAAGGTGTATTTTAAACATTGACCTGTTTCAAGCTCCAGCTTGCGTAATTCCCTGACGTGAATAAGTCGCGCATTCTCTCTCAAACAGTATCCAGTCTTATTTTTGGATTTCGAACTCCCCTCGTCACCCCTTTGAAGGCGGGCTGCCTTGTTTCAGCTGTGTTGGCACGTGCGGCGCTCTCCGGCCCGTGCCCTCCCACGTTGCCGTCGCCGGCGGCACCGGCGCTGTCTGGGCGGGCGGGGCTCCAATCTCCGCCGCCTTCCCGGCATCCTCGTCCGTCGGCACGCCCACGGCTGCGGCACCCGCCCAGGGACTGGGCTTCTCTTGCCAGAAACGGGACCAAAGTTACCGCGAAACGGTCCACAGCTTCCCACTGAGCACTGTCCCGTGCGATTGTGTGGCAAAAGTGCGCGGAGAATCTGAATTGTTTCAGCTTCGAATTTCTCGGCACCAGGTGTGCCTCCTACAGCGGGTCAGAAGCTGGATTCTTTTTTCCTGTCGAAATGGCTTACACGTTAACACGCGCCCCGCTGGGGTCCATGGTATGACGCGCCCCGCTGGGGGCGTTCTTCGCCCCCTCCGTATCTCATTTCCCACGAAAGCTAAAGGAAAATTACGGGCGGCGTTCGAAAGCTCTTGACAAGACGAATAGATTTTATACGGATAATTTTTTATGTCAGGTTAATATTGAGGTCAGCATAGGTCAAAGAAGGTTCCATAGGCTTACAACAGAGTAGTGTACGTTTCTCTCTCTAGATCTGCCCTCAGGGGAGGTAGGGCAAATCTTTATGCAGCCTTTGATTATTCCTCTCATTGCGGCGAATCGAATGATGTATAATATGACCTTGCTAGGTCAAATAGTGAAAATGAGCTGACCTCGAGCTAGGTCAGTGTCACAGAGTGACCTGGTATGATCATGTTGCATATCAATCGACTCCCCGTGACAATATAAGCACAATGCATGCAAAATGGGAGCTTTATCTCAATTCAGTGAGAAGCAAAACAATCACTCTCTGCACCCCGTGACCTGACATGACCTTTGAGAGGTCAGATGCTTAAAAACTCAACTTTATGGTCAAGATCGTGGTATGAATACACAGTTTGAGGATTTTCAGCTTTATTTATCCGGTATTTATGGAAAAGTAGCCCATTCTACTTTTCCCTCATAGACTTATAATGGGGCGACCAAAAAATTGACCCCATCTTAAGTCACCAATATCAAAATTCCGAGATAGGAGATTTGTAGAAACTAATGACCTTATCATATTGTGTGTAAAAGTTTCAAGCTGATCGGTTTGCTGATGTTCCCTGGGAGCCGCTTCAAACTCGTGATTTTAGGTTTTGAGGTCGGTTCACTTGACCTTAAATAGCTCCTTGACCTGACATGACCTTACCTAAAAAATTTGGTCAGATGTGTAAAATTGATCAGGAATAAGGTATTGTAAGTTTCGTTGCTCTGCGTTTCTTTGTTTTTGAGCTATCTGGGGAAAACCAGGAGGGGGTGAATTTCGCCCTTCAGCGGGGGGCGTGTTAAGGGATGGCGTGAGATGGGTGATTAACTGGATTTGTTTTACTTGAACATTTCGGAAAGGCTGTAATCCATTTGGGTTCTGAATTTTGAAGCTTACGTGACACGCGCGATTTGAATTTACCTGGGCGCGCGGACCAGCCGGAAGCACAGCAATCAGAACTGCAGGCAACCGGCACGCAAGCTGTTGCGTGAATACTGTCGCCAGCGTTAGCTCTTGGCTGTACCTGTCGCTCATTGTATTGCTTTCATTCGGCAGGTCGAAAGGGGTCGAGGTACGCGAAAGTTTTTTTCATGCGCTGTCGCTGTTTTATTATGTATTAGGGCTTTGTGGTCCGATTATCATGGGCGTTGAAAGAAAGTGGGCGGAAAGCTAATGGAGAACCGGGAATGGCTCCAGAGTTTCGGTGCTCGATGATTATTCCAGCATTTGTCCCGCTTGTCAACGTGGGCTTCCTCAAATGCTCCGTTATTTACCGATGAACGGTCTTGGAACCCCCTCCCCAGATTAAGTTTTACCTTCACCCCCTCCCCCGTCTCTCCCCGCGCCGGTTGTCTCCAGATTTGAGCTACCCGTCTCATCCAAATAATTCGTGACCACACTCCTGCCGCCTACCATTGCGAATTTCAAATGCCGCATAACGCAAAGAGAACCACGCCACCCGCAGCATAGGTTGATACCCCATGCGCCGTGCCAGGGGTAAAGCTGCCGGTGTCTGACAGAACAAATAGTTAAGCGCGCCCAGTTTGGCAGGGCAGCGGGGTCAGCGGGCTTTTTTGTTTTTCTGCTTTGTTTTGTGTTATTTCTACTGACCAGCATTATTATTTGTCCTAATCTCATAACATACTAATATCACAACATACTCACCTTGTGCTGTACTGTATGACTATTACTTGCCTCTCATGTTTCTTATCTGCTGTTCATGTCCTTTGCCTCTTCACCTGTCTATATGGAAAATGAAATAAAAATTGATTGATTGATTGATTGATTGATTGATTGAATAACCCTGAGGTTGACATGTCGACCTGATGACTCGCGCGCTGTCACTGGGGGACTCACACCGCCGCGCCGGGCCGCCGCCTCCCCCTACCCGGGGCCAGCCGCGTCCTTTCTCCTGCGCTGACTCACTGGTGACGTCACGGCGGATATGTGACGTCACGGCCGGCACGCGCTCTGAGTCGGAGGGCGCGGCACTGCTGCGGTGGAGGCTCCTTATGACAGCGATATGGCGACAGGATCAACAAGCATACAGGCTCGGCGTGCCCAGTCGAGGTGTGATCAACCATCCCTGGAAGAGTTCGATAAACATTCTTCTGATCGTTTGTTGATCTATGTAACTGCTCACGCCGAGGCGAAGCGGAACGGTCTGACCCGTCGACTCTCGTCGAACCGACGTTAGGAATCTCGGCAATGGCCGCGGTTGTGTGGCGTCTGTGCGCGTCTCTCAGGATTTGATTTTGGGTCTTATTGAGTGTTCGGAATCCCATAGGAGTTTCCCTTCTGCGTTGGAGCTGTTATCACTTCAGCTAATCGTAGCCAGGAATACTGTTAGATAGTAAGGGAGAAAATGCTGGAAATTTGAATACGTGCTGATTTGACGATAAATCGTATTGCCGGAAAGTTTTGCTTTCTCCGTATAAATCATAAATCGTATTGCTGAAGCACGTTCAGAACTGGTCATCGGTTTCTCTTTAAAATTAACTCAAGCTCATGTTAAGATTTTCAGTCATCTGTGGTAAAATGTTGTCGGAAAAAACTATGTCCTTAACAACGCGGCGTCTAGCTTTATGGGCCATATTCTATCAGACATATTTTTATTTTTATTTGGTTGTCAAACTATTTTCACATCCCTGGTCGGAACCCGGTAACTTTATTAGTGTCAAAGAATGTGTAGAAGCACGCGATAGTCTGACTTACGGACATGCCGTTCAAAGATGGCGCTCCCCTCCCTCTGGACCGGAGGCTTCAGCCCCATCGGAAATATCCGCCTTTGCATGGAGGGCCAGATATGGGTCTAATTTCAACCTCCCCCTTTACGTTTGTCAATGACGGGGTTTGGCTTATATGGAGCTGGCTTTTACGTGTTGCTCCCTACGTATGTAACAGGTCTACTGCTACCTCTGGCTCGTATAATCTATACCACGGCCATCACGTGGGTGTTGGGATTTTGTGTCAATGCCCGTTTCCTATACGTGTGGCGGCGGAATTCGGCCTTGTGCTCGTATGTTGGACTGTACTTATTCTATCCGCCGTCGTAACATCCAACGCACATAGGCCCATTGTGACAGTCATCACCGTCGCCAACGGGAAAGAAGTGGGGGAGGGACACCCATTCTTCAACTTTCCGCTGACAAGAAGCCTTCCCCTCTAGAACCAAGAACTCATCGGATTTGGTCTTGTCGTTGCCTCCGCTCGGGCTGGTTTTACCATTTTCTGATTTCTTAATTGGCCTCAAATATAAAACTTGTGATGGGTTCCAGGTTCCCTGGCCTTCTTATTCTGACTCATATGAATACAGTGGCACAACCTTCGCTGACATGACTGTATCCACCTCCATTTGTTTGCCTTTTTTGTTTTGGTTGAAGCCTTTTCTTTACTACGAAGTCCGTCGCACCTGCCACACTAACCAGCGGCTCCGACGAATCAAACGAATCCTGTGTGAAGCGGTATGCTCGGTCTGCGGTCTGGCTGTTTGGAAGGCCAGTCCAGGCGCTGCTCCCTGCGTCGGAGGCAATAACCGCGCAGCTGATGAGCGCAGGGCTGGGTTACCGGGTGCAGGTGACGGCTCGTCGGAGGCCGCGCTGACCCTTCGCCTCTGAGGAGTGGACGTGTGCTCTTTTCTCTCTCTGCCAGGCAGTGGTGTACGTAAGACCACTATCTCTCTGCAGGACCTGCCGTCTCTTTAGCAGGTCGATGCCATTGTTTCCGAAGAGAGTGGGGAAAATCACTGGATGTTGGTGTATGTCCGAAACCAGTTTGCTTTGCCTACGAGTGAGAATTATGTGCTTGATGTGACTGACGAACTAGTATTAAGGGTGTGACTTCTCCTACTCACCGTCGTTATAGCAATTTGTTCTCCTCGCGACCTGCAGGAAAAAATCAGTCTCGCTCCTCCCGCTGCCACGGTTAAAGATGGCTCGTATGGGCCAAATTTGACTTCAGACTCCTAGTGCCCGCTGGATGGTTTTGCGAATGAAGGAGATTTTAGCGAACATTCGCGATTAATCGCTAATACGGACTTGACTGAATCACTTAAAATTGTTTCCTGTATTCTATTTCCGGCTCAAACATTAGAATTTAGCGTCTAGATCTACCGCATACTATCAAATTCACTTCAGTCTTTCAAGTGACAGACCCGCAGGCTGTGTTGCGGTTAGTTTTAGTCACAGCGTCATCAATGGAGTCATGGGCATCGGCGGTATGTGGTCGAACGCGCCTGATATGCGGCACCGACAGCCTTTGTCTCGAGATGATTGATCCGCGAGTGGCAGCTGACGTCAGTTCTAGCAAACTCTTGCGAGGTTTGCAGCCAGACACTAAGTCGTACAACCCTTGAAGAGCTTCCAGCGAGACGAGGTTTGTGGCCCTGAAATGAAGATGTTTTTGTGGGATAGTCCTACCGTGAGTGGTCCTGTGCGCGCCCGGCGCCTGCGTTTTCGTTGCGACGGCCGCGTTATCGCGCGCCAGCTGGGGAGTGCCGGTGACGTCTTTGCCATATTTGGTCGGCCGGGTCTTATGCAGGCGCCAACTGGCGGCCGAGCGCCGAACTACGGCAGACTGACGTCATGCAGCGTTCAGGTGGGTGGGTCCGACGCACCGGCGTACTATCTTCGTCTATTTTGAGTTCTGTGCAGGATTTTCGTGCGTTTGGTGCATTTTCACGTGTGCCAGTACCATCGCCGTCGGGTGAAGGGCTGTCCTCGCTGCCGGTGAGTGTGCTGTGGATCGATGGGCGTTCGTTGGCCGTCTGAGACAGCTGAGACAGGCTGCCGTCTCCGCCGCGGCACGGGCCGGATGCGGGAGCGGCTGACAGCTGGCCTGGCAACCGGCGAACGCGCCGGCTCACGGGGGTGAAGAGGGCCTGTTGATTACGGCGGAGCTGACAGTTCAGTGTGAGTGCTGAGGACGTTTCCAGTTTCTGTTCGCTCGGGCGCTTGTGGGTTTTTGTTCCAGGTGAAAGCTGTGAAAGGCTTTTCCCGACATTGAACCCAGACAGTGGACCAGCCTTTTCCTTTGTGTGGTAGATTTTGGTCTCCATTTAGGCGGCGTGAACCGATGTGTTTGTTTCTTCCTGGTCGGTCTGGGTCCTTCCGTACTCACATATGCTACTAGGCAGTATCTTTTTGATAACTTATGGGAACCTTGTCATTCTGTCTTGGTGACCATCATTCCAAACTTTGCCACCCGTCGATTGTCTCGCAATGTAGCCGGTGATGAGACTGATTCAATGCCCTAAGCCGAAAAGCCTAGTCTCTGGTAGCTCGTTATAAATGGGGGGGATGTTTATGGCGGCGGGAATCCAACTTCGTCGGTATCTTGGGAAAATTGGTTGCTTATTATCTCCCGGGTCAGTCGTGTCACGCCTGGATGCCTGAGGCGGTAAGGCGCGCATGAGCGGACCAGGACCAGTGGGGCCTGCTTATCCGGGACAGAAGGCGTTCAAACGTCCTAGATCTCGAGAAGAAAATGCCTTCATGTAATTCGAACTATCAGAAGAAAATTTAAGCGTGAACGGAATTCCTTTTATTTGGTCTAGTTCTAAAAGGCACGCTTCCCCAATAAGGGGAGCGGAGGTTGATAGCTGAGTGATCCTCTCCACCCGGCTTGATGGGGCACAGAAGGCGGTCTCCTGCCGGCCTATCGATCCCGGGTCAAAGCATGCTCTCAGTCTGGAGACCGGCAACGAAGCCATCAGCCCTCCCGATCTCCTGCCGTCCGCTGACTTCGTCATTGAATCCGCGATGCTGTCCACGAAAATACTGCTACAAATGAATAAGGCGCACGGCGGGACAGTCTTAGACGACTGATGCGTCTGCGTGACGTTATGTCTGATCTCGGGGAGCGAGTGACTTCGTCTCCGTGCTATTGTGTCTAGTCTCGGGGAGCGAGTGACTTTGCCTCCGTGCTATTGTGTCTGGTATCGGGGAGCGATTGACTGTGTCTCCGTGCTTTTATATCTGGTCTAGGGCAGCGAGTGACTGTCTCCGTGCTGTTTTGTCTGGTCTCGGGGGGCGAGTGACTGTGTCTTTGTGTCTGGTCTGGGAAGCAAGTGACGTTGTCTCGATGCTCTTGTGTCTGGTCTCGGGGAGGGATTGACTGTGTCTCTGTGCTGTTGTGTCTGCTCGCTGGGAGCGAGTGACTATATCTCTATGCTGTTGTGTCTGGTCTCGGGAAGCGACTGACTGTGTCTGTTCTGTTGTGTCTGGTCTCGGGGAGCGTTTGACTGTGTCTCTCTGGTCTTATGTCTGGTTGTGGGGAGCGGCTGATTAATTATCGGTCGTCCGAGCGTCGGTTGCGTAGCATGTGTTCCCACGGCGACTGTGATTGGTGACTAATGCGTTTTTTTCGCACGCCATTTGCTGCTGCTGGCCGGGGGAATTCCAGCGGCCCGGCGCGGGACGTCGGCAGCTGGAACCCGACAGTTGTTCCAGTTAAGGATGAGAGGTGCAGCGGCTCCAATTTGCGTGAGAGCTGCTGCTTTTGCTGCATGGCCGTAGCGTCCGGTTCGTTATCGTCACGAGGTGGAAATAGAGAAGTTGCCTGAAACGGAGCAGAGCGCTTCTCCAATGGGACGGTCTGTATATCCGCCTATCTGAGGTTTGCCGGATTCTGAACGTTCAAGCCCTGGTCAGCTGATATGGTTGCCTATGTTGCTGTGTGTTGCACGGGCACGGATCAGACAGGGCTGCTATCCCGGGCTGTTTTCCGACGCGCTGCCTGCAGAGTTCACTCGGGTCGCCAGCCAACTTTCACTGTGCTAGAATGAGCTGAACGGGGTGAACTTCGTCTCGAACTTTCAAACGGGAGTTAACATCAGGATGCGCGATGGATGTTTGAACCACCTACACACCACTGATTCAGGAGTTTGTGGTCATCGGCTACGTCACGAGAACATTTTAAAAATGCTATCGGAGCTGGTTTACGCGGACCACCGTAACAACTAACGAGGTGGTCTCGCCTGACAGTGGCACTGTCTGTGCGGTACTTACGTGCGGGCCGGGTGCCGCGTTTTCCCTGCATTGTTGAGGCCTGAGGCGTTGGCCGTGACCTGGCGTCGGCGGTGCTGTCTGGCGAGAGTTAGCTGGCGCCCGTCACCTGCTTCATGCTACCTCGGCAGCTGCCGACGCACCGTCCGCCAGGGAGGAGAAGACTGCTGTCAACGCGTGGACGCCCAGACACTGGTGCAGGAGGCCGCGCGTGGTGGTTGGATCTGTAGGGAACCGTCAGTCTGGACGCGGGGTTCGACATCGACGTTGATTATTCCGTTGGCTGTCTCGATGAAATATGTCGTCGACTTCTCTCCAAGTCGGGTTTCCTTTTCTGATCTTCATCGTGACTAGATGTGGCGAAATCGAAAGCTACATACTGTGAATGGTGAAAGGGTGTTTGGTTCGGGTATTCTCAGTTCGTGCTCAATCTTTTCCTGTCGGAGAAAAGCGCCTCTATTAGATATCCTCTGTCACACTGTTTCGAGCTGAACGCATCGGCAACAAATGAGCACCGAACCTCCCGCCAGAGAAGCTAAACGGTTTTTATTCTGGGTGTGCATAATGTAAATAGCAGTGCGAAATACCAGAGGACGAGTTTTTCTCAGTGGTATAACACGGCTGGCTGGGCTGGTGTCTGCTGCGGCAGTATTGGCGTCGACAGCTGGTGTCTGCTGCGTCAGTATTGGCGTGGACAGCTGGTGTCTGCTGCGGCAGTATTGGCGTGGACAGCCGTTGTCTATTGCGGCAGTATTGGCGCGGACAGCTGGTGTCTGCTGCGGCAGTATTGGCGTGGACAGCCGTTGTCTACTGCGGCAGTATTGGCGCGGACAGCTGGTGTCTGCTGCGGCAGTATTGGCGTCGACAGCCGTTGTCTACTGCGGCAGTATTGGTCCGGACAGCTGGTGTCTGCTGCGGCAGTATTGGTCCGGACAGCTGGCATCTGCTGTGGCAGTATTGGCGCGGACAGCTGGTGTCTGCTGCGTCAGTATTGGCGCGGACAGCTGGTGTCTGCTGCGTCAGTATTGGCGTGGACAGCCGTTGTCTATTGCGGCAGTATTGGCGCGGACAGCTGGTGTCTGCTGCGGCAGTATTGGCGTGGACAGCCGTTGTCTACTGCGGCAGTATTGGCGCGGACAGCTGGTGTCTGCTGCGGCAGTATTGGCGTCGACAGCTGGTGTCTGCTGCGGCAGTATTGGCGTTGACAGCAGTTGTCTACTGCGGCAGTATTGGCGCGGACAGCTGGTGTCTGCTGCGGCAGTATTGGTCCGGACAGCTGGTGTCTGCTGCGGCAGTATTGGCGCGGACAGCTGGTGTCTGCTGCGTCAGTATTGGCGCGGACAGCTGGTGTCTGCTGCGGCAGTATTGGTCCGGACAGCTGGTGTCTGCTGCGGCAGTATTGGCGTCGACAGCTGGTGTCTGCTGCGGCAGTATTGGTCCGGACAGCTGGCATCTGCTGTGGCAGTATTGGCGCGGACAGCTGGTGTCTGCTGCGTCAGTATTGGCGCGGACAGCTGGTGTCTGCTGCGGCAGTATTGGCGTGGACAGCCGTTGTCTATTGCGTCAGTATTGGCGCGGACAGCTGGTGTCTGCTGCGGCAGTATTGGCGTGGACAGCCGTTGTCTATTGCGGCAGTATTGGCGCGGACAGCTGGTGTCTGCTGCGGCAGTATTGGCGTGGACATCCGTTGTCTACTGCGGCAGTATTGGCGCGGACAGCTGGTGTCTGCTGCGGCAGTATTGGTCCGGACAGCTGGCATCTGCTGTGGCAGTATTAGCGCGGACAGCTGGTGTCTGCTGCGTCAGTATTGGCGCGGACAGCTGGTGTCTGCTGCGGCAGTATTGGCGTGGACAGCCGTTGTCTATTGCGGCAGTATTGGCGCGGACAGCTGGTGTCTGCTGCGGCAGTATTGGCGTGGACAGCCGTTGTCTACTGCGGCAGTATTGGCGCGGACAGCTGGTGTCTGCTGCGGCAGTATTGGCGTCGACAGCTGGTGTCTACTGCGGCAGTATTGGTCCGGACAGCTGGTGTCTGCTGCGGCAGTATTGGCGCGGACAGCTGGTGTCTGCTGCGTCAGTATTGGCGCGGACAGCTGGTGTCTGCTGCGGCAGTATTGGCGTCGACAGCTGGTGTCTACTGCGGCAGTATTGGCGCGGACAGCTGGTGTCTGCTGCGGCAGTATTGGCGAGGACAGCCGGTGGCTGCTGCGGCAGTATTGGCGCGGACAGCTGGTGTCTGCTGCGGCAGTATTGGCGTCGACAGCTGGTGTCTGCTGCGGCAGTATTGGCGCGGACAGCTGGTGTCTGCTGCGGCAGTATTGGCGTCGACAGCTGGTGTCTACTGCGGCAGTATTGGCGCGGACAGCTGGTGTCTGCTGCGGCAGTATTGGCGAGGACAGCCGGTGGCTGCTGCGGCAGTATTGGCGCGGACAGCTGGTGTCTGCTGCGGCAGTATTGGCGTCGACAGCTGGTGTCTGCTGCGTCAGTATTGGCGTCGACAGCTGGCATCTGCTGCGGCAGTATTGGCGTGGATAGCCGTTGTCTACTGCGGCAGTATTGGTGCGGACAGCTGGTGTCTGCTGCGGCAGTATTGGCGTCGACAGCTGGTGTCTGCTGCGTCAGTATTGGCGTGGACAGCCGTTGTCTACTGCGGAAGTATTGGCGAGGACAGCTGGTGTCTGCTGCGGCAGTATTGGCGAGGACAGCCGGTGGCTGCTGCGGCAGTATTGGCGCGGACAGCTGGTGTCTGCTGCGGCAGTATTGGCGTCGACAGCTGGTGTCTGCTGCGTCAGTATTGGCGTCGACAGCTGGCATCTGCTGCGGCAGTATTGGCGAGGACAGCCGTTGTCTGCTGCGGCAGTATTGGCGTGGATAGCCGTTGTCTACTGCGGAAGTATTGGCGAGGACAGCCGGTGGCTGCTGCGGCAGTATTGGCGTCGACAGCTGGTGTCTGCTGCGGAAGTATTGGCGTCGACAGCTGGTGTCTGCTGCGGCAGTATTGGCGTCGACAGCTGGCATCTGCTGCGGCAGTATTGGCGTGGATAGCCGTTGTCTACTGCGGCAGTATTGGTGCGGACAGCTGGTGTCTGCTGCGGCAGTATTGGCGTTGACAGCTGGTGTCTGCTGCGGCAGTATTGGCGTCGACAGCTTGTGTCTGCTACGGCAGTATTGGTCCGGACAGCTGGTGTCTGCTGCGGCAGTATTGGCGTTGACAGCTGGTGTCTGCTGCGGCAGTATTGGCGTCGACAGCTTGTGTCTGCTACGGCAGTATTGGTCCGGACAGCTGGTGTCTGCTGCGGCAGTATTGGCGTGGACAGCCGTTGTCTACTGCGGCAGTATTGGCGTGGACAGCTGGCGTCTGCTGCGGCAGTATTGGCGCGGACAGCTGGTGTCTGCTGCGGCAGTATTGGCGTCGACAGCTGGTGTCTGCTGCGGCAGTATTGGCGCGGACAGCTGGTGTCTGCTGCGGCAGTATTGGCGCGGACAGCTGGCGTCTGCTGCGGCAGTATTGGCGCGGACAGCTGGTGTCTGCTGCGGCAGTATTGGCGTCGACAGCTTGTGTCTGCTACGGCAGTATTGGTCCGGACAGCTGGTGTCTGCTGCGGCAGTATTGGCGCGGACAGCTGGTGTCTGCTGCGGCAGTATTGGCGCGGACAGCTGGCGTCTGCTGCGGCAGTATTGGCGCGGACAGCTGGTGTCTGCTGCGGCAGTATTGGCGTCGACAGCTGGTGTCTGCTGCGGCAGTATTGGCGCGGACAGCTGGTGTCTGCTGCGGCAGTATTGGCGCGGACAGCTGGCGTCTGCTGCGGCAGTATTGGCGCGGACAGCTGGTGTCTGCTGCGGCAGTATTGGCGTCGACAGCTGGTGTCTGCTGCGGCAGTATTGGCGCGGACAGCTGGTGTCTGCTGCGGCAGTATTGGCGCGGACAGCTGGCGTCTGCTGCGGCAGTATTGGCGCGGACAGCTGGTGTCTGCTGCGGCAGTATTGGCGTCGACAGCTGGTGTCTGCTGCGGCAGTATTGGCGCGGACAGCTGGTGTCTGCTGCGGCAGTATTGGCGCGGACAGCTGGCGTCTGCTGCGGCAGTATTGGCGCGGACAGCTGGTGTCTGCTGCGGCAGTATTGGCGTCGACAGCTGGTGTCTGCTGCGGCAGTATTGGCGCGGACAGCTGGTGTCTGCTGCGGCAGTATTGGCGTCGACAGCTGGTGTCTGCTGCGGCAGTATTGGCGCGGACAGCTGGTGTCTGCTGCGGCAGTATTGGCGCGGACAGCTGGCGTCTGCTGCGGCAGTATTGGCGCGGACAGCTGGTGTCTGCTGCGGCAGTATTGGCGTCGACAGCTGGTGTCTGCTGCGGCAGTATTGGCGCGGACAGCTGGCGTCTGCTGCGGCAGTATTGGCGCGGACAGCTGGTGTCTGCTGCGGCAGTATTGGCGTCGACAGCTGGTGTCTGCTGCGGCAGTATTGGCGCGGACAGCTGGTGTCTGCTGCGGCAGTATTGGCGCGGACAGCTGGTGTCTGCTGCGGCAGTATTGTGCCGAGACAGCTGGCTGCGGTGGCTCGGTGGCGTCCCGCTGACCACATTTGTGAGTGGTGTTCACCGCCGGCGATGGTGGCCGCACTCCGGTCACTCCTGCGCCGGGGCGTGCAGGGTACCGCAATAGGCCTGGGGCTCGGTCACCCGCTGCTGCTATCACTCGCCACTGCCCCCACGTGTGGCCTCAGTCCCTGCCGATGTGTCGACTCCTTTCCTAGTCCCTGCATGTGTGGAGTGTGGTCTAAGGTCTGGCTCGTGCCTGGTCCTACAGGCGTGCATGTGTAATATCAGGTCTGGCTCATAGTCCCTGTAGACAAATGAGCCCAGGTTTCAGTTTCTGAGGTCAGACAAAAGACCAGGCTTTAGTCACTGCCGCTGTGTCAGGTACGGCTTCACTTCCTGCCGGTTTGTCGGGCTCGTCTCATCAATCCCCGCCGATGCGTCAGGTCTGGCTACAATCCCTGGGAGGTCAGGCTCATGTCTGTGGGAGGGTAGTGGTCAGTGGCTGTGACGTGGTCCGGCTGTGCGCTGTGACATGACCTAGCTCCGTGCAGCGGCCCGGCCCTGCTGTGCGCTGTGACATGACCTAGCTGCGTGCAGCGGCACGGCCCGGCTGTGCGCTGTGACATGACCTAGCTGCGTGCGGCGGCACGGTCCGGCTGTGCGCTGTGACATGACCCTAGCTGCGTGCGGCGGCACGGTCCGGCTGTGCGCTGTGACATGACCTAGCTGCGTGCGGCGGCACGGTCCGGCTGTGCGCTGTGACATGACCTAGCTGCGTGCAGCGGCACGGCCCGGCTGTGCGCTGTGACATGACCTAGCTGCGTGCGGCGGCACGGTCCGGCTGTGCGCTGTGACATGACCTAGCTGCGTGCGGCGGCACGGCCCGGCTGTGCGCTGTGACATGACCTAGCTGCGTGCGGCGGCACGGCCCGGCTGTGCGCTGTGACATGACCTAGCTGCGTGCGGCGGCACGGTCCGGCTGTGCGCTGTGACATGACCTAGCTGCGTGCGGCGGCACGGTCCGGCTGTGCGCTGTGACATGACCTAGCTGCGTGCAGCGGCACGGCCCGGCTGTGCGCTGTGACATGACCTAGCTGCGTGCAGCGGCACGGCCCGGCTGTGCGCTGTGACATGACCTAGCTGCGTGCGGCGGCACGGTCCGGCTGTGCGCTGTGACATGACCTAGCTGCGTGCGGCGGCACGGTCCGGCTGTGCGCTGTGACATGACCTAGCTGCGTGCGGCGGCACGGTCCGGCTGTGCGCTGTGACATGACCTAGCTGCGTGCGGCGGCACGGCCCGGCTGTGCGCTGTGACATGACCTAGCTGCGTGCGGCGGCACGGTCCGGCTGTGCGCTGTGACATGGCCTAGCTGCGTGCGGCGGCACGGTCCGGCTGTGCGCTGTGACATGACCTAGCTGCGTGCAGCGGCACGGCCCGGCTGTGCGCTGTGACATGACCTAGCTGCGTGCAGCGGCACGGCCCGGCTGTGCGCTGTGACATGACCTAGCTGCGTGCGGCGGCACGGTCCGGCTGTGCGCTGTGACATGACCTAGCTGCGTGCAGCGGCACGGCCCGGCTGTGCGCTGTGACATGACCTAGCTGCGTGCGGCGGCACGGCCCGGCTGTGCGCTGTGACATGACCTAGCTGCGTGCGGCGGCACGGCCCGGCTGTGCGCTGTGACATGACCTAGCTGCGTGCGGCGGCACGGTCCGGCTGTGCGCTGTGACATGACCTAGCTGCGTGCAGCGGCACGGCCCGGCTGTGCGCTGTGACATGACCTAGCTGCGTGCAGCGGCACGGCCCGGCTGTGCGCTGTGACATGACCTAGCTGCGTGCGGCGGCACGGTCCGGCTGTGCGCTGTGACATGACCTAGCTGCGTGCGGCGGCACGGTCCGGCTGTGCGCTGTGACATGACCTAGCTGCGTGCGGCGGCACGGTCCGGCTGTGCGCTGTGACATGACCTAGCTGCGTGCGGCGGCACGGCCCGGCTGTGCGCTGTGACATGACCTAGCTGCGTGCGGCGGCACGGCCCGGCTGTGCGCTGTGACATGACCTAGCTGCGTGCGGCGGCACGGCCCGGCTGTGCGCTGTGACATGACCTAGCTGCGTGCGGCGGCACGGTCCGGCTGTGCGCTGTGACATGACCTAGCTGCGTGCAGCGGCACGGCCCGGCTGTGCGCTGTGACATGACCTAGCTGCGTGCAGCGGCACGGCCCGGCTGTGCGCTGTGACATGACCTAGCTGCGTGCGGCGGCACGGCCCGGCTGTGCGCTGTGACATGACCTAGCTGCGTGCAGCGGCACGGCCCGGCTGTGCGCTGTGACATGACCTAGCTGCGTGCAGCGGCACGGCCCGGCTGTGCGCTGTGACATGACCTAGCTGCGTGCGGCGGCACGGCCCGGCTGTGCGCTGTGACATGACCTAGCTGCGTGCAGCGGCACGGCCCGGCTGTGCGCTGTGACATGACCTAGCTGCGTGCGGCGGCACGGCCCGGCTGTGCGCTGTGACATGACCTAGCTGCGTGCGGCGGCACGGCCCGGCTGTGCGCTGTGACATGACCTAGCTGCGTGCGGCGGCACGGTCCGGCTGTGCGCTGTGACATGACCTAGCTGCGTGCGGCGGCACGGTCCGGCTGTGCGCTGTGACATGACCTAGCTGCGTGCGGCGGCACGGCCCGGCTGTGCGCTGTGACATGACCTAGCTGCGTGCAGCGGCACGGCCGGCTGTGCGCTGTGACATGACCTAGCTGCGTGCGGCGGCACGGTCCGGCTGTGCGCTGTGACATGACCTAGCTGCGTGCAGCGGCACGGCCCGGCTGTGCGCTGTGACATGACCTAGCTGCGTGCGGCGGCACGGCCCGGCTGTGCGCTGTGACATGACCTAGCTGCGTGCAGCGGCACGGCCCGGCTGTGCGCTGTGACATGACCTAGCTGCGTGCAGCGGCCCGGCCCGGCTGTGCGCTGTGACACAGCGGCTGTGCCGGCGCCGCCGCCGGAGACCGTATGGCGTGCCGGCGCGGCGCCGTGTCGCGGACACCATCTGCGCCGCTGCCGCCGCTGCTGCCGCTGCCGTCGCGCCCAGTGCAGTGGAGCACTGGTGGCGACGTAACGGTGGCGGCGCACAGCCGCTCCAGCCGCGGCGCCGCGCGCAGTCCTCCGGCCGCGGTCTGCAGGCGACCATCCAGTTGGTGCCGTTGCACATGCAGAAAGTGAGGCTGTTCTTAAGACGGGACAAGGCTGGCGGCGTGCTGGATTCAATGGTGTTGATGGAAGCGATGGTGGCATTCGTGACCAGATGTGGGCGTTAATGCCGCGATCTGCGAGGGAGCAGACTTTGCTGAAGTGTAGCCAGAGCCCTAGTTCTGCACCAGAACATCATCTGCAGAGACTGGTCTGTTCGGTGCCGTCAATAGACGGCTATCCCTGCGAAGTGGCGTGGTGCCCGGCTCTGCTGGCGGTGGGGCGCCCCGCCGCCGCTGCCACCATGGGCGGCGGACCCTCGCGGCCGCGCGGCCGCGGCCTCAGCTCCAGCCTCTACTTCTCTGAGACGGAGTCGGAGTGTTCGCGGTCTGGCTCGTCGCTGGAGAGCGGCGGGGAGGGGTGCGCGCCGGAGACGGCCACCCGGGCCGGCAGCCGCACGCCCTGCAGCCAGTGCCAGTGCTCCTGCTCGGAGGCTGGCTCGGTCCGTACCGCGCTGCACGGAACCGACACCAGAATGGAGATGCTGCGGCTCTGCCTCCGACACGAGATCGAACAGCTCAACTCGCGGGCCGCCGCGCGCAGGTCAGGTCCCCGGGGCCGGTGTGCCACCCAGGTCAGGTACTCGTTGCCGGTGTGCCACTTAGGCCAGGTCCCCGGGGCTGGTATGTCACTCACGTCAGGTGCCCGGACCGGTGTGCCACCCAGGTCAGGTGCCCGGGACCGGTGTGCCACTCCGTTCAGGTGCCCGGGGCTGGTATGCCACTCCGTTCAGGTGCCCGGGGCCGGTATGCCGCTCAGGTCAGGTCCCTGGGGCGGGCGTATCAGAACCTGCGGCCCCGGGTAGGTATCGATGTTTGTGCCAAACTGATATCTTGGGATGCCCAGTCTTACAGGCGCATTAACGCGGGTGAGTGCCCACCCCCTCGTTTTTGCGATTGGCTGGAAAGCAGCAGCTCGCTGCGCCGCTCTAGTGGGCACACCTTTTCCCTGGTCATTTTTGCAGTTTGTGTCAGTATATTGGCCCGGATCGTCTCAGGTTAGGTCACCAGCCGTGACAGGTGACCTCACCTCCAAAAAGCTTAAGAAAGCATTAGTGCGAACAGGGTTTATATATCGATCTGAAATTAATATCGCATAATGGGCCACCGGATGCTACAGAATGTCGTTCGGGATTTTGAAAGTCGATGATCTAAGGTCAGTTACGAGCCATGATCTCTTGACTGTAAATGCATGGGTGAAATTGTTTAAGCTCAATTACTTCATCGGGAATGGAGATACAGTGTTTATTTTGACGTCCGTGGGTTGGTATTATTCCTGCTGTTCTAATGATATGCGTCTTGGCCCAATTTGATTGTAACCTGACCCTGGGATACGTCAAAACTTATATTTGACCTATCAAGGTCATATGATATATTTTTCGATGCACATTGCTAAGAGGTTTCCAAAGATGTAGATAGTTTTGTTATAGCTCTTCTACGTCATATGCTATGATAGAAAAAAACGTTATTTTCATCGCATCCCATTATATCCCCATGGTGCCATGTTTTGGCTTCTGGTGATCCTGGATTTGCCCCGACAAAAAATTGTGAAACACCTTTACAGCTTAGGTCAGGCTACCTGACGCTGCCTATCGCTTTCCGCTAACTACTGTGTTTCTCTAGATCTCACGGAAAGGGGTGGTGTCAAAGCGGAGGTGGCTCAGAGCCCTGCCAATGCGCTTGTCAATTGTACCCAGCGTGTGCCGCTTGATAAAGTTAGAAGAACGGTCAGGAGACGAGTGCGAAATAGTGGGAGGTCTCTATTGTGTTATAACTATCCAGTGGGGTATTCCAGAATCCATTTCTGAATGGCTTGGGCCATCTGTCCGCAACTGACACCATGTTTCTTGTTGCTGAAACATTGAAATATGTAGCAAAGGATGTTTCGGATAAAACCCTCGACATTAGCTGTTTTAACCAGAAAGTCAAAGCTCAGTAACTCATACCTGTGGAATGAGTTATTCTCAAGGTTTGATATGATCGCACTCCAATGGTATGTAAGTATTTGTTGCAGAATCTTTTCATATGAATCATACATTGGATAAAATGGGACGCATGAGTAACTATTGCCATGTTATGTCTGCATTTTTTCTGTTTCTCATTATTTTACACTTGTTCATTCGTTTAGAATGCCTTTAAACAGTCTAATATATAATTGATGAGTTTTACTCGGGATTGGACGAGTTATTTATCTGCTGAGGGATGGGCCCAAGCATGCGATAGAGCTGTTAATGTAATTAACGACTTGCGGACGGTTTAATTAAAAAGCATTCCGAGGGCGGAACTACGCCATTTCCTACCTTCTCCATTCATTTTGAATGGTGCTTCAAATATGGTATTCCCAAACCAGTCTCACGGTGGGTGCACCGCAGGACCATGTGGTGGCTGACAAGACGGGCACATCTGGGGTCTGTGGTGGCTGACGAGACTGGCACCTCTGGGGTCTGGGATGGTTGAAGAGGCGGAGTTCCTCTGAGGTCTATGGCGGCTGATGGGGCGGACACCTCAAAAGCCTGTGGTAGTTGACGGGGCGGGGCACCTCTATGGTCTGTGGTGACTAACGGTGCGGGGCACCTCTGGGGTCTGTGGCGGCTGACGGGGCGGGGCACCTCTGGGGTCGTTGGTGGCTGACGGGGCGGGGCACCTCTGGGGTCGTTGGCGGCGGACGGGGCGGGGCACCTCGTGGGTCTGTGACGGCTGACGGCTGTGTGCGGGCGACAGGATGGGAGCTCCGGCGCGAACTATCGACGGCAGCACGGCGCCGGCGCGACGCTACGCCGTGTACCGCCAGCAGAGGCCGTTCCGCCGACCGCGCGCCTCCGCCAGAGGTCAGCCGCCCCCGGGCGCCCGCTCCGGCGGGAGTCCGATCGGGGCCAGATGGGCCTGCCAGAGCGCTGCTGGGCGGTGGAGGTTGATGTGGGGACAGGTGGCGGAGGAGCGGCGGATCAGGTCCGGCATGCTCATTGACTGGTGCGCCGCGTGGAATCCGGACGCTGGTGGCTGGGGTTGAAGCTGGCTCGCCGGCAGCTCGTTACCGGTAGCGGAGTCTTGCGGTGCACTCTGGCGCCCCGGACGCCGGACAATGACGAGCCGCTCTGTCATGGTGCGCGGTCTTTGTCGTCGGCGGGATGCTGTTAGAGCGGACTGGGCTGCCATTTGGGCTGTGCGGCGGCGCGTCATTAATCTGGCTGCGCCGTGCACCATTTGGCGGCGCTGTGCTGTGAGCGCTGAGGCGTGAAGAGTCAGGCACCCCGCTGGGATGACGCGGATGCCTCAGCCCCAGAGTGTCTCCGGCGCGTGGACGGCAGACCACACAATACCGCTGCATGCCACCGTGGCTGCTGGCCTCCCTACACACGTACCCTTCTTGTGCGGTGACTATCGACTTCTACATACTAACCGCGTGATTTGGTTGGGTCCTACTTCCATTCGTTTGTTTCGCCTGGGCAGGTGCCGATATGATCACATCGGCGTTTCTTTAGCACACTGACACACCTCCGGTACCGACGTTTGAACGTCGTCGCCTCGCCTCGCACCGTTGCGCTCCATCTGGATGAGCTGTACGATAACCTCGCAGGGGTCGGATCTAGCTGGCGAATCTTGCGAGCCCGCCCTGTGACCCGCTGGTTCAGGCTTGGACCGCCGTGTCCGCTCTTTTTGGGGGCCAGGTATGCGGCAGTTGGCCAGCTTGGTCAGGTGAAAGGGCGCTGTGGCGACACAATAGCATGACTTCCCGTGTCTGTCTCTCCGTTTCAGAGTTCAATGTCATCAAAGGGTGATTGACTGTCGTTTGAAACTCTGCATCGTGACTGTGCCGGAGATCACCCGGTGTGCGGTAAACGCTGTGTTGTGTTTGGCCGGCTCCTTCTTTTGAGCGCTATCACGCCCATGCTATTCTTACCACGCGCCCAATGACTTCCACCGGAGCTGATGGGCGGTCAGTCAGACGGGGGCCGCGAACACCTGTTCCTGTCTGTTGCCGGCCCACCAACGGCATGTCCGCACGTGGCGGCAGTCCGCTGTGGTGTCCCGCCGCCCCCGTGCTCTGACTGTCCTGATGTGTTCCGTTCCCGAACCATGCTGACTTACCGGCTCCATCCCCAGCGGCGTAAGTGGAAGTCTAGTGCCGGTGCTGCGGTGCTTTGTTTACCGTTTGTAAACAGTGCGTCTGCGTTGGTTTCGTCCGAGCGAGCTATGATGTACTCTGGGGTATATAATCACAGCCGGTTTCGCCGTTATGCCTGCCAGTGTTCTAGCATAATACTGCTCTGTTGTCAGCAACGGTGTTATTCGTGGCGTGCGCCGTTCGTACCACACCGGAGGTATCTCTGGGACAATCTGTGTGACAATAGTTCCTCTGGCGTTTACCCGCACAAGACTCGGGCTTTCTCACGAGTCGTGCGTTGCCTGTGAATTGTGCGAGCCCACTCATGCGTTCTCTGTGGCGTGTTTAATGTGTTCCAGTTTGAGTAGTTAATACATTTAGATATTTTGAGGGCTTGGGTCCATGGTACATTATGCCGTTCTACGCCAATTTCAGGTTTGATCTGGTTCAGAACGAGATCCGAACTGTGTCAGTCCGGTCAATGGGCGAGACCAATCAGTCAGTTTGAGACTAATCGCTGACGGGACCCCCGTGTGAGAGATTCCTCTCTGACCTGACCCCCGTGTGAGACATCCCTCTCTGAGATCTTTCTCTGAGACCAGTCTCTGACCTGACCCCCATGTGAGACATCCTCTCTGAGATCCCTCTCTGAGACCAGTCTCTGACCTGACCCCCGTGTGAGACATCCCTCTCTGAGACCAGTCTCTGACCTGACCCCCGTGTGAGACATCCCTCTCTGAGATCTTTCTCTGAGACCAGTCTCTGACCTGACCCCCATGTGAGACATCCCTCTCTGAGATCCCTCTCTGAGACCAGTCTCTGACCTGACCCCCGTGTGAGACATCCCTCTCTGAGACCAGTCTCCGACCTGACCTCCGTCTGAGACCAGTCTCTGACCTGACCCCTGCGTGAGACATCCTCTCTGAGACCAGTCTCTGACCTGACCCCCGTCTGAGACCAGTCTCTGACCTGACCCCGTCTCGACAGCGGAGGAGCTGGTGCCGTTCGTGCTCGCCTACGATGAGTTCCTGTCGGGCCCGCTGGCCGAGTACCTGAGGGAGGCCAAGAAGCTGGGTGGCGATGTCGCCTCCCATGCTGACCAGGTGCAGCGCGCCTTCCAGTGAGTTGGTACTGCGCTGTGGAGTGGACTCTGCAGCCCGTCTGAGAGAAATCCAGCGGAGGTACACCGCAGAGGCTGCATCGAGGGATTCGTCTCGATTTTCGTGTTGATTTAACTAGAAACAATGGGGAAAATTAAACACTTAAGCAGTGACAGCGGAACGTCCAAATTTAAGGGTGGCACCATGGACCTTTCAACCCATTTCTTTCCAGTCAGCGCCATAGGGTTAGTGTTAAAATTTCTGATTTGAGGGGGGACCGTGTCCCGGAGGGGGAACCCCCCTGTTCCGCCGCCAGTGCACTTACGTATTTTCGTCTCGTTCCTATCATGCAGCCCTTGTCAAAATTACCCTATTGACTATAAACTGTTCAAAACACTTATAGTAACACATAAAAATATGCCTGCTCTTTTCATTTATGGAACTCGCTGTGTTAGCAAAAAATCTTTCGGCAAAGTTCTTTTTTTGGAATTTTTTGTATTTTACTCATATCTGAGGCTTTTTTAGGTTAAACTCTCATGGTAGGGCCTTTTATACTTACTACACTGATTACACGCTGAAATCAGTTGTTTTCATTTGCTTGATTTTTTTCTACCTTACTGTGGGCGTGCTGCCTTGGCCTACTTTTCAATGACCAACAGATCTGCCTTGCCAAAAGACAGGACAACATATATGGCTATAATGTAATGATAGTATTAAGATATGTTCGCTTATGTAGTATGTAATTCAGTTTGTTTTATTTTTTATTTTTGAATGTATTATGTTCGTTAAAAGATATGAAATATAAAAGTAATCTACAATTAACACTGGCATTGACGGCGGTCTGAGCCGCCTTAGCTTTGACGGGGAGTGGTACCTCCCCCTAAGATCTCAGGAACCACGCTAGGTAGCGAAAAACGGTAAACGGCGTTGGGTAGCCCATCTACTTCTCCATCGAAACTGTTTAAACCATTTTTTGTCGGGTCACATTTAAGGTCACTAGAGGTCAAAACATGCCGTCATAGGGATAACATGTAAATGAAGTTTTTAGGTGATTACATCTGAAAAAGTAAAAATAGAGCAAAACAATTCAGACCATTGGAATCCTCGCAGCAAGCCAGATCGAATGATTTGATTTGATTTGCTAGGTCAAATCAAGGATTTGACCCGAACTGAGGTCAGGTCAAGGTAAAATTAGGAAAAGTGCATATCATTAGAACCGCAAAGGCAAGGCAAATCTAGTGCAGGTAAAATACACGCCCTATCACCATATGTTACTAAGTCATTCAGTTAAAACAATTTTCCTATGTATTCCCAATGGAGAGGTCATGGTTCGTACCTGACCTTAGGTCATCGATATCAAAAATACTGGAACATGTTTTAGAGAATTTGGTTGGGCCCATTATGTGATATGTGCTTCAATTGGATAAGTTCACCCTGTTCCGACTTATGCTACTTTAAACTTTGTTTAGGTCAGGCCTCTTGACCTGTACTGGTGACCTAACCTGAGACGACCTAACCTTAGAACTGCGAAAAAAGTTGTAAAATGATGAGAGAAAAGGTATGCCAAGTACGGCGGCGCTATGAAAAGCCGTTTTTATGTGCTGTCTCCGAAAAGTCCGAGGGGGCGGGTACCCCCTTCTTCGTCAATGCTCGTGTTAAGGACAGCATGCCTTCGTAATAAATACCATGCTGTTGACTGAATGCAATCTGCGCTTGTGTTGGATTAATGATCAATGATTGGTGTTTTCTATTAAGTTACAGTTGACTGAGAGATGGAAAGTAAAGATGACAGTGCAAAGGTGCATCATATGAGGTTATCAAAGATCGGTGCAACCACTCTGGTTGGGACCTTTTCAGGTCAGTTAGATTTGCGAGCTCAATTAGCCTCTGTATACTTTGCTTCCGCGGTGTTAAGTTTCAGCTGCTGCTCTGATATATGATATGGGTTTTGAGGAGGGGGGGGGTGCAATGAGTGGTCACAGAGACCGAGCGACACTGAACACCTCCGGCGGCCTGCTGAGCCACTTTCGGGGGCGCAGCTATTCTCACGAGGTGTCCGGTGTGACGGCCAGCCCCCTGATTGAGATCCAGTGTGTGGCGGAGATGATGGTGCGTCAGGAACGTCTCGGCTGCGCCGTTGTCCGCCGCGGAAGTGTGCCGCCCGGCGGCGCTGTTCTCGTGAACGGCCGCGGGCCGGCTGCCGCCGCGTTGGACCCGACTCATTACTGTGGGACGGTGGGAGAGCGGCCGCACTGATGGCACGGGGCGGGAGCCCAGCTCGGATCCGATTAAGATACCGATCACACACGTGTCGCTTCTGTCGGCCTGCTGACTATGCGAGATGAAGAAAAGTGTGTCAGCGGTGGTCAGTATAGCACGATATGGTGCCTTAGGTGGGATGACAGCGTCCCACATGTCGATGACATGGTGCCACGCTTCCGAAGTCGGCTCCAGGAAGGAAAGTTGTATCTGACAGGTGCCAAAGCCTGGTTTGAATACCTGGAGTTCAATGTCCGAGCAGAGTTAGCGCCCTTCTTCTGTTTCTAGTAAATCGGGTGAGACGGGCGCGAAACGTATGGAAAGTGTGAGGTCATGGTTCAGAGGACTGTAGCGACGCTAGGGAGTGTGGGCGACTAGACAACACTACTGTTGTAGGCTTCTGCAATTGAACGCCATCTCTTTTTAGTTTTTTTCACGATGACTTAGATAATTCCAGCGACTAGTCACTCAAACACAGTTGAAGCTGACGGCTTGTGGGTTTTGCATTGACAAGCAGTATTCTTTACTGGAGGCATTGTGTCCCGTCTTCCCAAGTCACATCTTCGCTTTACATACCACGCCGTGCATCTGTTTCCGTTCTTGGTACCGGCCGGCGATGAAATCAAGGTCCAAAGAACGCTGAGAGGATGTACTGCCGGCGTAAAGGCAGTGTTGCATCTTTACAATGGGGGCTCAAATTTATGGAGCAACGGGTTAGGTCAAACCGAAAAGCCCTCGGCTTGGTGTTTCATTTCTCCCAGAACTCCTGTTTGCAGTGAAGTAGCGTGTGTTTGGAACGGAACGCGGCCGCCTTAACCCTCGCCCCACCGGGGGCATCGATGCCCCCTAAGGTTTTTCGAGATAGCAGAAAAACGACGAAACGCAGCACCGCGGTTGAGGGCTCTATCTCTCACTGCATCATTTTCCCACCATCCCTGAAAATTTTTACCCCGGGTCACCCAAGATCAGGTCACCAGGCGAGGTCAACCAAGGTCACCTCACTTCAACTTTGAAGCTCTATAAGAGCTACATTTCTTAATTGATCGATTTGAAACTTGCTACACTTGATGACCCTTCCAGGGTCTACAACTGTATATCCGGGATTTTTCGATTTCGTGACCTGAGGTCAGGTCACAAGGCGACCTCTCCCATTGGAAAAGCATGGGGAAAAGCTGTCTCATGATCTAAAAGCCACAAAAATGATTGCAAATACTCAGACTGCTCAGAACAGCCTTTTTGGCCATCCTTTCACGGATCCCAGGGGTCATATTTGCCCTTTGACTTTTCAAGGTCATCCAAGGTCACCAGGGGTCAAAACAGTATTGTGACAATAACTTTTGACCTAATTAAGCTAGAGCGCTGAAACAAACACCATCGTGTTTGTCTTGTCACTGGCTTTCATTTGATATACGGCAAGATCACTTTCTGGCCTTTCGTGACCTCAGGTCATATAAGGTCACGAGGTGACCTCTGGAGGTCAAACCACTGGCGGGAGGTCTTTACGTTCCACATAGCGGAAAAGGTCTGGCAATTTCCTATCAAATGTACTTAACAAGATTTCAATAGCTCTAATGGCATAGGAGTTATGCCCAGTTTTGTTAAGCATTGCATATTTGAGTGAAAATAGCCTACCGTGACCTTTTTGACCTCTGGAGGTCAAACCATTGACCTGAGCGCTTAAACATGTGAAGTAATTTCTTACTGAATTCACGCGAGCTTTCTAATGCACTATGCATAATTGCGCTAAACCCCATATTTTCGGAGTTAGAGGGGGCCATCGATAACCCCCCGTGGGGCGAATTGGCGCCGGACCCCGGTGGGGCGCGGTTAATAAGTACCCACATGAGGCTCTGTCGCTGGGTTAAAGGCGAGCTGCGAGAGAAGCGAAATGTGAAACCAGGAGTTTGGCGGTATGCTCCACGCGACTGGAAGTTCAGTTCTAGTCCCATGAAGGTGCCATACTTTCTTTATGAAAGCTTTGAACTTCAACGCTTATGGCGCCGGTGTTTCATTTGGCAGTGTGTTAGACCCACCAAATTTCACAAAATGTACCAGTCTTGTGGAGCCTAAATTATTCTCTGCTATTTATAGCTGGATACATTATCGAACGAGGGTAGGCTTGATCGTACGGCTTCGCCGTGTACGCTTCCGAACAAATCCGTCGGCTTTGGCTAAAGTTGGCTGTTTATTGCCACCGTGCCAGATGCATCATTCATCACAATCGATTCAGGATCTGGAGTATTTCGCTTTCGTCACCTCTGATCAGTGATTCGGGTCCCGGACTATATGTGCCAAGGGGCTGGTGAGTCAACTTTTCGCTGATCTTGCCAGGGATTGGAGCGGTGGTGAGCTGCGTTTGGGTCAGTGTCTTCACCCAGTTTTAATGGGTATGTTAGCAATGTCTTTAATTGTTTATAAAGTTTAACATTATCTTAGCTGATATCGCAAGCAGTTTTGAAAGATTGGCAAGACACCGCTTCAAAAGTACGAGGTCGGAGGTACTTCGTGGTGCTTACTCTGAACACTGATACAATGTGCAACATGTTTTTTTCGAGTTAATGGTGTTATTTTTGGTCCGAGGTGTCAGATGTCTGTCAGCAACACGCCTTATGTTGTTAAAGTCACAATCATAGAATACACAAACATGGCTTTTGGGTACTGTTAAACACTACGCATCGGGGGGAATAAGGCGCTCACGCGTTTGACGGCGTTGAGTGCGCTACAGGTACACTCCCCTTATTGGGGATGTGCTAGTAACTGACGGCAGTTGTAAAATCCGCCCTTTGATAAGATCAACAGCCAAAGACAAGGGTGGCATAAAAAGCCGTGGTCTTCACCGCCGCTACAGTAATTGAGATCCTCGGTAACAGTGCTATGTTGGTGGAGAAGATATGTTCTCAGGCTAGCTCGATACCTTCCGAAGTATCGTGGACATACAGTGTCAAGCCTCAAGGGACCGGCTACTGTCCCACTGTGTTGAGTCTTTCCAGCCGAGACTGTAGTGTTATGTTAAACAACTTTCAAGGTTGAGTGGCAGACCCTGTCTCTTCTCCATTGCCCCCCCTCCCATCCCTTCGTCTGTAACCAAGCCGGCTCTAGTGGTTCTTTATGGGAAGATGTTGGTGCTTCAGACTTATTGCAGCTGTCCGCCAAGTGAACGCTCAATGGTTTTGCTCTCGTGGCCACCGTCATAATTTAACTTAAAGTGAAGAGCACTTTGACATTTTCATTTCGACAATACGTGACTATGTTCCCGTCTGTTATGCGGACTCAGATTTTGTCCCCACTGAATTTCAGATTAATCCAATATTCGACCAGTGTATTAATTGCAACGAGCCTTTCAGTTTATTTGACTAAGGTTTGGTTGTTCAATCAGCTCCCGACTTTGCCACGACCGTTGTTCCTTGTCATCATAGTATCCTCGTAACGAACAAGTAGCTGGCATTGAATATGGCAGGAAATTACTGCCCGGACCTGATCATGTGCTTCAATCTATTCCAGACACTACTCTGAACTGTGCATGAGCTGACACCGCCTCTGTCTCAGGGCGCAGCGGGACTTTATCGTGCTGGCCTCCAAAAGCAAGAAGCCGGACGACGCCACCACGGCCAAGCTGCTCAAGCCTCAGGCGGATGTTATCCAGGAAATTACTGCCTTCCGTGAGAAGAACCGCCGCTCGCCGCAGTACAACCACCTGTCCACCATATCGGAGTCGATCGCCGCCCTCTCCTGGGTCGTCACCGTACGTACGGCTGTACCGCGCGGCCACTGTCCTAGTGAACCTGTTCATTGCCGGCTGTCGACTGGTTGACTGGGTGTGAAATGTCTCTCTGGCCCCTTGGAGGGGTAATGTGCAGAGAGCTGATCATTGTCTGAAACTGGAGACACATGTCGCGCGGTGGGGATGAAGCTTCATATTTCGCAGGCTTTAAGCTGTTCTTGAGAATTAAGTGTTGAGAAATAGAAAGTGTGACTCATCAGCACCTTGTCAGGAACAGAAGCGACTCATACTAATTTTTCCAAATGTCTATGCATGTGTGTCCAGAAAGTTTTCGTGATGACTTTTGTGTGTAGAAAGCTATGATATCCCCGAACTCTTGCCTAGCTCTTCTATTTAACTTCGACGGTGTCCGCTCTCTCTCTCTTAATGTTTTTTTCTTCCTTCTTTTACGTAACATGCGTGATGCACACCCAGTCGGCATGCTTCATTTTGCACGTGCTTACGCTTGTGTTTAGGAACACAGGGGCCATTCTAAAATGGCTGTACCTAGAATTGCTTCTTCGGGTGCTCTAGAAGCCCAGTGAGTCACAAGCTTTACTACCATTAAAAAATGAACAGTCTGTGTAACACCACCGACGTCTGCCCATGCTACCGACATGCACCCCACCGACGACCTCCCGGTCGCTGCTGAATGCGCCCTCTGTCCCGCCGCAGGCGCCGGCGCCCGCCCCGCTGGTCAAGGAGATGAACGATGCTGGCCTCTTCTGGGGCAACCGCGTCATCAAGGAGAACAAGGCGCACCAGGCGTTCACGCGCGCCTGGTCAGCGGCTCTGAGCGCGCTACAGGCCTACGTGAAGCAGCACCATACCACGGGGCTCAGCTGGAACCTACGCGGCGGCGACGCAGCCGCCATCGCCGGCGGAGACGCCGCGCCCGCCGCGCGCGGTCAGTGCCGCCAACCGGGAACTTATCAAACAGTAGGCGATTTGGGATTATGAAATGTTATGTACAAATTTTTTTCTCCCGGAAGAGATCATATCCTGGCCCTGTGACCATTAAAGGATGGTACAGAAGAACGTAAGCCCGATGGAATGATATATTTGAGTTTTCCGGGGTTTGCAAGGAAATTTTGGCTTTTGACGGAGAAGGAACCGAGCTATTGTGGACTCTGTGTTGCTTACTTAAAGAAGGTCATCGTTGCGTTACGTTCACACGCTATTATGCAATGTTGCTTTGACTAGTTTTCCTCCACTGATGACCCTGGTCCGTGCTGCCCGTCAGTGTAACCCGCCCTGTCGGTGTCTGCAGGCCTGGTCAGTGTTGTCTGTCAGTGTGACCTCCCCTCGGTGTCTGCAGGCCTGGTCCATCCGTGCTGTCTGTCAGTGTGACCCGTCCTGTCGGTGTCTGCAGGCCTGGTCCGTGCTGCCCGTCTGTGTGACCTCCCTCGGTGTCTGCAAGCCTGGTCCGTGCTGTCCGTCAGTGTGACCTCCCCTCGGTGTCTGCAGGCCTGGTCCGTGTTGTCTGTCAGTGTGACCTCCCGTCGGTGTCTGCAGGCCTGGTCCGTGCTGTCTGTCAGTGTGACCTCCCTCGGTGTCTGCAGGCCTGGTCCGTGCTGTCCGTCAGTGTGACCTCCCCTCGGTGTCTGCAGGCCTGGTCCGTGCTGTCCGTCAGTGTGACCTCCCCTCGGTGTCTGCAGGCCTGGTCCGTGTTGTCTGTCAGTGTGACCTCCCGTCGGTGTCTGCAGGCCTGGTCCGTGCTGTCTGTCAGTGTGACCTCCCTCGGTGTCTGCAGGCCTGATCCGTGCTGTCCGTCAGTGTGACCTCCCTCGGTGTCTGCAGGCCTGATCCGTGCTGTCCGTCAGTGTGACCTCACCTCGGTGTCTGCAGGCCTGATCCGTGCTGTCCGTCAGTGTGACCTCCCTCGGTGTCTGCAGGCCTGGTCCGTGCTGTCTGTCAGTGTAACCCGCCCTGTCTGTGTCTGCGGGCCTGGTCCGTGCTGTCCGTCAGTGTGACCTCCCTCGGTGTCTGCAGGCCTGGTCCGTGCTGTCCGTCAGTGTGACCTCCCCTCGGTGTCTGCAGGCCTGGTCCGTGCTGTCTGTCAGTGTGACCTCCCTCGGTGTCTGCAGGCCTGGTCCGTGTTGTCTGTCAGTGTAACCCGCCCTGTCTGTGTCTGCGGGCCTGGTCCGTGCTGTCCGTCAGTGTGACCTCCCCTCGGTGTCTGCAGGCCTGGTCTGTGCTGTCTGTCAGTGTGACCTCCCCTCGGTGTCTGCAGGCCTGGTCCGTGCTGCCTGTCAGTGTGACCTCCCTCGGTGTCTGCAGGCCTGGTCCGTGCTGTCTGTCAGTGTGACCTCCCCTCGGTGTCTGCAGGCCTGGTCCGTGCTGTCTGTTAGTGTGACCTCCCCTCGGTGTCTGCGGGCCTGGTCCGTGCTGTCCGTCAGTGTGACCTCCCTCGGTGTCTGCAGGCCTGGTCCGTGCTGCCTGTCAGTGTGACCTCCCTCGGTGTCTGCAGGCCTGGTCCGTGCTGTCCGTCAGTGTGACCTCCCTCGGTGTCTGCAGGCCTGGTCCGTGCTGTCCGTCAGTGTGACCTCCCTCGGTGTCTGCAGGCCTGGTCCGTGCTGTCCGTCAGTGTGACCTCCCTCGGTGTCTGCAGGCCTGGTCCGTGCTGTCTGTTAGTGTGACCTCCCTCGGTGTCTGCAGGCCTGGTCCGTGCTGTCCGTCAGTGTGACCTCCCTCGGTGTCTGCAGGCCTGGTCCGTGCTGTCTGTCAGTGTGACCTCCCTCGGTGTCTGCAGGCCTGGTCCGTGCTGTCTGTCAGTGTGACCTCCCTCGGTGTCTGCAGGCCTGGTCCGTGCTGTCCGTCAGTGTGACCTCCCCTCGGTGTCTGCAGGCCTGGTCCGTGCTGCCTGTCAGTGTGACCTCCCCTCGGTGTCTGCAGGCCTGGTCCGTGCTGTCCGTCAGTGTGACCTCCCCTCGGTGTCTGCAGGCCTGGTCCGTGCTGTCCGTCAGTGTGACCTCCCTCGGTGTCTGCAGGCCTGGTCCGTGCTGTCCGTCAGTGTGACCTCCCCTCGGTGTCTGCAGGCCTGGTCCGTGCTGTCCGTCAGTGTGACCTCCCTCGGTGTCTGCAGGCCTGGTCCGTGCTGTCTGTCAGTGTGACCTCCCTCGGTGTCTGCAGGCCTGGTCCGTGCTGTCCGTCAGTGTGACCTCCCTCGGTGTCTGCAGGCCTGGTCCGTGTTGTCTGTCAGTGTGACCTCCCTCGGTGTCTGCAGGCCTGGTCCGTGCTGTCCGTCAGTGTGACCTCCCCTCGGTGTCTGCAGGCCTGGTCCGTGCTGTCCGTCAGTGTGACCTCCCTCGGTGTCGCAGGCCTGGTCCGTGCTGTCCGTCAGTGTGACCTCCCCTCGGTGTCAGCAGGCCTGGTCCGTGCTCACCGTCAGTGTGACCTCCTCGGTGTCTGCATGCCTGGTCGTGCTGTCGTCAGTGTGACCTCCCTCGGTGTCTGCAGGCCTGGTCCGTGTTGTCTGTCAGTGTGACCTCCCCTCGGTGTCTGCAGGCCTGGTCCGTGCTGCCCGTCAGTGTGACCTCCCTCGGTGTCTGCAGGCCTGGTCCGTGCTGTCCGTTAGTGTGACCTCCCTCGGTGTCTGCAGGCCTGGTCCGTGCTGCCCGTCAGTGTGACCTCCCCTCGGTGTCTGCAGGCCTGGTCCGTGCTGTCTGTCAGTGTGACCTCCTCGGTGTCTGCAGGCCTGGTCCGTGTTGTCTGTCAGTGTGACCTCCCTCGGTGTCTGCAGGCCTGGTCCGTGTTGTCTGTCAGTGTGACCTCCCTCGGTGTCTGCAGGCCTGGTCCGTGTTGTCTGTCAGTGTGACCTCCCTTGGTGTCTGCAGGCCTGGTCCGTGTTGTCTGTCAGTGTGACCTCCCCTCGGTGTCTGCAGGCCTGGTCCGTGCTGTCTGTCAGTGTGACCTCCCCTCGGTGTGCGTAGGTTCGGGTCCGCCGCCGCCGCCTCCTCCGCCGCCCCCGCCGCGGCAGGGTCCGGCTCCTGCGACTCCACCGACAAACAGCGTGCGGCGCTCTTCAGCGAGATCAACCGCGGCGCGGCCGTCACGCAGGGTAGGTCCCCTGCCGCCGCAGCACTGCGACTGGTGTGGGAATTAGAGAGGTGTGGGGTATATACACTTTTGCGGTCGCCATCTCAGAAAAAACCGGTTATAGCTGCAGTGCCAACATACTTCCATCTGGATGACATATTCGGTCTTGATTATGGTGTGCAGTTAGTATATATAGGTATAAACCAGGGGCATATGTGCCAACTTTGACCGCTGCGTTTTCATTAAAGGCTCTATAGCCTAGTGGATAATGCGCTAGGCTCTCGCCGAGGTGGGCTGGTTTCGGTTTATGGCTCTTTAGAGGGATTTATCCGGGTACAGTTTCTGAAAAGTCTTAAGCTTTTTTGTAAGTTGGAGATTGTCCGATCCTTGTTGTTCGAACCTTAAGCTATGCCGTATGTTACGCGGTTCGGTCGCAATAAAAACCGGACCAGATTCACAGTACCGATAAGAATAGCCGCCAGTAAATGATCTGGCAACAAAAAAGCCTTGCACCGGTGCCGCGGGGTATGCGTGGCCTGCGGAAGGTCGCGCCCGGCGGCGGCTCGGGAGGGCTCCTCCCGCGGGCCGCCTCAGTCCAACGGCGGGTCTCGGGGTGTTCTGACTGATTCAGAGGGTCAGAGCGCGGTCAGAGGTCGAGTGGTGCTGTCTTCTACCTGAGGACGCGCGTGCTGGGACTAAGGGATCTGACGTCAAAGTCCGTGGTTGTGTTGATTGATAGCCATCTCTCGATAATGGAAAGCGTGGAGCAGTTTTTGTTGTAGCCATTATGTACCTAACGACTGACTCTCTGCAGGAAAATAGGCGTAGCGCATGGATTCTTGTACCTACACAGGGCAATTGGACACATGAGTGTAGCGCAGCGGAGCTGATGCCAGAATAAAAAGTTACAGGTGGCTCGTCTGCAAATTGAAGGTCATTGATTGTCTTTGGGATATCTGCATGTCTTTTTTGGTTCCGTTACGGCATCATTTAGGTCTTGCTTACTGTCCGGCTGGCCAGTGTCTTGTCCAACCCACCCTCTTTGTCGTGGTGTGACGGGCCTTGCGCTGTGCAGAGTGCACCACCCCCATTAACGGCCGACGCCGGCCTCCTCTAGGTCTGCGGCACGTCACCAAGAACATGCAGACGCACAAGAACGCCGACCTGCGGCTGTCCAGCACGGTGCCCGGCGGCCGGGCGGCGCCGGCGGCGCCCAAGTCGGCCGGCGGCCGCGGCCCCGCCGCCCCCAAGAAGCCCGTCTGCGAGCTGCAGGGCAAGAAGTGGGTGGTGGAACACCAGGACAACAACCTGGAGCTGACGCTGGACCAGACCCAGATGAACCAGGTGGTCTACTGCTTCAACTGCGTCGACAGCGTCATACAGGTGAGGCCCAGGCCCAGACTGCCGCCGTAGGCGATGCGGTCCGCCTGCTCTTCTTTGAGGTGTCTGCTCCAGCGGTTCTTCCGGACCCTTACTCAAGACCGGGGGTCAATCACAGGTTAAGTCATTTTGGTACCTGCCTGTTATGCTATATGTTTCGCCTCCTGATGACATCTCCACTTACGGTAGTAGATCGGGTGGTCCAGTGGAGAGACTTCTTGGACAGAGTTTAGAACGAAAGACCGTGGGTTTGAATCCCACGTCGACCACCCATGAACTCTCATCAGGGAGGCAGATTGCGATGTCGTTTGAAGTTTACTGTTTGAGTGCCTTTAAGCCCCAAAAACCGATTTTGTCTTAATACGGGCTTCAAAATTCTCATAAACTTCGAGCCCGCGGGGCACCAATACAATGCTTAAAATGACCAGTCAAGTCTCCCCTTAGCTTAAACCCACATTCGCCTGACGCTCTGGGACATAAGGGACACAGAGTCGCATTCGTATCCGACCGTAGGCTAATGGCGCCATCTCGAGTACTGAACATGGGTGCGATTTGGCGGGTTATCGATTACTGAGGTGTCTGCCGGAATGCCTTAACCTGCTGGCTAGTGGATGCGTCATCCGTGCTGTATGTGCGTGGCGTTTTTGTATCAGATGGTCTTTTGTACATCAGATACATATAGATCAAAGCCCGTATTTCCTACCAGCTCGTTAATTTCAGGCCTAGCATCTGGTGGATGCGTATGGTGATTATCGCGCATTCTCACATCCCCATGCTCACCGCTGTGGTTCGACGCAGGTGAAAGGGAAGGTGAACTCGATCATCATGGACACGTGCAAGAAGTCGGCCGTGATCTTCGACTCAACAGTGGCCTCGGTGGAGTTTGTCAACTGCACCTCCTGCCAGATGCAGGTCAGCTCCACCGCCCCGCCGATACCGAAGACAGACAGAGTGTTTTATTTTCGTATTAGGTCACTGGAGACATGATACCTGGTTTGCGGTTGGCACAGAAGTGTAAATGTTTTTATGTGGCGCGGCTCCCTCAGTTGGCAGACGACCTGACGCCGCCACAGAGGGAATGGCCCGCTGCCGCCGCTCATGGAACAACGAAAATGGCCGCTCAGCAGTGCCTACCTGTGCTCGGGCCGAACATAACCTTTTTAGAAATGAATAAGTTTTTATCAGTTTTGATTTACTTAATGCTACTTCTTTTCGAATTGGAACAGTCACACGAGGACGTCGTAATGTGATATGCCGTTCGTGAACGGCAGCTCACTGGGCAAACATCGCCGACAGCGTGCGCGCTCGCACTCGAGCGGCTGCCACGAAATGCTATTGCTGTAGAGGTCGTGATAGTTCTCCGCTAAACGCCTTAAATTGCATCGAAGCGAAGCTGACACGTTTACTTATTTTGGAAGGGGGAGGAAATGTACAAGAATGTGACCGACTGATCGAATTCAGAAACGTTTTGAGCTGACCTCGTATTTACGGTCAATGAACGGATAGAGAGCATCCTGTCTTCCCTTTGAAATGCGTGAGCCTCAGCAAGCACGCTGAACAGTACGCGCAGGACCCACCGCGATATGCTGGTGCTCCCCGAGTGAGCTCGACTCAGCTGGCTCAACGGTTTTTGCTTAGGGCGGTCTTGGCCTGAAATTTAAGGCGAAGTGCGAGACTGATAAATGATGCAATGACTGAGCATTAGGGACAGAAAGGGCTAGTAATCAAGTAAAACTGCTATTACTATGACGGCCATGGCGTGCTCGTTTCTTTTGCCGCACTGCCTCATATACTGTAGGACTGAAAAGCCATATGTAAACGGTGCAGATGTAGCCTCACCAGTGGCTGATGTCCGGCTGTGGCTGTACCAGTCTCTCCTGTGTCGGCCGACAGGTGAACGAAAAGGTGCCGACCATCTCCATCGACAAGACGGACGGCCTGCAGATGTACCTGTCGCCCCAGTCGCTGGACGTGGTGCTGGTCACCTCCAAGTCCTCCGAGATGAACGTGCTCATCCCCAAGGGAGACGGCGACTACGTAAGCAGCACATTGCTGTCTCATTGTGATATTACCAGTCGCTATGAAGGTGTTGGGCGTAATGATATATGAATTATAATGCGGTCGTATCCACTTTCAAATGGCAACTCGAATGTTCTGTGGTGAGTCGATAAGCCTCAAGCAGAAAATGACATGCCGACTGCTCCCCTCGCCGGCGGTCGCGCGTCGATGTATTCTGCCGGCTGTCTGTGTCTGCCCCACCATGTCGCGCTAACCGTACCCTATGTCTGCCACAGACGGAGCTGGCCGTGGCAGAACAGTTTAAGACCACCATCGAAGGCAAGAAGCTGGTGACAGTTGTGAACGAGTCCACCTGAGGCCCGCCGCCAGCCACCTGCCACCACGAACTTTTTATAAACCAATGAGAATATGGTGTCAAACAGTAGTTGTGTTGTGATCGGATTCAGCTGGTCACGTGATTTGGGCTCATTGTGGATCTTCCGTGTGCTCGTGATACGATTTCAAATGCCACCTCCGCCGGCGCTACATCACTGGAGATGATTATGTTTGAAAGTGGTGATATTTATCGAGCTGAGTCTCTCGCCTCTTGTATTTTATACGCTTCCGCTGTTCGACTTTGGTAAGTAACCCCAGCTCAACGGTACCTGGCTGCGTCTCAGACGGTGCCGCTGCGGCCGGCGGCGCCGCTGGACGATACGCCTCTGTACCTGCACCTCATCGCCCCCCACCCTGCCCCCGTTGCTGGTCGGCCCGCTCCGTGGCGATCAGCCGCCGCTTCTTCAGTTGTGTTTATGGCTTGCTTGATAGGACAATGCGTGGTCGGACGTCGCCGTCGCGCGGGCTTGCCCGCCTAGCATAAATAGCTGATACCCCTCGCTGATTTTTAATGTAAGAATAAAATACACCGAGCGCGCCCCCTGTCCGCTCAAGTGGTGCGACTAGTGATGGAGCTGCTGCATCCAAGGTCGATGAAGGAGCTGGCGGGAAAGAATTGTGAGGTGCGATACTGACTTTGACGCTGAACCGCCCTTAAACACCAACCTCCAAAGCGTGGGACGCAGTGGCGTCAGGAAACCGTGTTCAGCTTCAACGCTGCTGAGCCGGGTTCTAATCCCCGGCGGGTATCTGCATAAGTTATTACGATCTCTACAGCAACCTCCCAACGGAGCGAGAGTAGGCAACGCCATATGACCTCAGCAGTATGCGTCGCAAAGCCCCAAAGTACACCCACGGGTATGCAAGTGTAACGTTAAACACGTACTGCGTATAGGGAAACAGTGATGCAAGGGGGTGCTATCATTAAACAGGTTTGGATCGGGAACATAACCTTCAAAGACAGCCTTCTTACGAATGAATCCGTTATCCAAGGAGTTCCACCGGAATATCCGTGACTTTAGCGCCAGTCGTATCAAATGATCCATTTTCCAGTTTCTTTGGACCGAAACATTTCGGTCTAAACTCCCTAAGGGCTCCACCACATCCCCAGACTCTGATTCGTCCCAATGACCGACATCAAACGACCAACCGAGAAGTTATACCGATTTATTGGACGACGTGTTTCACGAATGGAATATTTAGTGCGTTACTAAGTAATGAAAGAACAGAATACGGCACGATTTGAGGCGGCGCGTCGGTACGTTACAGGGACAGTGCGACCACTGGCTGACCCCTCCCTCCCTCCCTCCCCACCCACACACACAGATCCCTCTACTGGCGGACACGATTCACCCTCAGCCATCACGGAACCAAGCAGGCGACCCCGCGCATTTCACGAGTCGTCAATGTCCGGGGGTCGGCGCGACACGCACACATGATCAGTAGTATTGCTTGCTGGCGGCGGCGGCGCCACCGTCGAGTCGGCACCAGGCTTCACTGGCGCGGGCGCTCCCCGCGCCGACTAGTTAGTTCTCAATCAGCGGAACTGGTGGCATCACACACAGACTAGTTAGTTCGCCACGTACCGGCCAGCGGCCGGCAGTCGTCTCGTCACAAACGCACGCATAAAAGTACAAACGGCACATACACGGTCACGGGGCGGAGCTGGGTCCGCCCATAATCTCACCGGCCCTCCGCCGGCTACCAAGATTGGACGTCGCACGATCCCGCGCATGCAGTAAATATGAAGATCTGGCATTGGACGGCCACAGTTGACAACTCACAGATTCAGGAAAGGCGTATATATCAGCAAAGGCACAGGTTCAGTCCGCCGAGTGACAAAGTTTCACGTTGTTGAAAGGAATGGGATACTCGAATGAGATTCGATTTGAATCGTTTGGTCCGGTTGAGCTTCACTCAAACTGTTTATCAGAGTTCAGTGTCTGAATAGTTGGCTGATATTGAACGGCCGGGCTCATAGTCCAGACTCTGCTATCACACCAGGTCACATGACATATCCAGCTGCCGAAACAGTGCGCGAATAGGACAGCAATCTCACGAGACGACCTGTTTGACCCGTCTCAGATCAGCCGCTGTGCGCCGCAGTTGCAGCAGAACTTGGCCGCTTTTACCGGGTACCCGCTGCCACACTCGTGGCAGAACTTCTGCGTGGGCGCTCCGCTGTTCTTGAGGTTCAGGTCGGCCACCTCCACCCCCATCATCTGGCGCATGTCCAGACCGCGCATGCGCGCCTTGCGCGGCGACAGCGCCGATGCCTTCCGTTCCGACGCGCGCCGCGCCTGCTCCATGATCAGGTCGAAGTCGGGCATTTCGGCCTCGTATAAGCTGCCCGAGGGACTGCTGCTGCCATCTATCGTCATCCGGCTGAACTGCAGCTCTGGGTGTCCGCCGTTGCGCTCGACGCTGGACCTGTTGGAACTGCCGGCGGACAGAAGATAGCGTTGGAGCAGTGGTGATTAGCCCGGTGATACATAGTGGGTACAAACATGTGACGGCAATGGAACTGCTGGGAGCCCCAGTGCTATCAGATTTATGACCTGAATACTTTGTCGCCATCTACGATTCCTAGGGTGGGGTTCTATATTTGTAAAATAACGACGTCCCCAAGCGAGAGAAGAAGAAAACCACTCGCTCCATCAGAGTCACCAACAAAGCCTCCGTCAAGATGAGCCAAAACCCGACTCGACATTTTACTAGCGGTAGGGGCTCTTAAGTTTTGGGCACTTTGAACTGGGTTTTGAAGCTTGAACTTCATTTTGAGTTCGAAGGAACCCCTTCGCTTCGCCAGGAGCAGCACACGACCCTGATTGAAACATCCACAAACAAGTCTTAACGTCGTAAGCGTTGCCGCAACATAGACGTTATGGCTTTGGTTATGGCCAGGCGTATGGTTACGGTTATGGATTCGACCCAGTGGGAGCCATATAGAGCTGGTTCTGCAGAAATCCCAAAATTTGCCATTTTCTAGTCGGACGCACCCTGAGTAACAGCTGGTTGGTCCGCCACCCAGTGGGGGACGGCCGGGCCAGGGCTCACCTGCTGCCGCTCTCGATGGGGCGCCACTGCTGCTGCGCCCAGCCGGTGTGGGTGGCCGCCGCGTCGGCGGGCGGCTCCGGGCTGCCGGCTGAGCCGCCCTGTCGCCGACTGTCCGCCGCCGCGGCCGGCACACCAGAGTTAGTGGGGCTGCGACTGTTAGTGGGCGAGGGACTGCGGCCGGCCGGAGCCGCTGAGGGCGACAGGCTACTGGAGTGTGAGCGCGACAGACTGTCGGCGGCGGCGTCAGAGACGCCGGAGCGGACGCCGCGCGGCACTGAGGAGCCTCGGGACCAGGTGTCAGCGCCAGATCCAGCCGGGGACCGGGACTCAACCCTGCACCCAGCCGGGGACCGGGACTCAACCCCAGACCCAGCCGGGGACCGGGACTCAACCCTGCACCCAGCCGGGGACCGGGATTCGACCCCAGACCCAGCCGGGGACCGGGCTTCAACCCTGGACCCAGCCGGGGACCGGGACTCAACCCTGGACCCAGTCGGGGACCGGGACTCAACCCTGAACCCAGCCGGGGATCGAGACTGGGCGCCAGCCGGCTCTGGGGACCGAGACTCTGATGCCGATTTAGAGAGCGACCGAGACTCAGACGCTGATTTGGAGAGGGGTGCCGACCCTGAAGCTGATTTAGAGAGGGAGCCCGACTTAGAAGGGGAGCCCGACGCCGAGCTCGACCTGGACAGCGGCGCTGGCTCCGTCTGTGACCTCTCCTGCGAGACCGACTCGCGCAGCGTGCGGCTCTCGCGGTCCTCGTTGTAGCGCGCGATGGCGCTGGACACGAACTCGTACTTGTTGATGACCGTATTACTGGACTCGGGTGAGGAGGGCGGCTCCTCATCGTCGTCCTGCACCGCCGCTGTGGAGCGCAGCCCCCGCTGGGAGGAGGCGTACTCGTTTAGAATGCTGATAGCCTCAGCGATGGGGTCCTTGCACACCGGCTGCAGCGGCGTCGGCTTCACCACCGTCTCCGGTAGCGGGTACAGCCGAGTCAGCGCCGAGTGGGGCCGAGCCACCTGCGCGAAGGCCGACCGACCCGGCGACTCTGCCCGCGGCACCGATGCACCCTCGGCACCCTCCGAGGGGAACGAGGGCCTCTCAGTGGGACAGTAGGGCGCCGCCGGCGGCGACACTGACTGTTGCGGGGGAGGGCTGGGGTGGGCTCGGGGAGGACTGGGGCTGGACGGTTCGGTATTGCCGAGCAGCTCCTCCAGCTGCTTTTGCGCCGACAGGTAAGGGTCGTAGTCGGGTCTGTGGATACGACACACGCGGCACACCATTAACCACACGGAGGAGAGCAGTCAGATTTCTTTACTGGCACTTTCAGCAGGCCCTGTGGAAGAGCTCGTTAGACGTCCCGCCTCTCCGGCGGAGAGTGACTCACGCCAGCAGGGTGCGGGCGGGCGGCGCCGGTGGCTGCGGCGCCGGCTCAGAGCGGCCGCCGGGCGGGCCCGAGCGGGTCTGCAGCGGCGGCAGGGTCAGTCGCTGCACGCCGCGGCGCGGCCGAGGTCGGGGCCGCGGCGCCGGCGCCAGGGCCGGCAGACTGGCTGAGGAGGAGGCCGGAGCGTCCCCGCCGCGGTCGGAGCGGCCGCGAGGTCGCGTACCCCGGCTCACCGTCGGCTTCACCAGCACCGGACACTCGCTGACAGTGATCAGGTCCTCCAGACTGTCGGCGAACACCTCGTCCGGTGTGCGCGCCTCGCGGGCTGGCGGCGCCGCTGGCTCCGCGCCGGTCTTCTCTCCAGCGGCAGGGGCTGTGCCGCGGCTCAGCAGCCGACGCGCCGGCCGGCCGCGCGCCGACGCCGGCTTCTCCTCCGCCACCCAGGACACCGGCTTGGTCTGCTGCTGCTGCTGCGGTGGCTCGGCGGCCGGCGGTGCTGCCTCCACCCTCTCCCGACGCGGCGACGGCTGCAGCGTCCTGCCAGTCAGCTCCAGCTGCCCGGCCAGGGAGCGGCCCGACTTCCTGGCGCCGCTCTGCTGCAGCCGCCGCCGGGTCTGGCTGGACGTCACCCGGTAGGTGTCGGCCCCCTCGCCGTCTGACGTCACCTCCGACGTCATGGAGGCGTCCAGCTCCTCTAGCGAGGGTGGCGGCCCGGCCGTCAGCTGGGACGACGGCGAGGCGGAGGCGGCCCCCTCGGCGCGCGCCATTCCAGGAGGTGGCTCGACCTCATCCCTGCACGGAGGAAACTGAGTAGGAGCGGGCACGGCAGGATAGGCAAAGAGGAAAAACGGGATAGGTGATATAACAGAAGGCTGTGTCACTGGAAGGGTTTTTGTCTCCGAACACAGCGCCCCTATGATTGTATCATGCCTTATAGACACAGAAACAATTCTACATTGTTATATTTTTCGTACCTGAAATCCCCAGCCTGCTCCGAGCCAGTGTATTTCCCTATACATTTATCATTGGAACACTAGCGCCGCCAAACGGAAATATCCTGAACTAAGAACTTTCTTAAGCTTTGGCAACCTTATGATACACTTAAGGCCTCTAGAAGAGTGTCTAGTGAATATTAGCAGCTCTTGGGATATTTCAAAGCTTCTGACAGCAAAAACTAGGTACGTACTCAAGGTCATCTTTTGGGAGAATGGCCCCTGCCAAGCAGCTGGCTTGTTTCTCTACTGTGCGTGCCGTTGAACGGATTGTAGTGACTGGACTCCCGGAATGTGTGGCAGACTTTTGGCAGGAGGGCCAGCCAATTGCACCAACATGACACTCTTGGCGCCGCATTGTGGACCCTCCCTTTGATACGCACGGAGTCCGGCCGCCGGCGTCTGTCCTATCGTGGGGTGGCAGTATTAAACCAGAGTGGGCTTCTGCCGGGTGATCCGCATTTTAACCCTCGCCCCACCGGGGGGCCATCGATGGCCCCCTAAGGTTTTTCCGGGATAGCAGAAAAACGACGAGGCGCAGCACCGCGGTTGAGAGCTCTACCTCTCACTGCATCATTTTCCCATCATCCCTGAAATTTTTTACCCCGGGTCACCCAAGGTCAGGTCACCAGACGAGGTCAACCAAGGTCACCTCACTTCACCTTTAGAGCTCTGTAAGAGCTACATTTCAAAGTCGATCAATTTGAAACTTCCTACACTTCATGACCCCTCCAGGGTCTACAAGGTGTATATCCGGGATTTTTCGATTTCGTGCCCTGAGGTCAGGTCACGAGGCGACCTCTCCCATTGGAAAAGCATGGGGAAAAGCTATTTCATGATATAAAAGTCACAAAAATGATTGCAAATACTCAGACTGCTCAGAACAACGTTTTTGAACACCCTTTCACGGATCCCAGGGGTCATATTTGCCCTTTGACTTTTCCAAGGTCATCCAAGGTCACCAGAGGTCAAAAACAGTATTTTGACAATAACTTTTGACCTAATTGAGCTAGAGCGGCGAAACAAACACTATCGTGTTTGTCTTGTCACTGGCTTTCATTTGATATACGGCAAGGTCACTTGTTGACCTTTCGTGACCTCAGGTCATATTAGGTCACGAGGTGACCTCTGGCGGTCAAACCACTGGCGGGAGGTCTTTACGTTCCACATAGCGGAAAAAGTACTGGCAATTTGCTATCAAATGTACTTTACCAGGCCTCAATAGCTCTAATGACATAAGAGTTATGCCCAGTTTGCTTAATCATTGCATATTTGAGTGAAAATAGCCGATCTTGACCTAATTTGACCTCTGGAGGTCAAACCATTGACCTGAGCACTAAAACATGCGAAATAATTTCCTACTGAATTCATGTGAGCTTTCTATTGCACTTTGCAGATTTGCGCTAACGCCCATATTTTCGGAGTTAGAGGGGGGCCATCGATGGCCCCCGGTGGGGCGAAGGTGGCGCCGGACCCCGGTGGGGCGCGGGTTAAGACCAGTCTTAGGAATTTTATAAAATCTCCGGCATGGTTGGGCTGATGTGATGTGTGTTTTGGTGCTGCGTGATGTGAGAGTGCATAGGTGTTGATTTTATGTCTTTTACGTCATCTTTTATTGTTTTATCATGTCGACGTGGACAAGTGAAAAGCCCTCTTGAGTGGACCTTGTTTGAATATATCTGAATCTGAATCTTGAAACAAAGGCGCCCAAATACACGCCGTACTGTAAGTTTTGGGGTTTAAGGACGCATCAACAGCTGAGGTCCTATGACATCGGAGGGGAAAGGGCAATGAGCTAGGCTTCAGCTAGGGCAGGGAACCAAATCCTGCCTCTTGGTGGGCTGGAACCCACGACACCATGGCTGACAGCTGCTGGCGATGTCTGAGACGGCTGCAGCCATACCCGCGACGCTGGCTCTCACCGAGTATTGCCGAAGCCGCCTCTGTCCATTCCCTCTATTGTCTACCATCCTCTCTATTGTCAGGTTACAACTTCCAGCGGGACTCTCCGAATCCTCTCGATGGCTTCGTCACTGAGGCTCACGGCGAGCGGAGGATCGGTGATGGACGTTCTATCCCAGCCGAAGAGCTCAGTGAAGTCAGTTACGTCGATGTTAACGCGCGCACTGGAGGGGGCCTCGGAGGCCCCCCACCTGTTTTTCCGAGGTGGCCGGAGGCGTTACCCCGTCTGACATATATTATGTTATGACGTCATCGATAGGGTACCCCAATACAAATTTCAAGGTCAAAGGTCATTGGGAAAGGTCAATCCTCATTTCCCGCCAAACAGTAGCTATAGTGTTAGTCAAAGTGTACATTATAAGTATTATAACATATGGTGAGCTTAAAGGTCAATGACCTCCAATGACCTTGACCCAAAAATTGTAGGGAAGCCTCTTTAAGACCTCTTCTCTATGTAACTGCTCTGTCTTTAGCTTATTCCGGCCATTTTCCCGCATAATCACAGCATTTACCAATCGGTCTCCAGCATGGCCAGGATTTGACCTGTATGACTTTGTTCGACCTTGAAGATATTGACCTAGGTCAATGAAAATTGGTCATGATGTAGATCACCATAGCCCCATCCACCTCCCAAATGGCGTTTTTCTACACCTCTTAGTTTTCGAGATCTTAGGGGGCCTACCAGGCCCCCTCCAGTGCACGTTAGTGCCAGACCCCTCTCCAGTGCGGGTGTTAACACCCGGGAGCACTTATCAGCCAAACTTTCAGCTGGGGTTGCTACCTGCGCCTCTGGATAGCCAGCGAGACCCGATCGCGCAGCTAAGGCTCCCAATCCAAGGTCATCGCTAGCAAAACCGTCTCGGGGAGGCACCGGTGGGCATTGTGCTGCGGTTTTTTGTCGTTAATCTGCCATAGCAGTCTCTACGAAACTGTCATGCTGCCGAAGTTGTACGCCTCTGGCGAGCCGGTAAAGCAGCAGCTAGCTAGTGCTTAGGTTGTGACTAGTTTCTCTGGCAATGAGGGCACGATACGTGTTATCGATGTCCCAATCGACGTCAGGAGCGTGCTCCTCACTGTCGACTGAAATGCCTTCATAATCAGAGTTCTCATTCACCGCACCGTATGCAGCTGTCTGAGGATCCGGAGATTAAAAACGACGCTTCTGAACACGCTGCCCTCACGAGATAGTCCAGCCTCGCTGGTGGGCGGGCCAGTATTATCAAGCCTGGCGAATGCCCGCCCCGCCGGCCGCTCCTTCTCGTTCAGCATCGTCCTCCGGCACGCTGCTGCTACAGGTCTCAACGTTTCGTTTTAGTCAGCACCGCCCAAAAACATCCATCGAGATCCTCTCTGGTCCTTGAGGAATCTGTCCTCGGCTACCGGCACGCGGTTATCCCAATGCAGCTGCAGCGGCTCAGGCATCTGCATTTGCCCAGGGCGATGAAGCCGCCAGCCGTTTTGTCTTCCTGTCCGATCCATTGCCGACATTTCTTTGGAACTGCGTTCGTGGCTTAAAACTGTTTATAACACTCAAGGAGCTAATGTGAGGGATATGAATTGCATTTAGACGATAGGAAGGCACGCTATAGTCGATTAGCAGGTATAGTAAGGGTCTTATTCAATAGCTTAGTCTGCTGGAGCCTTCACATGACACCAAGCGTGGATTCATTGCTATGTGAATGTAAGTCATGATGCGTTATATCGATTCCCAATCAATGCTTATAAGGTCAGTATTAAATCCAAACATTTCTGCCGAATGCATGCCCTGTGGTAAAGCTCATATACAGAGATCAAATTTGGCAGTCTATAAGAGCGAATGGGTAGCAGACATTTCTTCTCCGGCGTATTGTAGTACCCTTCAACCGTGCCAGCGTTGTATCAGCGACAGAAGCTCTGGTCATACGGCGCTATTTAAGCATTTCGATATTTGAAGATCTAATCATCAGCCTTCGGATCTTCCGAATATCTCATCTATTTTTTCTTTTAGTGGAGTTGAATGAAATTGGGATATGTTAGGATTTAATCCCGCAAGTTTATCATTCGGGAAAGCAACATTGGCCGCCCCACTGGTACCTAACGGGGAAGTCATGCTTCCGTTCTGAAGCTAGATCAGCCAAAGGAGGTGGCTCACAATATAAAGGCCATACCTTAATGGAAGGTGCAGCATGATTTTCAGCAGCTTTCTAGAACTGGTGGATGCTGTTAGACTCACTAATTGCTATTTTCATCCATCAGGAATTAATCTAAAACCAAACGATTACGGTTGAGCCCTTAGTTTGCAATTCAGCCACGGGGCGGCGCTAGTGTGCTAATGCTAAGAGATACCCCTATTTTTTCCTGCTACGAGCAGGCTGGAGTTTAAACTTAAGAAAAGATGAATGGTGCGGCATTATTCCTAGACGTGAGGGGCATGATAAAATCAAAGGGGCGCCATGTTCTGCGATGGGTGACACAGCCTAAAACAGGATGCGGAGTGGGCGGATCAGGTGTGCTTCTGTGGTTTGGGAACGCCACATAATCGTTCTAATGGCCCTAACGCACATCTGTCAAACTACGCAAACATGCTGTCATTCCTACGCTTTCCAGCAAACTTTCCAGCTTACATTTGCCACTCTTTCGCAAAGACAAACAACACAACACAGCCGCCTTTCACGCCATTTCAGACGTCGACAGCTGAGAATCCGCAGGCGCCGGGCGACTCACTGTTTGACGGCGTCGCTGAGCCGCTGGTACTCGTCCAGTTGGGAGCGGGTGATGTATACCTCGTCGGCGGACGCCGCCGGCGCAGGCAGCGGCGCTGGCGATGTGTCGGCCGGGCCTGGCACCTCCCCACGGGAGACGTGAAAGACGACAGGGGACGCGGCCTGCAGTTACATCAGCTTACATCAGGCGCAGGGCATGTCAGTGAAACGTGTTGGGCTCCAGCAGCGTAGGCAAGGTGGAACAGAAATGAAAATGAGACCAGGTACAGCAAAAACTATTCAACGAATTAAACCAACGCTGATTAGAATGGTTCTGCGGGGCTTAGACAAACCGCAAAGCAATAAACATTTTTCGGGCATCGCTGGAAAGCATATCGGTAGAGGCCGGCTGCGTGGTCTCAACGGCACAGGACCCGACTTCATAGCGTTGCGACGTTCACATAAGTAGGAATCTCAGGCGCCGGCGGGGGCACTCCTGCGCTGGCCGCGGCACACCCGTGGGCGGCTCTATCTTTCTCGGCTTTGGTACACAGTCGCAGACTCACGGAGTGGGCTGGCGTTCAGACGGCGTGCTGACGGAGCGCTGGTAGTTGTGCCTGTCCGGCGCCACGTCCTCGCCGCCGTCCGGCTCGTCCCTCTGCTGATGCTGCTGTTGCTGTTTGTGCTCCCGCTCAGCCGCCGGCTGCTTCCTGCGGACGCGGCGTCGGGACATAGCGCCGGGCGTATCTGGACGGACCATGCTGTGGTCTTCACATGAACGGACAACATGACACTGAGCGACGTCGCAAACGCTCATAAAGGTGTGCTCTACGAAACTTCTCCGGGTTACGAACAATATTAGCACGGCTGAATAAAAACAAAGCCTCACTATATTCTGTCCACCACCCGGTATCCCCACAGCCAAACCAGACAAGAACGGAAGCAATATCCATAAAGGCGATCCGCCCTGGGTGATGGCTGACCCGGTGCGCTGCGTTCTGAGTGGACCCCGGCCGGCGGCTCCAGGCCGGGTGCGGAACGACTGCGTGCGTCGGAACGTCTCCTTCGGTGGGCTGGCGTGGGGCGGCTCCGAGCCTGCACGTCAGCCGGGGTCACCGGGTCAGCAGCAGCAGGTGCCACTCGTGCACGCTGCGCGATACTCATTCGGGGCTTTGTTTTACCTGCAGCTTGCTCGAGATTCTTTTCACGCGAGACAGTAGTGTTTCAGTCTGGAGGCCGTTTCATTGAGGTAAAAATTTAAGTCATTATGCAAAATACAAATATAGCAGCATCGGAAAATTAACCCCCGCCCACGGGGAGGCATCGATGGCCCCCTAAGGTTTTTCCGGGATAGCAGAAAACGACGAGGCGCAGCACCGCGGTTGAGGGCTCTACCTCTCACTGCATCATTTTCCCATGTCCTGAAATTTTTTACCCAAGGTTAGGTCACCAGACGAGGTCAACCAAGGTCACCTCACTTCAACTTTAGAGCCCTGTGAGAGCTACATTTCAAAGTCGATCGATTTGAAACTTCCTACACTTAATAACACCTCCAGGGTCTACAGGTGTATATCCGGGATTTTTCGATTTCGTGCCATGAGGTCAGGTCACGAGGCGACCTCTCCCATTTGAAAAGCATGGGGAAAAGCTGTTTCATGATATAAAGCCACAAAATGATTGCAAATACTCAGACTGCTCAGAACAACGTTTTTGGACACCCTTCACGGATCCCAGGGGTCATATTTGCCCTTTGACTTTTCAAGGTCATCCATGGTACCGGAGGTCAAAACAGTATTTTGACAATAACTTTTGACATAATTAAGCTAGAGCGGTGAAACAAACACCATCGTGTTTGTCTTGTCACTGGCTTTCATTTGATATACGAGGTCCTTTTGACCTTTCGTGACCTCAGGTCATATTAGGTCACGAGGTGACCTCTGGAGGTCAAACCACAGGCGGGAGGTCTTTACGTTCCACATAGCGGAAAAGTACTGGCAATTTGCTATCAAATGTACTTTACCAGGCCTCAATAGCTCTAATGACATAAGAGTTATGCCCAGTTTGCTTAATCATCGCATATTTGAGTGAAAATAGCCGATCTTGACCTAATTTGACCTCTGGAGGTCAAACCATTGACCTGAGCACTAAAACATGCTAAGTAATTTATTACTGAGTTCACGCGAGCTTTCTATTGCACTTTGCAGATTTGCGCTAACGCCCATATTTTGGTAGAGGGGGCCATCGATGGCCCCGTGGGGGAAGGTGGCCGACCCCGGTGGTGCAGGTTAAAGAAAGTTACAGAAATTTTCAAATGGAAACACTAGAAAATATTGCACAATAAAGCACTTAAATATTTCATTACTTTACCAACGGCTTTACGATCACAAAAACAAGGAGGTACATATAAATCCCCAACAGAGACGGATACGGTGAGTCTCGGTTGACGAAGCCTCCACCCAGCGGCGCCTGCCGTGCTGTCGCTACCTTCTCTGCTATATCTGGAGACGGGCGTCTGCTTGCCGTAGCCGGAGCTGATGGCCGCGGGACTCTTCTTCCTCTCCTGCAGCCGCTGCTCCCGCTCCTGGGAGGCCTTCTCCCGGTACTCCCTGCCGATACGGGAGGGGTAGTTAGTACACAGTCCCCGCTCCTGGGAGGCCTTCTCCCGGTACTCCCTGCCGACGCCAGAGGCGGCGTTAGAGCCCAGCCTGGGTAAACCTAGCCGAGCAATACAGCTCATGCCCGCTCCCGTTAAAACTCTCGTCAATTCTAGATCCGAAACTGTTCACGACGCAGATTAACTTATATACCTGTGCACTATCAAACAAGCAAGGATTTAAAATGCGGAGAAAAAATCCTTCCAACAGCAGATCCACTTCGTTGTGTCCCCATTCCAGCTCGGTGCGCCACGCCCAAGCACGCTGGTCCCCGCCAGCCAACGGGCAGGGCAAAAAAGCCGAGCGCCGAATTGGTGCTGAGTGGCTGTCACAGCTGCGCCAGTTCGCATTCGTCATCGTCCTGGCAACCCGACGGCGTCTGAGCTCGCTGGCACAGCCCGGATCACGTCCACGGACGTGATCCACCCCCTCAGCACTCCCCGGCACCGGATGGTGGAAGGATGGGAAGCAAACTGATGACTGCTCTAAAACTGTTAATGGGTTAAGTATACAGCATGCAGTCTAACTTTGGGGCGAGTACCCCACGGTGACATGTAATTCAGCTGACGCGCAAATATAACCGCAGGCACAGCACTCATCTGTGGGGGATGCTGCTCCGCTGGCAGCTAACACGCCGGCGTGATCCAGTATGGCGATGCTATTGCGCGGTACTGGGACAGTGTAAGGTCAGCGTTTCCTATCCGAAACAATGCCCCGGTGGCATGCGCTTCTACTTTTGACGCGGTTCAGCTGGCTAGCGTAACGGAGATTACAGCTACCAGCGCATCTGCAGAGCTCGGCTGGGGCGGAGTCGGGTCGAATGAAGGACACCCGCGCAATGGGCGGATGAGCGTTAGGCAACCGAGTATTTGCGTGCCTATCAGACGGTGAAGACGCAGCAGCCGCGCACGTGGACCACCCCAACACTGGAGTGATAAAGAACACGCTTGGCCTGTCACGCGTGATGGCTCTCTAAAGAAACAGCGAAAAAAAGCATATTGATGGGTGCGGAAGCATGGAGAAGAGTGAACGCTCCCCTGCGTTTTTTTACCAGTTCTCTTTTCGTTACATTTTCGAACTGTCTTTCTCACAGTTGAAATATGCAAGTAAAATGTCGTAGGATTCCAATCTACGAATCTACAATCTTAATTGTCTAACAGCCGAGGGGAACCTTACCCGCCTCACTGACAAATACATCCCAAGGACGGATAATTTCCCGCCAAATATTGTCAGCAGGCCTGAACCCATATGCTGATCGATTGGACTTATTTGCACCACCTTCATTTCGAGCACTAGTTGCGAGCACCAAAAAAAAACACGAACACACAAGCTTCACCATCACCCTTGGTAAAAAAAACTTCGTCGACCTCGATAAGGACACAAACACACAGACATGTCAAAGCTGGTTACTGCGCATGTAGAAAAGCGGCGGCACACTCACAAGGCAATCCCATGAGCCGGACGTCTCACGTCAGACACAAAGCTCGTCGACGGTACAGCGACTTCGAATGGCAAAAAGCTGGAGATGAGCGCAGAGTACACAGCGCGAGGCGTGTCGATAAGAGACCCTGCGCGTCGTATCAGCATAGAACTAACACGGACGACGAGGGTGACACTAGCCGTATCTCCGCTCAAAAGGCAATAGCCACACATGCTGTCGGAGCCAGAGATCACAGGGTGCCGCACCAAGGACCTGAACATCGCAAAACTGATGGCGACAACATCTCCCTCAAGGATATCTCTTCCACCTTCAATCGCAGAATTAGGTGATCCGCTGGACAGGCTGAAACACACTCGCAAGTATATCGCCGTGAAACAACTTTGTGCCGAAGGTCACGAAGAGAAGCCTCTGAATTTAAGCTTATTTTTTCTGCGCATCATGACAATTTACCCCTTCGCAGTAGCACCTTGACCTTCGAATGGACAGTTAACGATAGGGAAACTATCAAAATAATCTGGGAACGCTGACACAAGTCAGCCAAGAAGTTGATGTCAGTACTTATCGCTATTTCAGCGAAGTCAAATGCAGCCTTCTCGAATCATTGTCTGTAATCAGTCACCGTTTGGTGCAAAGGTGACCGGGGTGCAGCGCGATTCCGAGTATCGGCTCTTCCCACGTCGATACCGTCTCGCGGCCGCTTCCGAGTGGCTCAGCGGAGATCGCGCCACTATCTACAGATACAGGCACCACGGCCATAAATATTGCAGCTGCGCCGTCAACTTCGCTACAAAAAAACTCACTTCCGTTGCTCCATGCAGATTCCTTAAGATGATACCAGGCAAACATTTACATTAATTGACCGTGCTGTGATACGAGGGCATATTCAATCAAATTCTAATCAATACATTTAAATATACGGTACTGCACGAAACACACGGTAAACAAAACCTTACAGGACCGATTCGAAGGATTTCTGCTGTACAGTAAGGGCGAAACATTAGTAGTGCGCATGTAAATTAAAGAAAATAGTTAAAATTATTATCAGGGCTAGCCGAACATAGCACGCACACGAGGGTATAAATTGCATTACTCCCAACCATGGTTTCAGTGGTGCTATCTTAAAGTTAATAGTAAGTTTCCCTGTGAGAGATGTATCAAGAAAGCAAGCAACTCCGGCTGAAAAAATCAAAACGGTTTGCTCCTCTTCAACCATGTAGTACCATAATCATAATCATAGGTAATGCTAGCTCGGTGGTTCAGCCCCCCACCTTGCCGAAATGAATTTCATCCGGATGGAAATACAAAAATTGTTTAGCCGGCGACACGGTCCGAGTGCAGCAATGAATTAAAACCACAATATGTGGGCAATCAGAAAAAAGCTCACAGAACCGAGATCATAATCCAATGTGACAGGAGGAAACTCGAAACGCCTTCTGGTTCCATCCTCCCAGTTGGAGTTTTACCGACTTCTATCCACTTCTACCCAGCGATAGGACGGCAAAGGACGGACCAAACGAGGTGGGAACGGGTGGGGGAGGGGGAGCGAAGAGGGCGGCCGATCCTTTTGATCAGCCGAGGCAGACTTGCAACAGCTTGGTTGGGGAAGTTCCCAAAACTGCTCCATGGCCGAATAGCGAACAAGAAAGGGCCCAGAATCACACCAATCACAAGCATCTTTGAGTACATCTGAGGAGGAACACAGTCTAGGTTGGGTCACCGATGAGACTGTTAAGGATACACAAATAACGACGCAATCACAAGGCCTTCTGCCAGTAAAAACCAATAAGAATTTGGCGAATTCCTATCAGAATTTGAAACCGAGAAAGGCTGATTCATTGCAGAACAACTCACACCCTTCCGCATTTGGGCTGAAGTTTCAAACCAAGCATCAGGAATTTTTAGAAGATTCAAAAACATCCCTTCCTAGTTCACCATACACCTACTGGTATTTGTCAGGCTTTCTAGATCTATTCCAAACCACCTTAGTTATTTCCATTCACCAGTCTTGCTTCCGAAATACTCTGCAGCTGTCTTCAGCGTTCTCGGATTGCGAAGTCAAAACCGCAGCCTGACACGCTCCCGGTGGCTGGCTGAAGGAGGTCGCGTATGTTTCCACCACTTCATATGCATGCTCAAACAAAAATAACAGCTACCATTAGCCGCTACCGTTTTTTCTGCCCTCCCGTCTGAAGCCTTGTCCAATTCCCACTGAGTGGCTCTACACGTGACTCGAGGACAAAGGATGATAAGGGGGCCGCGTTGGTAAGCCTCTCACGTGATATGACATGGTTCTAGCACGAGTTTTGCATGAATTGGGTGCTCGAAAAGGAGTGGTGCACTTGATGGAAAGCACTTGTAAGAAAGGAGAAGTAGCGAGACCGGGACAACAGTTGCTTCATAGCTGTTGCTGAGGGGCACCACGACTAACCTTACCTATAAAGGACCGTCGGAAGCAATCCTTACCATGACCTTGGCTGAGAAAAGCAGCATCTAGATGCAACATAGACCGGTGGTTCCCAGTCCTCCGGGCATGGTGAGCCGTTTTGAGCAGTCGGAGGGTACATGACCCCATCCATAAATATACACACTAATGTATGGACGCGATGTCTCAACTGTGTTCCTCCATGCTGGTAGCAGATGATTCCATTCTCTCCATGGGACGCTGAATACCTCCACAAAACGGCTTTGTGGCCCGAAATGGTTTTGTGACCCAAAGCGATTCACCGTTTGGGAATCGCTGGCCTATATACTTCATGAATTTTGAATCTGCTTTGATTATCTTAGTTTCGATAATTAAGCAAATCGGGACTACCACTTCGACAGATCTTGAATCTTGACATAGCTGAGTTATGGCGCTATGATGGGTTATTGCATCGAATCTGATTCTGCATTGCCGAAACTGTTCCAGAACAAGGTACAGTGAAGCTGCATGGATCAAATTACCACAATGAATAGGATCTCTACTGCTAGCTTGCACTGAACAATTCCGTCCCGCATCCACATGTACTTTGGAGAGGATCACTTCTCGGTCTTTCAATGGCCAATGAAATCGCAGCTGACAAAATTTGCATCGAAATATTCCGAAGCATTGCAAATTTGTTTTTTTGTTGTTGTCAAATTCATTGTTCCCTTTATCTGTTCAGAGAGGATTAAGACCGTGTTATAGTTCCTGGAACAGAGACGCGCGCGCCAGTTTACTGCGTTATGTCAATACATACAAAGCATGAACATCCTTCCATTCATGCACTCATTCCCCGCACGCTGAATACTAATACAGCAGAATTGGTCAAAAGAGGGAAAGTTATTGATTTGGCTGTAAAACCACCCGGCCGACTCCCGCATGAAAATAAATTAAGGTGCCCCGATATCTGGGGCTAAGAGCCACACACTCTGTGGCTGGCACGCGCTCGGATCAGAGCGCTGGGTGGTGCAAGTCGCAGGAAACACGACACGCGCAACGCACGCCGCGGTCTGAATTACGCACTGCGGTAGGTGGCGCGGGCTCGCGGCTCAGACCAGTCGCAGCGGTCTGAATTACGTACTACGCTAGGTGGCGCGGGCTGGCGGCTCAGACCAGTCGCAGCGGTCTGAATTCGGCACCGCGGTAGGTGGCGCAGGCTGGCGGCTCAGACCAGTCGGAGCGGTCTGAATTACGTACTACGGTAGGTGGCGCGGGCTGGCGGCTCAGACCAGTCGCAGCGGTCTGAATTCGGCACCGCGGTAGGTGGCGCAGGCTGGCGGCTCAGACCAGTCGGAGCGGTCTGAATTCGGCACTGCGGTAGGTGGCGCGGACTGGCGACTCAGACCAGTCGCCGCGGTCTCGCCTGCCAGCCCAGCTCTCCACTTACAGCCAGGTATTAATAACGGGAGCAGGATCAACTACCGGGAAGCTGTTCGCATGGCGAGGAGTAGGACTACGGCTGGACAGGCACAGACGCACGCCGCATCTCCTGCGCCAACGGCTCAACATTCGCAAGCTAAACATACACACGCATGTCATAAAACACTCTGCTCTTAAAACAAATATGGAAGACACCTGAAGTCTCGGAAAAGATAAGGTAGGTCCACGGTCCTGCACAAGAGCCGGGGGCTTACTTGGCGTAGTCTCTGGTGACTCGGACCGGACTGCGGACTGTGGCCGGGGCGGGGGGGGCGGCAGCGGGGGCGGCGGATACGGCCGGCGACACCTCCCGGCTCAGACGATCCGCCGAGACACGCTTCGGCCGCGGCTTCAGAGGCAGCGGCGCCACGTACTGCCGGGCATAACGGCGGGTCACAGTGGGGTAAACGGGAAACTTCCTGACGCAGGCGGGCGGTGGTACCACATTATACCGGGAGTACGTGACGGCCAGAGCGGGACAGCGGCGTCACGTACCGCCGGGGGTAAGAGCGGGTCAGAGTGGGGTAATTGGGACACATGCTGACACAAACGGGCAGCGCCGCCACGTACTGCCGGGGGTAAGAGCGGGTCAGAGTGGGGTAATTGGGACACATGCTGACGCAGGCGGGCAGCGCCGCCACGTACTGCCGCGGGTAAGAGCGGGTCACAGTGGGGTAATTCGGACACATGCTGACACAGACGGGCAGCGGCGCCACGTACTGCCGGGGAAGGGAAGAGGGCGGCTCAGAGTGGGGTAATTGGGACACATGCTGACACAGACGGGCAGCGCCGCCACGTACTGCCGCGGGTAAGAGCGGGTCAGAGTGGGGTAATTGGGACACAAGCTGACACAGACGGGCAGCGGCGCCACGTACGACCACGAGTGCTAGGGTCAGAGCTGGGCAGGGACTGCCGGGAGTGGGGCTCGCGACGGGGTAGAGGCGGGATAGACCGCCCGGGACAGGCGACTATCAGCGATAAAGCAGTCAAGCTGAAAGTAAGATGATTACCCCTTAACATCGTCCGTGCTCGCCACCACGCAGCATGAATTAAATGCTGGGTTATGCCAACACGGACACCAAATTGTATAGCATTTCTATTGAGGTCCCCAAAACAAAACCCAAAACAGCAATCGATTTGTTCTCAAAAGGTTTGTGCAGGATTTCTCACACCTTCCCACAGCAGAAGTCACGAATGATGAACATTCTGGTCGGTTCATTCCTGTCCTCCCCAGCCGCGTCTAAGGCCCGAGTGTACAAAAACACCAGTGGCGGCCCGCCGGAGGTCACTGTCAAAAGAAACGGACGGTGGCGGCCCGCCGCGGCCGGGAAGCCGCAACAAAACCCGCACGCCGGCCCTGTCGACAAATGGGTTACAGCCGCAGACGGCGAGCCGCAACGGAACACGATCCACGCCGGTATTAACACCCTGCCGCAAACAGCGACAAGAAAGGACGCACGACACCGACTGAATAGGCCGCGGCTGTCAGCGAGCTGGTTCTTGTTGAAGCACGCTACAGCACGTCTTCACTCCGCAGTCAGATAGAAGAGGAGATAGCATTACAAAGGTGTGTACAATCGGTCTCGTAAGTATCATCCCTGTCTTCGGGTGCTGAGCTACGAGGTTTGAGAGCCCCCACGCCCAATCATCATCACTAAGGTGTCCCAAAGTCCCCATAATGACCAGGTAGGGGACTAGAGACTGTGCGTGGTCCAGTCCAGGGCGAGCAGGAACGAGAGGTCGAGAGCCAGTATGAAGGAGCTAACATTATCATTTGGTGTTGTAAGGCACATCGACTACGGCGGCCATTTCGGGGTGTGGAGTGAGGCGGTTGTTACCTTGGTGCGCGCGTTCAGCCGGCCTTTGGCGACGGCGGCCTCGGGTCGCTGGTCCGGCAGCCGCGACTTCTGCTCCTTGCACCAGCTGATGTGGCGGTCAGCTGCCTTCGGGCCAAAGTGCCTGCAACGCGAGGGGTGGTCAACCACGCGGCGGGCAGCTCTGCAAAATACTGATGCCGCACACCTCCCAGCCCCGCCCTCGATGCCGAGATTAAATTAACTATCACATTACTTTAGCGCAGCATACCGGACAAAAAATAACGAATTTTGAATAGCTTATATTTTGTAAGTCACTCATAACATGACGATGTGTTCCATCCTGATTATTCGACGCTTCAGATGTTGAATAATCATGACGGAATCACTGCGTCTCATGAATGCCATTATGAGACTCTGGCGGCGATTTTCAATGCGGCCTCCGGCTTTTCTTCTATCTATTATGCATTCCAGTCATAAGCACCCACAGCACAATTACAGCTCCAACAGTGTCACCACACATGCAACCAGTCGATCGTGAACATAACCAGTTACTGCAAAGCACCACGCAGCGGCGCCGTTCGGTGTTTAGCTCGTGTGCTGGTTACCTCAGCGTCACCCATCGGCGACTCTCCTCGGCTTAGTCACGTGATGTGCCAGCTGATAGTCCTCAATCATAAATGTGCCACATGTTGAAAGTGGGATGACCTCAATCCCCGCACGAAAGGTTTTGGCTCATTTAGTGTCCCACGTGCAACTTCTTCAAATTCCTCACCAAATAAAAAAATCACGAGAAGTGAGATACTGGTCCAAGCAGTTGTCACACCACAGTAGCTTTTAGTGAGCGTAAGTATGTCCAAAAACTTTTGGACACCTGGTCCCAGCCACTCACAGAACATGACGCACAATAGCACATCCCGAAAGGACCACCCATAAATAACGTAACGAAAACGGAGGTGGGGAATTAAGCCACAGCATTATCAAACGTTAGAGTGGGAGCGGCGGCTGGGCCCGATCGTTACGTAGCGTCCACAAATTTCGGAAATGCAGGGCAAATTGAAAAAAATGAGGGGTTAAAACAGGACTGCATGGGCGTCCAAGAGGGAGGGCGGAAGGACGTGTATCCGCACTTTTCATCACGAAGTCTGTTTTCAGCCTTATCAGTGAAAGGGTTGAAAAGTTTGTCGGGATTAAAGTTTTTCGGCACGGAATGTGACGAGACCACTGACGGTGCCAACGGGGTCATTCAGGCCATGACTCCTGAAAGCTTCCTTTAAATACCTGATTTTGCCCAAGCATTCCTAAAAAAACTGTTGACGTCTGCCTCCTCCAGAGGAGATTGTCTGGGACTGCCATTGCATGGAACCGACCTAAGTACGGCGGAATGATGTGGACGCTAAAATAGCATGCATTGCGGACCTCCAGTCCTTACTTCTATGTGTGGTTATTCCAACAAGCGTCGGCGAAGGCTTTGCCCGGAATGTATCTCTGTTGGATGCCACGCGGCACCAAAAAACGCTCTACGGCCTCATGGCGTTCCAGGGTACTGGCAACGCCCGCGGAAAAGGTAGGGGAGGGCTTGAAATAATACGAAGCAAAGGCAGATATTAGGTGAACAAAAACAAAACTTCGACACCAACAAAAACAGGAGGGGCGGAGGCTATTAGCGCAAAATGAACTATAATTATATCCATTAGAAGGCTCGATTGTAAGGGGAAGTAAACTGAAGCAAAGTAAAATCAAAGTACTTGCCCATGTTAAAGTTGAAACCTTCAGAGTAGTTTTTCTTGTTTCTCTCTGAAATCGCCCGAGGATATCTCAGCACAATCGCAATCATTGTTTTGAAATAATCCACATTTAGGAAGCACATAAATATCGAAGTTAATTTTATGCTAAAATTCGTTCTAGTTTATCGCAATTTTCTTTACCGACCCTGCAATACGACACTACAAGATATCCAGAAACGCAGTACATTTACAAGTCGAGGAGAAGTTCAGATCACATTCAAGGCTGTGCCTTTACACTGGGGCTGAGTTGAACAGTGTCTGGATCTACTTCCACTAAACGTCACCACCGGCAGACTTCAGCCACTGGACACCTCCGAAAATGTACAGCCAGAACTAACAGATCTGCGACAGAAATTCCCTGAAAGCGCAGACATTCCGAAGATCCGGATTGTCGCCTGAAGTAGTACTGGTCCGGAAAGGGAAGAAGGTGAGCTAGGTTCATGGAACAAAAATGACGGAGGGAATCAAATTATTTACGTACTTTTACAGGAACTTAACGGATTCGAACTAATCTAATATCACCCCGAAATGGGTGAGGGAAAGGGTATTTTCAATGTTTAAGAAATAATGTACCTTGCTTCTTTGCATAAAAAGAATATCAGCGAGATCCAATGTCATCAAATAGCTTTAGCGTTTTATCGGTCACACTGAGTAGTTCGGAGGTTATTGATTACATCAATTCGTACATCGATTAATTCTCAAGGGCCCTGAGCTTGTTCAAGCCAAGAAAAATGGCACCCTCCTTGCTCCAATAAAGCTCCGTGAGTGCACTCTCCAGATGGCCTTTATGAGGGGCCGATGCCTTTTCTGTTGTGTTATCGAGACACGGTGGGGTATCGGGAGCATTTCATCACACAAGCAAAATGTTTACCACTCATCGAACAGCAACGAGGAGAGCCGCAGTGTTCATGTAAACTTACCACTGCCGAGCAGCGGTAAATATGCATAGCTGTCATCAGCTATCAGAAGGTCTCCCTTTAAAGCAGCTCGGGGAGTTACAGTGCGAAGAGTTCTCAAGTTATTTGGTATCACAGCCTCCCGAACCTACTGGAGGAAGAACACAAGGGTCCAATAGAAAATAAATATTTATACTACACATAGTACGGGGTCAGAAGGAAGGGACCCCTTCGGGGCCGCCCAGGCAGGCCCCACCCTGGCGTGGACTGTTCCGTTGAGGACAACAGGAGCGTGCAGCCCACCGCTGTCATACTCTGTGCAGCCGAGCATGTCTGACTCCTGCGTCTGCCGTCTGCCGTAACACAGACACCGGAGAAGGGCCGTACCGCACTCACGAGACGCAGCGGTCTGCATGGACGATGATGCGATCAAGTTCTTAATTTATAGTAGGATGAACTGTTCTCGGTTAATCAGAGTGGGTTAGGTTGGCATGAACACAAGCTCGTCAACAGACTATCACGCTTGTCTTACAGCAGAAACGTCTCCTGGTGGTGATTCTGAGGATTTTCAGATGATGATGATGATGATGATGATGATGATGATGATGATGATGATGATGATGATGATGATGATGATGATGATGATGATAATGATGATGATAATGATGATGATGGAAATTTATTTTATTTACGATTATTAGATTGTTCAAATCAGTCGGCACTAATGGGCAGTCCAGCACTATTGAGGTGTCCATGGACACGCACAATTTAGAGACATCGTCCGCTACTTAAATAGTCCGGCATCCTCTTGCCCATCCGATCTACCCAGTGTGGGATTTCAGCCTGGCATGTCCGGCTCCTGGCGGAGGCCCAACCATTTCCGTTCGGCACGCCAGTAGCAAAGGATCACGACGCCAGCAGACTAATAAATCTGTCCAGCGCGGCCCGCGGCGCTGCCGACTCGGCGGCTCGGCGGCTCTGCATCACAGCGGCGACAGCGCTGAAGGTCGGCGCGCATGTGCCCCGGCGTCCATAATTCCCACGCCGGCTCGGCGTGTCTATAGACGGGCGCTGTTACGTCCACAGCCCTGTGTGGTTCAGCCCCGGCGGTATTAACTCTCGGCGTGAGTTTCGGTATCCGCGCGGAGCGGAGCGGAGTACTGCAGCCGTCGTAAATTGGCGGCGTGGCGTCGGTCGGTAGGCCGGCGCCGTACTTCAGCGGCGGGGCCGCGACACACGTCGGCGGGCAATGCTGCCACGATGGATGGGGTATTGGGAGGACGCCAGATGGCTAATGCGGCCGGCGCGGCGGCGCTGGCTTCAGAACAGCCCGAGACGGCCAGATTAGATTGCAGGAGCGATGGATGGATGGTTGCACGCTGCACATGGGACTAGTGAATCGATAATATCTAGACACATTGAATGTCGAAGCCATAGTGTGCATCACCAAGCAACCATTATGGCGAGGTTCCACTCATCAACACAGCGGCGAAGAGCTCACGCTGAGCTCTGCAGTGGCAGCTCTGAGCTCGCCCTGAAGGCCGCAAGCATTCGTTGGGGCGTGAGGGGGGAAGGGGGGTGAAAGACGGTTATTCTGCCAGAGGACCCACACTTCAGTCCAACAGGTCCCAAAAGTGATAGATCAGAGGTCAACTATAACAAGGGAAAGGGCTTTCAAACTTGTTTTGAGAGCCCATAAAAGAGTCAAATAGGCATAAAGAAGCAATGGATGACGCATGACGGAAAAGTTGGTCCCCAGCACAGTTACCCAGCTTTGAACAGGATGTTTGCATTTGCATAGCGGCCTCCAAATTGCAGAAAAAGCCCTTATATAGTGGCAAAATTGGGCGGCCAAACCAGCAAGCAATGTTCCGTAGATGGCAGACAACGTTCTTGTCTCCTGTCTGGTGATGATATTGCAGGCCCCACGAGCAGTGCAGAGCGCAGCTCTTGAGTTGTTCCGGGAGGCGTCAAAGGCACTGCAATCTCACAAGCATGAGAGCCTAGGGCACACAAGGACGACTTTAAAAACCAAAGGAGCCATTCAAGCCTGATAACAATTGCAACGTTTTGTGGAGGAGTCTCCCCACCACACAGAAGAGCTTCGATAGCATGAAATACTGAGAAAATTGAGCCGGAGGTCCTGGGAACGTCGCAGGGGGCACCCGGGCCAGCGCATAGAACCATGGAGATATTGCAAAGGCCTACCGCAAACAAGACAGGTTTGACGGACCCACAAGTCAGAAAAGAGCGCCACTGGAACTGCTATTGAGACCCCCTGACACAAACCACAGCCCTCAAAACTCCAGCCTCAGATCCGCCGCTGAAGGAGGTCACTCTTGAGCGTTTATGTGGTCGCTCAACATGAAACCCGTGGCGGAGTCCCTGCGCCGAGGCCAGCTTCAGTGCCGACTGCCGACACTTCCAAGCATGCTGCCCGAGCTGACGCAAATTAAATCGCACTCCTCCAATTTTGCCAGCTCATGGTACATCTGAAGTGATTTTCTAGCCTAAGGGGACATAAATATGGCAGATGCGTGAACGGTTAGGGGCACGGCATCCACCTGTTGCCGGGATCGATCAGTGGTCCGACAGGAAGTGCTCCGCTCGGCGCGTGAACGCACTGGTATTGCGAGAGATATCGACCAATGAGCTGATGCATTGTCAATTACAGCAGCAGCTGTGGACCGGCAGTCCGAACTCAATCGGAATTTCAAACAATCCATCCCAATAACGTTTTCTTTTTCACACAGTTTTCGCCACAACGGGCGTTGGCAGCGCCGCCTGCCCGGAGAGTTCGCCATACTGGAGAGGACAGCTCCGCTGGAGATGGATGGACACGAGAATCGGTAACGCCACTGCTGCATCGGTAGACAGCGTCACTGCCTTTCTCCGGAGGCCAGGTCGACAACCTCAATCAATACGAGGCAGTTACCGGTTGTGGCACAACAATACAGCAAACAATACACCGGGGGTCGGTAAGCAAGCAACACACCTTAGTGTATATACCCGCCCAGGCCAGAAATGTACGGACTCCGGCAGAGCCAGTCTTTCGATAGTGGCGCAGCGTGCTACTGAGAGGACGGCGGCAGAACGCGACGACGGAAAAGGGATCTGCATCCGGGAACCTAATGGCTATCGCAAACGTTCGTTAATGACTCTGCTTTGTCATCTGAGACGCAGAGTAATTTCACTTCGTTTCAACTCATTTTGCAAATTGCTATTTATGCGCGACGGCAAAAGCGGTTCAACAAAGTATTATTAAAAGATAGGTCCAAGTGCATTCATAAGAACGCAGAAGAAAAAAACACGACAATAAATGGATATCAAACAAGAAGGACTAGCAATCAATCTGTGTTACTTCTATAACACAAAACGTTTTCAGGGTAACACTTCTCAGCTCTATCAGGTGTAACGCCTTTGGTCTCTCGTTCACCATATAAGAATCTCCGTAACCGCTTCTATCTCACGTTTCGCTCCACTCTTATTATATACAGACTAGACCCTGTTGAAGCGCAAACAATCAGCTTTGCCCGGAGGAAGGACATTTCTTCTTGGCTCGCTAGTCCACCCCCAGACGCGGCAGCAGACGTGACTTGGGTGACCTCACGGCGTTGAACTGACCTGGCGCAGAAGGGGCACTGCTCGTAGTCGGGCGGAGGCGCTGTGGAGGGAGGCGCCGCCACCGGAGCGCCGCGCGCCGAGCGCACCGTGTTCAGCAGCTGGGTGTGCTTCTCTCGCCAGGAGGAGCGTGAGCTGGAGCGGCGGCGCGGCGGCGGCGACGGGGATCGGTGCACCGCCTCCGGGTCTATGCCGGTCCCTGCCGACCACACATCTCGTGACGTGGTCCCCTCCAACCACACATCCCGTAACGTGGTCCCCTTCAACCAAACATCCCGTAACGCGGTCCCCTCCAACCAAACATCCCGTAACGTGGTCCCCTCCAACCACACATCCCGTAACGTGGTCCCCTCCAACCACACATCCCGTAACGTGGTCCCCTCCAACCACACATCTCGTAACGTGGGTCCCTGCCGACGACACCTTCGTAAAGTGGTCCCCTCCAACCACACATCCCGTAACGTGGGTCCCTGCCGACGACACCTTTCGTAACGTGGGTCCCTGCCGATGGCGGGCCAGATAACGCAGATCCTTGTCAGTACCGGGATAGGAACGTCGTGAAGCTTAATACCGGTCTTCCATCTCTGGGAAGCAGTGTCCTGAAATTGGGAATTTTGCGTGGAAGCCCACACCTAGACTTTATCAATTTTGACATCCTAAATCTTGAATTTTGACATCCTAAACAAAATCATCAGAATCATCTGCTTACGGCATCATCAGCTTGTGAAGTGGTGGCCTCAATGACAGCTTTTTAGTGTGCCCTTATTTTCATCTCCTACTGGATTTTAGCCTTGTGTTAACATGTACTGGCATGGTCTTTTATTGCTTGTTGCTGTTGTTGCAAATACATGTATGGATCTAAATGAATAAAAATGCAGCATTATCAGTTTCCTTGTTTCAGAAGTTGAGGAATAGAAGCAGGGCCAAACCAGCAACTGAAGCCAACATACCATTCGATAAAGATGCTGCAACCCTAGCTTTGCGAACCTATTGCCGTCATATGGAATGCAGCATTCTTTAAACAGTCCCGTCAGGACTGATTCCATGTCAAAATAGAACACAGCATTCATCTTTGGAGAGAAGGAAGTTTGAATACTGAAGGATTCTAGCACAAACATTTTACAACGAATGCTCAAAATGACAAAACCCTGTAAGAGAACATTCCTAACAATTGCTTCTTCACAAGCACACTGAGACCTCACAGAATGCGAAAGATAATGCCTGACCCGGAGATGCAATAAGCTGAATCAACCATATAACGAAAATAAAGTCAGCCATCGACCCCTCACGTCTCTTAGCGTACTAATAAAGTACGAATACTGATAATATACCCCACATTATAAACCACACCAACCCTCGCCGTTTCTCTCCTCTCTCTCCTCTTTCAACTCAACAACAAAAGCTCCCACGCCTCACACGCTTGGGATGTACGCTTTCGTCTTAAACATATAGCTGAATTCAAAATAAACGCAATGACTAGCGGCAGCGCTGACTCGCGGTACCATTGGATAATTGAAGTTCAAGGACAAATTAAAAACCCGAAATATTGCTCGTTATTTTGCTAGCCGAAACTGATGTTTAAACTGCCTGAGGCTAAAACTGGTATGAGACATCATGAAATTCACATTGCTCGAAAACCAAGCAATCGTCACCATGTTGCGTCACCACACCATTCTTGGAGGCTACTACTAACCAAGGCCCAAGGCCTTGAAATGTAGTGCTTCTGACGTAATATTTGGTTTGATGACGTCAGCTCCTTACGACTGAATTTCGACATCCTTAGAAATCGCGCGGGTCAGGGTGAATTATAACATTTATTTTTGAAGTTTCTGTGCAAAAGAAACTTTTGAGAGTACCCCAAATATGAAATCAGAATCTTTTCTATTCGGAAAAAATATTGTTTAGCAATATTTTGGGTCATGTCACTCGGAATTTTGAGTGGAACAATGCAAGCATTGCCAAATAATTTAGACATCCTGGACTTTAAAGAGAAGTACTATAGTTTTACAATGTTTTTGTGGTTTACCATATATAAAATTTAAAATTTTGCTGTCTTGGTTTGATAAAACGATCCCAATATTGGACATTTGTTCTAAAGTTTTTAAAGAAAAAATACCTAAAGAGGGAATCTTCACGGATCATGTAAATTGCACCGCTACGTATTTCTCGGAATATCTCCAAAGGCAGCCAAAATATTTAGATGAATTTCAGGATGCTTTTAGAAAAATAACGAAAGATTAAGGTAAAATTAGTTTTTCCATTACAAACGCCGAATCTCTGCGTGATTTAAAGGTGGAGAATTTCGACATCCTTTTCACGCTCAGGGGGCCTGCCTGGCCAGTTTACTCGCATTAGAAGAACCGTACTTGGCAACCGGTGTCGACAGGTTTGCCTGAATTTGACGCGGGATTTCTTTCTTACCATTGTGGAAATGAATTTTCCGCAGTTGAGATTAGTGTTTGCCAAACCATGGTGTTTGTGTACGTTTTTTTCTGGATTGCATGCAGGGTGGTATTGAAGCTCATAAGAAGTATGTTTGAGAGTTGGTAAGTTTTAAGTAGCCAGTGTTGGTATGCCTTATGGCTTAAGCAGGGTAATTCTGAACCTCAACCTTTTGTTCATTCTTTATTTCAATAAGGGTAGTATAATTCAAATTCGAGAAATCCAGGCACCTGGGTAAATGCAGAGTACCCGTGTCTGTCATTATGTGATGGTGCTGAACAAACGTGTCATGATTTCAAGGTAAGTTAATATTTTCATGGGGGCAATTTGACTAGGTATTTTTATTGTGTGATTGCATGCTGCAATTTCTCCATGAATGCAAGTGAAAACAGAGGGAGTGAATCCCGCTGGTGTAGGTATAATTTCAAAAAGAAGTTTGAAATATTTTGTTCAAATTGACAAGTTTTGGTATTTTAGAGACAAGTTATGGTCTTTTAGAGACTTCAGCTTGTTAAAGGTTCTAAAGCAAGACCTACCTCACCCGAGGTATTGTTTTGGTAGGTAGGTATTCCAGACTTTGCTTTACTTACCTCTTAATGCTGTAGGTTTGCGGTTTATTAATGTATTCACTTGTACGTTTCTGATGCTTTTATTTGGAAAAATGCTGAACTCGGCAGGAATGGAATTTGTGGGTTTCTCAAGTTGGTTTAACTTTTGTTAATACAGTTAATTTTAATATCAATATTGGTCATCCCTTATTTGTTTTTGTATTTCACATGCATATGATGTTTTAGTACATGTATTTTTAGTGCATGTACTTGTTTTCCGAGATGTTCTGATCCTTTATTTGCTTTTTTCCCTATTTTGTTAATTAATTTTGACCTCTTTTTTCCCTGAATTTTGACATCCCACACTCTGCAGAAAAGTAATTTCAGGACACTGCTGGGAAGGCTTGATAACACGACTTTCCCTAACAAACAAAGACCCGGCACTGTGATTCCCACCCGCCCAAAGACTCTGTTCTGTCATTCTCTGCGGACCAAAGACTCTGTTCTGTAATTTCCTACCGACCAAAGACAATGTACTGCGACTTCCTACCGACCAAAGACAATGTACTGCGATTTCCTGCCGACCAAAGACAATGTACTGCGATTTCCTGCCGACCAAAGACAATGCACTGCGATTTCCTACCGACCCAAGACAATGTACTGCGATTTCCTACCGACCAAACCAAAGACAATGTACTGCGATTCCCTGTTGACCAAAGACCCGGCACTGTGGCTCCCTACCGACCAAAGACCAGGTACTGTGGTTCTCTGCCGACGAAAGACTCTGTGCCGTGATCCTCTGCCGAAGCAGACCGGGCTCTCATTCCCTGCCGACGGTCCGACCGGCCAATAGCCCTGTTCCAGCTGTCACCACAGTTTTGTCAGCACGACCTCTAGCCTCTCCTCCAGAAAAGAAATATCAGCGCCATAATCACCTCTAGTTCGTGCTAAGCAAAGGGCTCTTCAACCTTTATACCATTAAAAAATATTAGGCTGCCACTTCGTGCACTTGCTACTTTTCATCAGCACAACAGCAGGCCGTCAGCCCGTAAAACCTCAAGAACCAAGTTCCCGGGAAGAGGCTACAATACTGTGACGTAGGCGCAACGCGGCCCGCTCATTGGTGCTGACAAAACTGTGCTGACAGCTGGAACAGGGCTAATGTTTTTCGTAGCCGGCGACACACGCGGTAACATGGGTCTCTACCGGGGTTAGAAACAGTGGCATAGGCAAACCAGCATTCCGTCACATCTGCAGACTTGTTTGCATTAGAAGTCGCTAACGAACGACAGTCTCCTCACAGGATACATAAACATGGGCATACTTGTGAGTAAGTGTCCCCCGAAAAGCACCAATACAGAGTGAATAGTTTGCCGCTGCATATTTCTGAATTAGATTCGCACATGAACCATCAAACTAACACGACATCAAGTTCAAAATCTAACACAGAAGGGCAGCCTGAAAAAAACAGCCGAAGATATGTTTCCCAGCTTTATTTGTTGCCAGTGCACGCCCGTAATCCAAAACCCATCAGCGCGAGCGGCGGCCTGGATCGTTTCCAGCCGTTTTTGTCGCGCCGTCCAATGCAAATATAGCCCTCCGTGACTGAGCTCCCAATCGATCTCGGATCACTAAAGACCCCGTGAGACCGGACCCGGAAGCAATGAAAAACTGGTTTTATTTGCATGCATGAACTTGTTCGGCTGAAGAGGTCAGCACAAACCAGCGCCGGCCAGTCAGCAGGTATTGACGCTAATGCGATTATCAAAATGGCAGCGTTTTGCACTCAACCAAATTATGGCTTCACTACTATCGCAGGTTGAATGGCAAGCGTGCTGAGTAACACGCAGCTTAAACGCGTCAGCGTATGGGTACACCGTTAACACCGAATCCGGAGTTAAAATCGGCTTCAGGCAAAATTCAGAAACCTTAGCTCCTATCGCATCCATCCCGTATCACATTTACCGGATCACAAATCACGGACGGTCTTACACACCGTTCGGAAGGTATCCACTCAAATCATATCCACAATAGTTCAGTCTCGCACGCATCCAGCCAGCCCCTGGTTGCAGCCCAAGGTAGGTCTCACCTTGCAGTCGCTGATGGGAGGAGTTGAAGACCTTGCGTTTCTTGTTGGCCGTCTTCTGGCAGATGTTGTGGTGGCGCGAGAGCGCCTCCGGCAGGAAGGTTCGGTTGCAGATGACGCATGGTAGGAGCGAGCCCACCAGCGAGGGGGGCGACAGCTCTGCGGCGACAGGAAGACGAGGTTAGAGCAACAGTCCCGGCATTCTCCAGCCTTTATACTATTTTGTTCATAGTGATTATAGACCATGCCAATCATTTGTTTTCAATGCAAAAGACAGCGGAAAAATTTGCTATATAAACAAAATAATTGGCATGGATATGATCACTTTCAAAAATAATTTAAATAATGAGATTGCCACAAGCGATACGTATAGTCATATAATTTTCCAGTTGCTGGAAAAGCACCTTAATTATGTGCAAGGCAATTTTTCTAGAACAGCACGTGCAGCTGATCAATCGAATCCAAACTGTCTTCTCGTCGCCGAATGCTACAAGGCTGTTCTGTACCAGCCGGAACAAACATGTTCTTGGTCGTTATAATAGGACGTCGTTATTTAGTCACCAACGGGGTCGGGACGATTTCCCTAACAAAGGACCACGCCGATCAAAATTCAGCGCCGCTGTTAACTCGGCAAATGTTCCAGTCTAAACGGCAGCCGAGCACTTCCTTATCCCACCCCCAAGGACAACGTGAAAGAGACGGTTCCTTGTCGGTCCTGAGCGATGGGTCTCCAATATGCTAACGGCCCGTCGAGGTGGTAAATGCTACACTTAGCCGAGGCCGGGTGCGCGATGCACGAGCAGCACAGCTCAGTGTGGGCGGCGGGACCGGTGTGGAGACTCCGCCGAGACCAGACTAGGCAGCCGTGCACGGACCCCGACCCAGGACCCGAGTCTGGGGCAGCTGAGCCGATACTGGCGGGGGGAGGGGGCAGGTGGGACGTGCAAACTCTGGTTAAGGGGGTGAAAGGGAACTGTTTTCTACCCATTCTACGTAATTCCGCTGCAACCGGATTCTTGGGGACAACGCCGTTTGGTCCTTTACAGACTTTCAGTAATATTTTAACAGATATTCGATGCAAGGGCGGACCATTTCGTAATATTGCCATTCTCAGCCATTGGAGGTATGACCCCCTCATCCCCCTGGATCCGCCAGCGCAGCTGTGGTCGGGTCAACAGCCGACACAACACTGCCGCGCCGTATTGGGTGGAGAGGAAGCCTCCACGGCCGACCGTGCCAGCTTCATTTGCACACCGTTTGCCTTCCAGCACGTGTCTGAGTTGATCGACGCCGATCCGAGGTGCCAAACTTCCGCCTCGCTTTTTGACGCGGCTCTACGAGCACTGAAGCACACATGAGCGTCTTCAGTATTAGCCCTTCCACTGTGTGGCTAAACCAACTGACATCACTGGTTAACCTCTTTGTGCGATGCTGAAAAACCCCAGCCAGCACGGGCGCGGAGGACGCCTCCTACATACCCGCGTACAGCACCAGCACATTGTTTTTTTTTAAGTTTCAGTAACGTGACAGTTCAGAGAATAATGACGCGCTGTACCTCTGACGAGTCATACAGTCACGTGGGCGAGAAGGGATTGTACAAGCTGCGACGGATATAATAAATCATATACGGTGTGATAAAATATAAATGATAAAGGACAAGGAACAGCGTAAAATATAAATGGTAAAAGGTATGGGAATAGTAAGTCAGACAATAGAGACAGTCGACACCCATACCAAACAATGTCTCACTAAAAGCAGCTTTACAAAACATTGTAGCTTATCGTCAATTGCTTTTGACGCAAAAAAGCTACAGTTATCGAGTAATGAATGCTTAGCGTGTCACCTTCCCTCGCCGGCAACCCGAGTTTGACTCCGAGTGGGGTCCAGAATAAGATTCTCAGTTTTCGCTACCTCCTCAAGTAGGGTGAAAGCTGGCGATGTCGTGTAGCCAACGCAGTTGAAAGGAAAAAATCCTAAGCTACAGACAATCGACAAGAACCCAGCACTGGCACTGCTCCGTCGTCTTACCAATCAGGTATAGCACCGGCGACCAGGAAGGTCACCAGCCACTTCTCTTTCCAATAGCCGCAATTATACACAGGTGCCATTGAATACTAACCTTTTACCTTCGAACTTTGTAAGAACTTCGTATTTTGGTCATCCACAATGCAAGCTCGGACGGGTTTGACCCGTTTTCTCTTTCCCGATATCACCAAACGAATCCGGTGGGTTTCATCGTCATGGTTTTGCGACCATAAATAATCGCTGGTTACGGTGTCCACATTCCTGGCGGCATTCCAGGGGCCGCAGTCACGTCTGCGGGGCCCTCCCTGAGCCCCAGCGCTGAGCGGGCCCTCGCGTGTCGACGCCACGGTGAATTATTCATGGCGCGGTCAGCTGGCGTCGCGCTGACAATACACTGCCGCTACCTGGCGCCGCCATTGTGGCCACCTCTCACCTGGCCGCACACCCACGCCGCCGCCCCGCCGCCCCGGCGCTCCGACGGCGGTCAGTCCCGGCCCGCCGCCGACGGGCACCAGCACAGACGCCGACGTCCACGCCGGCTCAGCGTGCTGTGATGACGCGACACGTCACCACAGCACGCGACTCGGCTCAGGACAATCACCGGCTTCAGCTATTGGAAATCTACTGCATCATGTGCACACACCCACTCGAGCCTTCTTCCTTCAAGCCAAACGCACGTAAGCCTGCAGGATGCAGAACAAACGGAGCCGTTGTAACGGCCAGGCCGACCGAAGTTGGAAGTGTGCAGCTGGCAGAGCGGCTCTGCACGTGATCGCCCACGGCGGGCAGGCACGGACGGACCGTCGATTCTATCGCAGTGGATCGCATGCCACGGAGCGGACGCTTCCGACACAGGATGACAGTCTGGAGCAAATTACTCACAGCTACTGCTTAAAGGCACTCCATCCCCATGCAAAGCCGGGGCAGAGAGTTGGCAAGATAAGACTTTATTAGCAAAAAACAGGGACTTGTGACCCAAAAATGCGCAAGCTATGCGCTGCTAGCATCTGAAGGGATGAATGGGTTTTGCCTGATGTAAGATACAGACCGCTGAATGCCTATGGCGACACTAACCACCCCGTGGGGTCGAATTCACACCCACCCCGAGGTGAATTTCAACAGGTAGCCCCAACGCGGGCTTCTAACCAGATTACATATCACGGCATCCACACAAAGCGACTAAAACTGCGCGCCTATCAACTGTGTCCGTAAGTTTCATCAGACCAGGTGATATAATTAGATAGTTGGCAAATGAAGAGAGAGAGAGAGAGGGAGAGAGGGAGAGAGAGAGAGAGGGGGAGAGAGAGGAGGGGGAGAGAGAGAGAGAGAGAGAGAGAGAGAGAGAGAGAGAGAGAGAGAGAGAGAGAGCGAGAAAGTCATGAACATAATTTGAGTGATAATCAAAGCTTGATTTTGTCTTTCGTTCTCCGGAGCCCCAGCCTGTGTTTTTTGCATCTGCAGACCAGCCGCCCTCGTCAACATAGCTCTCAGTCAAGCTAATGAATGGCTCTCACGAGTAAGTGCGATGGGTTCGACCTTCAGGTTGCGTTGTTGCGGCGTTGCCGGCGGCCGGCCCGGTTCCATATCAATGTCGGCGCCGCACGCTGGCGTCTCGGATGGAGAGGCGCCTGCAGCCGGCGGGTGAAGGCCGTCCTTCCGTCCGTGCCTGAGCTGCGACAGCGTGGGAGCCCCACACAACCTGCCCTGCGCCCGCCTAACGCGACTGGCGAACTGGGGCACGAGACGACTGGCCGGGACAGGGGTGTATGGAGAGTTTAAACGGTGTTCTGTGGGTCAGATCAGGCCGCCGGACCCGGCGCGGCGGCTGCCGGCGTCCAGGTGGGGTCGGAGCGCAGCGTCAGCAGACGTGGGCGTCGGCGGCGCGGCGGCGCGCGGGACGGCGCACCTCGGCTGCCGACCTCCCACTCCGACCGGCCCGGCCGCGCGACCTTGACAGGGCTGGTGCCCGCCTCTCCACACACACACACACGCCGTCGGCGCCGCCTGGCAGCTGTCCGCCACGCGCGGCTGTTTATAAATAGCACTCGCTAACAAAAAGCAGACGCAGACAAAATACCCCATGTGATACTGTCGCATTTTTCTCTGAACCTGCATTTTCGCCCACCAGAACTTGGTGGGAACAGTCAAGCTCATGCGAGGTGTCGAAACGCCGCACCTCCCGACACTCCCCTGAACGTATCGTTCCAAGTATCGATCAGCTTTACACGCAACCCGCTCTGAACCGGCCCTGCCTTATTGCTTCCAAGTGCCGTTCGAGGCACAAATCAGCAAGGCTCGCGTGACGGCGCATAATCTACTCCCTGGAGTGATCGATTTTTAGAGAAGGGCCGAGGAGCGGAAGTGAGTGAACGGTGTTCCGATGTCCACCACCTCGCGTCCCGGCTGCCAGACAGGTAGACGGGGGGAAGAAGGCGGGGGACTCCACCGTGTCGGCAGATCGATTGCGGGCGTTGGCGGTGCGGAACCGTCGATAAAAGCGTCCGGGTGTTGGCGCGCGAACGGCGGCGCCGCGCGGGCGGCCGACGGAACGCGGATGTGACGGCAGCAGCACGCCCGCTCGGTAAACAACGGATAAGCGGCAGCTTCCGTCCCCCGGCAGCCTGACTCGGCGAGTCAATACCGAGTCAACAAGGCGGCCGGAGTCACGCGGCGCCGATAGTAGAAGCTGTCAGCGAGGCATCACAGCGGATCAGCGAAAGCCCAGGCGTGCCACCCAGGAGTGGGAGCGGCCGCCGCTGACGCCGCTCTGCCGGCCCCAGTCGGCTCGGACGATAGTGCGGAGACGGAGGTCCTCCACCGTATCAACGCAGCGCGCCACCACGGCGACACTCATCGAGAGCCCCTCAACTACTGGCAAAACAACGTCTTAACGGATTAACGCTGAGAAAACAGCGTCCGAAGAGCAGCCGCGTCACTCGATGGTTATCTCGGCATACCACGTCACCACAGACGGGCCCCGCGAGTCTGCACAGGATCAGGGTGCGTCAGCACTGGCGGCGGCCGCGCCAGAGCTGCTGGGAGGCCGGCAGCAGTAAGTGGCGCGCTCATCATTCCGACACCCAGCCGGCGGCGAGGCACCCCCTGAGAACCGACTCCACCGCCGATACTGGGTCAAGGGGTATTCCCAACAGAGGACGGCGGCTGTTCACTCAGATCACACAAACAGCCCAGCAGCGGAGAACGTTCAAACACGGAAGTCTGCCCGCATTCCGAGCCAATTATGCTGATGAACGGGTGGTCTCTGAGGAGCTGCTGGGCGTGCTTCCCACGAGAGTCGTGTTGCCGGACGGGAACAGGGCTTTAATGACGATCATTGGTGATGGTCATCATACTCTTTAAGAGTAGAGCCCATTATTAGCTATGGCATTGTACAACGTAAATAGACAGTTTAAAGGATAGTTAATGTTAAGCATACTTCAACCATTCCACAGGTGACCAGGGCAACCTGAACAACTTCTTGAAACTGTGCATCGAACCCAGTATCTGCCACTGACCTCATGCATTCCGTTATTAGGCGACATCCCACCTGACTCGGGCTATTGTCTAACCCTCCGACCCCACCCTGTCATGAAGCCAGTCCACCGCTGACGGCGCGCACAGACCGAGCCGAGACGGCCTGCGTGCCCCGGTGTCACTACACAGACCGATCCGAGCCGAGACGGCCAGCGTGCCCCGGTGTCTCTACACGGACCGATCCGAGCCGAGACGGCCTGCGTGCCCCGGTGTCTCTACACGGACCGATCCGAGCCGAGACGGCCTGCGGCCCCGGTGTCACTACACAGACCGATCCGAGCCGAGACGGCCAGCGTGCCCCGGTGTCTCTACACGGACCGATCCGAGCCGAGACGGCCTGCGTGCCCCGGTGTCTCTAACTACACGGACCGATCCGAGCCGAGACGGCCTGCGTGCCCCGGTGTCACACACAGACCGATCCGAGCCAAGACGGCCTGCGTGCCCCGGAGTCTAACAGACCGATCCGAGCCGAGACGGCCTGCGTGCCCCGGTGTCTCTACACAGACCGATCCGAGCCGAGACGGCCTGCGTGCCCCGGTGTCAGTACAGTTGCATCACGTCACCTGGCCTCCGGTGACGTCACGGCACCGCCGGAGGCGACATCAGCCGACCGCCAGCCGCCGCCAGATGCCGCTGACCCGCGGCTGCCACTGTTTCCCAATCATCAGCAATGGGACGTCGTAACACACGCAGCCGTCGGGGAAGTCACACATGGAAACCAAGTCCAATGGAAGGGGATATATAATGCCGCACAAGCCCATTTCCATCATGAAAAAGTAACAGTAACTTCGGTTCCGTAGCAGATTAGTAGAACTCTGACCTAAGGTTCATTTCGCGCAGTCCTGAACTCGCGAGAACACGGCAATGTTTCCCTGGTCCCATTAGCATCTTCAACAGTAGCTGCAGATATTTTTTTGCTACAGTCATTCCGCCGATTGTCATCGTCCCGTGGCTGCTACAGCCCTGTTCACCGCTGAGGCGAGCGCGGCAGTCTCACCGCTCTGTGAGACCCGGGTACAGCGCCGTGATGCCTGGACAGCTCGGACTGGATCCGTGCCTCCACTCGTCTCAGGCCGAGCCATCGTCTCAGGCCATTAGCCCCCGCCTGATACCTGTCTGCCGCAGCGACGTGTTCTGTCGGCCCACTCGAGCGCACGGCGGGGGGGGGACCGCGCGGTGCCGGCACACCCCCGGGCGCCGACCCACCCTGCAGCCAAACCGGCAACCGGCCACCGACGGGCGGGCGCACTGCAAACCTAATACAGTATCCCCCTGGTTAGCATAGTATTGTGTGGAAACATACGACATTGCGGGTGATATTTACGCAAGGCTAAGTCTTGCACTTGTGCCATGCCTTTCACACCCAATGAGACTGGCTGCTTACGATGCACCCTCCACCTACAAGGAACCATGAAGAACAATGAAAGGCTTGTTTACTACTTGAATCTGGCACACAATCTAACAGTTTGGTCCAATTTCAAGAAGGTAAGTGAATAGCTTGGGGATTTTTTCTAGCCTTTAGACGGAAGCCGACCTTTTTAAAGTATTAGGTTATACTACATGAAGATTCTTCTAAAAAGACCGTGGCATTGCTGATAGAAAGGGTATAGTAGGACACGCCCCATCCCCCCTCCTCCTCCCCCCCACTCACACACAAACACACACACGCTGGCCTCATGTTGGCACAAATATCACCCGGAAGGCGAGATGTTTCGATGCCAAAGTATGCTTACAAGAGCCACCTTCGGTTTAATCTAATCAGCAGTATACTCCAACAACAGTCCTACATATGTTTGTACATTTGGCGAGACGCGGGCTGGCACAAAAAGCACTCAAGATGAACTAGAATCGACTAGACATCAGCAGAGCCAGCACAGACATGAAGCGGCCGCGAAGCGTTTAAACAAAGAGACCTACAGACAATGCTTTTTATCTGCCGTCTTTTCCATTAGACATACATGAGTCTGTCATGCTTTCGAGGCGAAAGCATGGGAAACTGAGTCGGCGGATTGAAAGCAAGGAGAGCGCGGCATCCTACTGGGCGCGACACAACTGCCCACGTCGCCCAGCACAAAACAACGCCGCCGAAAAAGCGTGTCGCCCAGATACGGCGTCTAAGCGAGACTGAATTACGACACGCACAACTCCTCCATTCGGCACAAAGCCGACACCCGGAATCTCGGGTCCGATCTGAGCTGAGGGAGACGCGGCGCCGCCGCCGGGCGGTTCCGACCGAGTTCGGCGCGGAGGGCGAGGGGACGGCAGCGACGGCAGCGACGGCAGCGGAGGCAGCCGTGGGAGGCGTTTCTCCGCGCCGGGTCACGTCTGCGCACCGCCGGAACAGCCGCGAGTCCGGCCGACGGTCACGTGCGGACCCGCTCTCACTGCTACTCAGACAGGCGCACAGCGCGAGAGGGCCCACGGCGAAACTGACCAGCAGAGCGTGTAGCTACTCTCCGACATCATGGCTCCATCCAAATCCGCTGCCCATGTGTGCGATTGTGCGGGCTTTCCGATAGGAACCAGACAAATGAGTATCGAAATCACCAACGGACAATTTCAAGCACTGATCGTCGAAGGCTCTTAAAGACGGCTCGGTACGTCAGAACGCCGAGCCATTACAATCCACATGCATCAGCAACAGGACAAAGAGCCGGTGCACAGAAGTGTAGCGACCATTAGCGAGTCGCTGTTGAGTGCCATCGCCACAGCTGTGGCCAGCTGCAATAACTTCCTGTCGCAGCTGCAGGCGGCGCCGCCCGGGGACGCTTCTCTCACGCACACACTGGAAGCACTGTTTGGTTTGGACGGAAGCCACTGGGCCCGGAAGAGGCGCTCGCCACACTGCCTACACACTCCAGCCCACGAAGGCAGGAGCGACAGGCGAGACCACAACGAGCACAGAAATCACTGTCACGACATGCACGCCTGTCCAAACACACGCCTCCGTGACCATCCAGCTCCCAAACTATGACAGGTAACAGCGCAGCACTTTTGCAAATGCCAGAGAAAAAAGCGGAAATGCAGTTAGCAGCCAGATCAGCTCGGCCATGATTTTCCAGCCACATATACCAGGCATGTCTAGCTCAAGCGCGTGTTGCACCCCACCGAGCCGAGGTTAGTCACCAGCTCCCAGGAAGCACCGGCGAGCTGCCACTCCCTGGAGCGCCCCCTGCCGCCGGTCTGGGACCGGTCCGGGCCTACCTTCGTCACCCCATCGATGGTGCTGGGGCGCAGCGTCGGCGGCGGCGACCACGGCGGGGAGGCCCGGGGAGGGGGGCGTGGCCCGCCCCTGCCCTGCAACTCAGCAGCAGACAGGCGTCAGGTCACACCGACACACACCGAGCACAACCCGAGATGGCCGCATGCGGTCCTAAGGGTGATACAAGAAACTGAGGGCAAAGGCGGCTCAATGCAGCGTGGGTGTCTACATAAGGCTACTTTACTATGAGCGAGCTGGTCTAAGTGCTGTGTTGAAAGCCATGCTCACGCCAAAAAGTACGGTTGTACTAACATGACATCACAAGAAAAACTAATTAGGGATAAGGTGAAGAGCAAATTATTCAAAATAAATGAAACAAGCGACACAGCACACAGAACCCGAACAAACAGTAGTAAGCGTGGTCAGAAACATAAAACACTTCTGGGTAAGGACGGTCATTCCCTCAACTGGAGTGAGAGTTAGAGACAGCTCGTGGTCAACTTTTAACAAACAACATTCAGCTGATGTTCACGTTTCATGCATTAAAGTGCATTTTCCAGCTAAGAGAGAAGTCCCAAGGTAAAGTACGGACGCCAAAGCCAGTTGAAAATCGACAATCTAGTGGTGAAAGAACACCAAACGTACGAAGGAGTGGGTCTCAGGCATGCTGGAGTACGCAGAGCAGAACAGATGGGCCGGGAAGCGCCGCCCGACACGAGCAGATGGATCGGAGGCAGTGGATTCTGTGAGAACGCCATTATACGGACGTCAATGGCGGTCACGATCCAGACAAAGCGAGCGTGTAGATGACTTCTGATGGCTTCACGCCGCTCCCCAATCTCCCTCATCTCTATAACGGCTCTCTGGCCATCTTTCTCTCAATTTTCTTTGTTTGAAGAGACACTACAATTTCCCAACAACCATTAAGCGGCGTTGGAGGCCCTCAATTAGCCTGCATGGTGAGGCGGCGCAATGGTTGGCGTCGAGCGGAACTATCGCGGGGTTTGCGGCGGCTCTGGAGAGCGGGCCTGCGGCCGGGCTTATCGGGATGTAGCGGAGCGGCGGCCGTCTCCACCACCCGCCCCTGTTGACGTCCGCGCCGCCGGATGAATATTCCGCATGTATGTAAACATGACACTGCCCGACCACGGAGCACTCGGACTGGCTCGGAAACCACCCACGGTGGACGGAACTCACAGCGCGCTGCTTCAGGGGCTGACAGCACACCGGGTACACGGATGTGGCCAATCCCAGGCCTGGGCCTTCAAATCTGATCCATTTTAACGTTGTGAGAAGTCCTGAGCTCGGCGTATGGCACTAAGCCATAAAGAAACCCGCGCCGAAATAAATTATAGCCACCCACGCAGTCCATGTTTTCAAACGGGGGGGTTCAGTGTGTTGCTAAAAAGTTGTGTGAAACTTAGAAACACGCGCGACTCCCACAGATTTCCGTTCTTTCAACTCGATTTGAAATACGACACACCGCGGGGGAACATAAAGGGCGGACCTGTTGATAGGGCGAGGCAGACCCAGAGACTACTAATACATGATCTGACATATCCCACGGTGGTGTTTAGTGAATTAATCCTGCCACCGGATAATAGCTTGTACACTGGTCATCTCGGGAATTGAATTTCAATAATTGTGCCGTTAAAATATTCTCAGGAGAATACCAGCAATCACAAACATGCCTCTGTCCCAAAAATACAAAATAAGCATACAATTGTTAACCAAAGAATAATGAACATTCATGTTTTTCGACCGACCGTTTTTCGATATTTTCAACAAAACAAAAAGGCATGAAATTCGTACTTCTTTTAAAACAGTTCCCAACCTAAAACTAGCCAGCTTGCATTCAGCTTCACACACCAACAAAAGCCGAAATGATCGCGCGGTGGGACCTTTGGTAGGAGCCATAGGCGATTATTGCAGTCTAAAAGAATTCACTTATAACCTTTTGAGCATACAAAATGCAAATATTTTCATGAAACCATTTGTTTTCTCGGGGCAAATACAACTTAAAGCTTAACATCTCCTGAAAGGATAATTCATATTTTCGAGTGATGTACAATAAAGAAAAATGTATTACCATGTTCAAAACTAGCGTTCATCTTGAGATCGAAACAAGTCGTCTCATTTTGAACTATAATTTGAATTAAGGAATAGGTACATTACTAGCATGGCAATGATCGGCACTACCGTCTTATTCACCCATGCTGTGCAAACTCTTTGGTATTTCAAATGTTTAGGAAACACGATAAAGCAAGAATTATATGATGAAGACGACGGGTCATTCCGAACAACTCACTCCATTGAGAAAAAAACAAAAGCACGATAAAATGGGAAATACCGCAAACGACCAAGTTCGTTTTTTCAATACCATTGCATAACTCTACAGCATGACCTTTCGCCACACTGCGCACATGCCAGCAAGGAACGCCAAAATAAATAAAAAATGTTCTCGACCGTTAGCTTTTTGTACCCCCACAAAGTGATACCATCTAACGGCTGGATAATTAGGCCGCAATGGGTGGAGAACAATGGCCGTCTTCGGTGCAACCATCGGCACGCCACGGGCCGAGCATGCAAGGGAGACAAACAACCAACGCCCCCTGGCGTGTTGACGCTGCGGACAGCTGCGCGGACTGAGGCCAACGTCCCATCAAGCAACAGGTCGGGAAGGCGGCGGCCGCCGCCGCAGCACAACAATCCACAGCTGGGCCGGCGGCCGTGTCAAGGTCGCCGCGGCGCGCTGTCCGGCCGCCCCACACGCACCGTCACAGCTCGGCTGAGCACTGGAGGAGGCCGTCTCAGCGCTGGTCGGCCCGACAACAGCGCGGGAGCTGGGCGTCCAGAACCGCCAGCAGGCCAGCATGGCGACACCGGGCGGTGCACTAACGTACTCTCGGCACTCGGACGCGGCACTGAGCTGCTCGGCTGGACCGGCGGGTCTCCAGCTGCTGCCGAGCCCGCCGCCAGACACCAGCGCCCCCTCCACGCACACGCGCACACACCCCGCCTCACTGCCGCCGCCGCACAGCTCCCACCCACCACAGAGGGCGCGCTGACTGGGACAGGCTGTCCTGCTCCCTCAGGCCTCCACTAAGCACTGGGAGCGTTCAATCCATCGGCACTGCTCAGATCATACCGCGGAGACAGCGGCGGATTCTGCTGCTGACACAGCTGCTGCTCAGCCAGAGCCGTGTCAGCTGACACCTCCTCGTCAGCTGACCCCTGCTGACGGCGCCGGATGTGGCTGTCAGCGCCGCTCCTCTCGGTGGCTGGTCAGACCACGTGTCAGCCATCAGCCGAAGACACCGCGAATGACATGCGCCGGCCGGCGGAAATGGCGGCACACTGAATCTGGTGGTACTGATGCCGAGACGACGACTTCGTCTCACAATCAAGACAGCTTTCCAGCCTCCGCCTCCAACCATACACGCATCGTTCCCTGCGACATTCTGCGCTGGAAATGCCGCACGGTCAACATGTTTCGTAGTTTCGAAATGCGTGTAGTGGCGGAGCGTCGAATGCCGCGGTATGCTGGCAAAAGCCACAATGGGCGCCGCGAATCTTCCAGTGCACCTCACTCCAAAATAATATCAAGACAGGTCAGAGGTGCTTGTATCCACCTTAACTCACCGATTGAAAGAAAAACACATAATAGAACGGCAGCCCCTGCTGGTGGAGTAGCCTCTGCCACTGGAGACACAGTGGAGACCTTTCAACCTCAACGAACCAACGCCTGACATGAGCACAGGAGCCGACTCTTGCAAGACAAAAGACACCAGCCGTCGTAATGACATCATCCGAACACGCAGGTTGTTCCAGAACAATGATCCACTGCCATTCATCTGGGAGGCCATCGGCCGGAGCGGCGCTTACAATGCTGGCCGCGACAGACACGTCGACCTTCGTCCGTGTTTGGTAGGAATCCCGACGCCTGATCAGACCGCCGCGCCGGCTGACTGTGGCACAGAAACGACCGGCGCATCGAAAACACGCGTCTTACAGAGTCCAGAGCATGGACGGCAGTCACCGGTCCCGGTATCTCCCCCAATCGGCACAAAATGGAGCGGCTCGGCATCTGTGCCAGCTTCAGCTTAGATGCAGGGAAAATAACCAGTGTTAAATGAATGTAATACGTCGAATAGCGCTACTGGCTACATCAATTAAGCAGCTGTCATCAAGCCGGAAAGGTTTCAGAATCACTTTTTCTTCCATCAATCATGATCACAGTGGCCAAATTGTATTGACGTACAGGGTTCCAGGGCTTTTTAGTTCCCACAGGGACACGGCAATGACGACAAAGTGACACGGGCACCAGGTGACAGGTAAATGCACTATATATATATATATATATATATATATATATATATATATATATATATATATATATATATATATATATATATATATATTATATGTATATATATATATGTAGGCGAATTAAAACGGAGCGTCAATTTTGTTACATCAGTCTCGTACAACTGCTATAAAATTGGGTCCTGGACACTACAATCGAGACGGCTTCTGCCCAAAATTGACACGAATTTGGTTATCATACTGTGATTGACACGCAAGAGCCACAGCCAGGAATAAGAAGGCCTGCCGGGACCTGACAACTATTATCAAATGAGCACGTATTTGTGGTCATCTGACGGTGATTCAATGGCCTTCTATTCATAAATGAACGACAAAACAAAACGCCAATCATTTATCTGGGTCTGATCAATGTCTGTGCACAAACCTTCGGACTTTTGTTTTCTCTCTCCTATTTAAACCTTTAAAATTGACGTTTATCCAGAGACATCCTGTACACCTGATTGAACTAAGCATTTGATATGATGAGACTCTCTGGACAGGGGCGTGGATGTTCTGAAATGAATGGGGGTACCCAAATCGGAAACAATCAAGTTTAGCCGATGCATTCGTTCTATCAACCCTTTCTACGTGAAAAACTGTTGAAAAGCCTGTCTTCACGAGGTTTTCACCATCTTTTTCCTGAGGGCAGCCTCAAATTCTAGTTGCTTCACAATTCTATCCGCTCCTTGATGAAGAAGATTTTACTAGGATAATATTTTTGTAGAGGCCATCAACTTTTCCGTTCTCTTTAGTTCCTTTGTCTCCATCGCTTCCTTTCTGAACATCCAGTAGGCAGAACAACATTTACGTCCGCCTACCAGCATTCATCAACCTGATTCATAGATCCAAATGCCTCCTGTGTCTCAAAATTGGACGAATGGGATAGCCGTCTTTAGCCACTAGTGCCCATGGCCAAATATATACTACATATATCGTTTGCAACATTAAGGTACATTTTTTCGTTTCCTGAAGCAATGTTTTCAAAACATAATTCAAGTACCTATTATGCAAAGTTAGATTTTGTGCAGGTGCCACCGTTAACTATTCACAAGGCCTGTGGAACACAAAGGGATGTAATTAAATGGTATTGCCCATTATATTAAGAAAATTGACCAACAACTTAGCTTATAAATATATGGGCATGACTATCAATCGTATATACTGAACTACCTAACCTTAGCCTAAAATCACACAAGATGAATTCTAAATTATAGTTTAATGACAATACTTTGTGACTGAAAGCTCCACTGAAATAATCAATATAATTGGATTAACTATTAATTTCAAACACCAGGGTTTCACACAGTTCTCAGGTCCTGTTGAAAGATGTGAGACTCAAGATAAGAATGACTACCATTTTGAGAGCCTTGGGTGAATACTGGAGTAAAATATTCTGACGGACAAACTGCATGCCACCAATGTTGCCAAAGCATCACCAGTTGAGATAATTGGAAATTGGTGTTAATAATTGGGAATAATATGTTTTTAATATTGTCTGTCATGCTGGCGGCCATGATTTTAGGTGGCCATTGTACTGTCTTTTTTGTTGTGTTTTTTGTTGTATACTGTATGGATTGATAAGTGTTCCAAATCTCAGGGTGCTGGGTAGAGGAAACCTGAGGAGACAGAATTTTCTCCTTACTTTTGAGAAGATTTTCCTCAATTTTCCAGTCCCTTTTCAAGTTGGAGCTTTTTTGACAGAACTCAATAAATCATGGTGTATATGAACTAAGCAAAAATATAGTAGAGAGGCAAATTGTCATAAAAATGTATGCCTCAACTCTAAATAAGGATTTAATAAGGTGTTCATGGGTTCTCAATATTGTGATATTCCTCAGCTTTAAATAAGGGTCTATGAGATTTTAATTGGCTCTCATAATACTGAAACATTTGAATTTTCCACTCTCCAACCATATTTTCCAATACAAATTTTACACTCAGCAGCCTAGGGCAAAACCAGTTTTGGAGCACTGATGGGGTCTATGTAGTCCATAAAACCAGGAACTTAAACCTGCTCCATTCAATAAATATCTACACTAGTAATAATCAGCCACAACATAGAAGCTATCAGAGCCTCATGCTTACTGTTGCCTCTGAGCCATACTAAATAACAGAGCCATTAAATTTAGATTCACTGGGCTTCTGCAAAACTGGCAGCAGCAAACTTGTCACAGCTGACTTTCAAGGCTTGTAGGAGTCAATATATGTATCAATCAGTAATCAGTGTATGTTGATATGTGAGCAAGGTGTTATACCAATATTCAGGTACAGATGGATGGAACCTTAAAGGGAATGTGGAGTCTGGAATTGCACCTTGGTGTACCTTGGTGGTAGTTTTAGGTACAAAACATCTTGAAAAATATTATATTTGTACTTTTTCAGCTGAAAAAGAGTTAATAACCATAGTATTTTCTTTCATTTACTTCTCCTCTGTTACCGATACAAATTATCCAAATTAGTATGATTTCAAATCAGCATATGAACTAGTAATCCTTTGCGCCCAATTGAACCTGGTTGATATCATGCTGAAAATGAATACAAATATGAATGAAGTATTTTTGGCAGGAATAGGATACCATTAGAAACCAAAGTGGCATTTATCAGTTTTCTTATATCTATTGTTATCCTCTTTTTCTTGACATGTGTTAGCATGTTTCACATTTGAAACTATTGAATAAACCAAGTTATACACATTTATCATTCACAGTATCAAAATCATGTTTAGCATGTGGGTTTTAAAGGTATCCAAACAAGAAAAATTGTTGGTGCAGCACGCACGGCAGGGATTAAGTATGACACCACTTTCCAAAGATTGCTAGCCATCGCTGTACACAGATGAAAGATAAGGAGGCAATCAAAATAAAGAGAAGCAATGGCCAAAATAGTGAAACTGTTGCTACATTGCTCCCAAAGAGAAATGACTGATTGACATTGCTCAGCTGGGAGAATTCCCACACATGTTAAGTTTATGGGTTTCCCATGGTTCCAGCCTCCTTCGCATACCATAACATTACTTTTTGTCATCGATGGGCAGTGAGAGGTTGAATACTCAAATTTATGAGCAGTAACTTTCAGACGAAGCTAAGTCAAAGTCAACACTGTAGGCACAGGCCACCTGTGTCATTCTCCCTAATAAGAAGCAGGCCCAGATCAGATCCTATGAGATGCAGTTTTATTTCTAGTTTAACTTTGGACACAAAACACCATTATCTGTCATTAGCCATTCGTCCCTTTAATTTATGAATTCACAACGATCCTACCTGTCACACCTCCTGCCATTCCTCTGTTGTTGCCATAGGTAACCAAGCGTACTTTATCTAACTTTTTCAAAACACCATAAGGAAATATTCATCGGACTCAGAAATATGTACATAAAGCATTTTAAAACAGAAACACAGTTATTATAACCAAATTAAGAAATTACAGCAAAAAGAGCACCATTATTGCACACAACACACCAAGAAGCTTATAATGACGTAATAAAAATGAAAAGATTATAGACATGTAAAGCCCAGTAAGCATCTACCTTAAAGGCTGGTAGCCGCATTTTGATTATATATTTATTGCTACTGCTAGGCGATACCTGCTTCTTTGATTCGTATTAATTTTATACAGCAGAAAATTGGCAAACTGAACTGCAAGTATTTTACTCACGATAGGGTCTTGAAAAATAAAAATAGAAGTTTATATGTTCATGTTGTGCGTATAAATAAACCTCTAAAATAGAAGAATACCTTCAGATAATATAATTCGAAGGGTCTTAGGGCGCTCTAACATTTAGTGCTCATTGCTTTGATATTGCCCCGTGAGGCATTGGAGGCAGACCAGAGCCAAGGGGGTCACCACGGAATTTTTACTGGGGGGAGGAACCCGGGACTGGTGATATCCTGAGCAGGGATGGGACAGGAAATACTGAATATTTCGGCTCATTTGAAACACCAACGACGATGCACTTCACGAACACATTTATGTAGATTCACGCGGTAACATAGGCGGTGGAACTAGGGGCACCGGGGCATTGTGCCTCTCCTTAACCCTCCCCCTACGGGTTTTTCCGGCGGCTTGAAAAAACGGCGTGCGCAGCGCCGCCGTACTCGGCACACTTTATCCTTGATCAATTCCGCAACTTACCAGCGGCGGCGCTGCCATAGTGGCACATTAGGCACTGCCTAGCTACTTTTAAATGTCATAGTAGGTATGTATTTTATGTGGAATAAATCTAATTTGACTCGATGTGTAAGCTACAGTGAAAATTCCTTCTTCGGATCACTGGGTCAAAGAGCCGATGGTTTACATCTCTGACAATCCCGTTCGCAGCTCTTGCCGTCAACAAGTGTGAGATTATGACTCGCGATTTCGCTGAATCGCCTAACCTCGTGGCAAACCTAAGTGTGCTTTTAGATTGACATCTCTAGTACCTCATTCGTGCGGACGTGAGTATTGGCTTGTTAGATCAGCAAACCATGCATGCCTTGGCAGCTAGCACGTGCGATGCCGCGTATTAGGACCTGGATTGCAGCGGATTCGTTTATTGGCATTCTTGTATTCGCGGATTTCTAGCCTTCTCTAGTGCGGCACAGCTGTTTGGAAATTATTAGCAAGATATTTAATTTGTGAAACCCTCAAGAAGAACGTGAGTCATTGCAAAAAATCTGGTGGATGAAATTTTAAAAAATCCGTTCACAAACCGATCGTACAACGAGAAATTGGACGTCATAAAAATGAAGTGCCGAAGCTGTCCTTGAAATAGGAAGCTCTCGTGAGTTAATTGTCCTTTCCCGGCTCTACCTATCCTCGAATTTAGCCCTGTACCTACCTTCATATATTGCCGCATAACCGTTTCCACAATCCATGGATATGTTTTTTATACATATGTTTTTAATTTTCGTCATATTTAACATTAAAACATAAATATTATTTTTACGTCCATACATGAATTCACAGAAAAACAAGCCAAAAATGACACACAATGAGAATGTGAAGATTAAAAACAGATGAAGGGTAAATACGATGATACACAAAGTGACCGTGAAGATTAATTGGGGGGGTAGTAAAACGAGTGAGGGGACCTGCTCATCGACCTGAGCTTGCAACTTTCCCCAGCCGACCTGCTGGATCCGCCCCTGTCCAATATCAGGTAAAAAGCCTGGGCGACGTCCTAACCTCTAAGCCAATCGTGCCTAGGCTGTCATAATGTTCAAGTACCATCACTGCAACTTTCCCCAAAATTTTAAGTTGGATCATCTCAGGTCAGGTCACGAGTGCAGGTCAAGTGACCTCACCTCAATGTTTAAGGTGGCATAAGTAAGAAATGGGTTAATCTATTGGATTGAAACTTGTAACACATAATGGCCCTACCGAATTCTACAAAATATGTTCCGGAATTTTTTCATATCGATGACCTAAGGTCAAGTAGGGGAGACCGGGGCAAACGAATTGGGGCAAAACGGATTTTAGCTATTTCGGTATGCTACTGGCGTTTCCATCTAGATTTTAGAACATTAACTACTGCTTTAGACAAAGGACGTCAGAATATAGCGTGTATATCGTCAGTTAGCGGCATCATTTCGACGCGGGCTGGCTGGAGAGGATTTTCTGTAAGTATTACGATATTTACAACTTTTAAATCTTCGTTTTATCAAGTGACCAACTGAGTTCAGTTCTGATGGTGGTATGTCTGAATAAGTGGCAGTGTAGGCTTAGGGTAAGGGTAATTTCAAATCTCAAAACCTGCTATTTTTCCGAGACGTAAAAACTTGAATCGGACTAGCTGTGGGGCAAAACGGAAGGGGTAAAACGGACCAATGGTGTAAAATGGTCTTTGATGGTCCGGTAACCCCAATCACTTAGGATGATGTGCTTTGTAGTTTGTTATTGTTGGGTAGTTTGGGTTTGTATAGTTTGTTATTATAAGGTCAAAGAAACAGCGGGAAAACAAGGCAGGGGCGGGTCCAGGTTGGGGGGTGGTCTTGTGCCAAAATGAAAGCAGGTTAAACTTTTCACTGAATATAGATGTTGACGCTTGAACGAAAATATGATGTTTTTTGGCATATCACCAGGGCTGCCAGGGATGTGAATTTATATACCTTTGGGGGTGCCCGGGCAAAGTCCAATGACAGCAGGTCATTCTGTCCATTTTGCCCCTTCCTGAAAACCATTATGCCTCAGGGTTGGGGCAAAACGGACAAAAAATATTAGCTTATATATTTTGCTGCGATGTTTTTCCAAGTGATTGTTTAAGTTGATACTCTTACATTAGAGACACAATTCATTAGGCTACGTCAGGGTGTATAGCTAAAACTTTTCGGCCCGCTATTGAGCTTGTTGTGTTAGAAAAACACTTAGGGTGTCCGTTTTGCCCCGGTCTCCCCTACGGACCATGACCTCTCCATTGGAAATGCATGGGAAAAACAGAAATTGGGCTTTATTTGTGTATATACAGCTGACAATACCTACATATTCTCCAAATCGTGGTATCCTGGCCCCTTTCCAGGTTCATGTTGCAATTTTTGACCTATGATCTCTAAGAAGTCATCCGGAGCTACTTAAACAGTTTTTTTCAGATTTAGGTCAATAACTTTGCATGTAATGATGATAAAGTTTTTATTTGTATATCCATTGCGTTTGGATTGCTATTGCGAGTTGATTGATACGCATATTGACTATTACCTATAGGTCAAAAAGTGACCTTGATCTGATCTGAGGTCAGGTAATTTTTGTGTTTTGACCTATTATGGTCATATTATACATCATTCGATTTTTCGTGACAAGAGGAAGCGAATGGTGCCTACAAAATTATTCTAACTTAACTCTGTCAGATGCTAGAGCCCAAAAACTTTGCTCAAAATGCCAACTTCTGTGACTTGTCATGACCTCAATATTGACCTGAACCCAAAAGTGACTGATATAGTTGCATAGATCCAGATCGGAATGCAATTCGAGTGTTAAATGTAATTTTCTCAGCACTATGACACCATAGGTGGATCTAAGGGGGAAGGGGGCAGGTGCCCCCATCGATCCTTGGCACCCCTTGAAACAGAGGCGGATCCAGGATTGTCGGTCGGGTGAGGGGAACCTTCCCGGGAGGCGCCACTTTTGACCGGCAAAACCTATCAGGTGGGCGCAAAATCCTATCGGTGGGCGCCGATTTTCCCATCCTGGAGGAGGAGCGGGTGGGAAGCGACATTTCAGGCTTCAAGGGGATGCCATTGGCCTTCCAGGAAGGCACCGTGACCATTTCAGGGGTGCCTAGGGTCGATCGGAGGGCACCTGCCCCTTGCCCCTTCCCCTGGATCCGTATATGCCTTGAAATGGCCAAAGCACCCCCCTAGAAGGTCTATGGCGCCCCCTGAAATGTCGCTTTCCACCTCCTCCGCCCAGAATGCGAAAATCGGGCGCCCATCAATAGGATTTGGCGCCCTCCTGATAGGTTTTGCGGGCTAAAAGTGGCACCCCGGTTCGGATGGCACCTTCCGGGAAGGTGCCCCTTTCCCCATTGGCAATTCTGGATCCGTCTATGTATGGCACCAGCCATGCTACCCGGTCTTGTAATCGATACCACGCCGGTGACACTGGCTGTGGTGCCGCACGGTCCAGCGGGGACTCAGCAGACATACGCGCAGTGTCGACAGCTGCGGCCCCTCCAGGCCGCTGGGGACGCGCGCCGTGACGCTGCCGGAGACACCGTGATCGTAAGCTGCACGCACACGCATATGATGTGTACAGCTGAGCTCGTTTACCATGCCCACCCGTTTACATACAGCTCGAGGCGCGCGATGCAGACGACGGCCAACTTTTCCCAGAAACTGAACGCCCGGGGACCTCGCCGGTTCAAGAAACGGTGTCGCCTATAAATCGTCTCTTGGATATTTTGAGGACACACTTAGAATAAAAACCTCGAAAATAGCATTTCGAGATGTATCATTAACCCTTGCCCCGGTGGCGGGTACGAGTAACCTTCGCCCTGGTGGGGGGGGCTAAAAAAGACCCCCACGATCTCAGAAACTAGGAGAGCTAGAAAAAAACGCAAACTCAATCAAAAGCTCTTCAAAAATGATATCGAGAATGCTTCGGTCGTTTTTCTTGTCAGGTAAATATCAAGGTCACCAGAGATCAAAATAGGTCAAAATCGTTAATATGAGGTGTACTAAGAAAACCTCATATATATAAGAACATATGATAGCTTGAAACAGTGTTTGAACATCATTCGAAAGCTCTTGAGTTGCTTTTTCATTACAGTGCAATTATTTTCGGGTCAGGTCGAAGCCTAGGGAGCTGCAGGTCACTGAACATTGGGAATGTGCCTGGGAATGTCCATAGCCACCCACGCATAAGGCAGGGACGGCGGATTCCAGGGTGCAAGTGGTGCAGTTGCACCACTCGATTTTTTTTCAAGTGGTGCAAAGGTATCTTTTGCACCACTTGTTTTGGCTTTGTCCAGGAGGCACCCCCCAGGCCTCAGCCGGCGCCCCCGGCCGGTCAGAAAAAATCAAGCCTAATTACCGCCTACCTGAAGAGGTAGGATCCTCTGTGAAAAAGACATTTTCATACATGAATGACGCACCTTGACATCAAAACTGCGCCCTGGAAAGCAAAAGGCGCCCCCCTTGAGTAAAGGCGCCCCTCTGGATAGCATAGGCGCCCTTGAAAAGCGTAGGCGCCTCCTGGACAGCTGAGGCGCCTCCGAAGAAGAGAAACGGCGTCCCTAGATATCACATGCGCCCCCTGGTTAGCACAGGCACCCCTTGACAGCAAAAGGCGCCCTCCGCAGAGAAAAGGCGCCCCCTGGACAACATAGGCGCCCTTTGATAAGAAAGGCGCCCCCTGGAGAGATAAGAGAGAAACCTCCCCCCATCCCGAGAACAACGGCGGCAGGGACGGCGGATTCCGCAGGACAGGGTGTGCAGTTGCACACCTTGAAAAAATGATGGTGTACAATAGTATATTTTTGCACACCTGGTTTTGACCTCGTACGGGGAGGCCCTCACGGATTTGGGTGGCACCCCCGGATTTTGCCGGCGCCCCCGGCCGGTCAAGAGAAAATCAGACACATCGCCTGTCTGATGGGGTAGCCCCTGGAAAGCAACTGCGCCCTGGAAAGCAAAAGGCGCCCCCCTTGAGTAAAGGCGCCCCTCTGGATAGCATAGGCGCCCTTGAAAAGCGTATGTGTAAAATAAAATACACTTTCAAATATGAATGGCGCCCCCTGACATCAAAGCTGCACCCTGGACAGCAAAAGGTGCCCACCCCCTTGAGTAAAAGCGCCCCTCTGGATAGCAAAGGCGACCTCTAGACAGCAGAGGCGCCCCTGGACAGAAAAAGGCACCCCCAATTGAGGAGTAACGACGCCCCTGAATAGCATAGGCGCCCTCTGGTTAGCACAGGCACTCCTGTACACTAAGAGGCGCCCCCTCCCCCATAGAGCAAAGGCACCCCTCTGGATATCATAAGCTCCCTTTAATAGCAATCGCGCTCCCTGGACAGCAGGGGCGCCCTCTGGATAGGATAGGCGCCCCCAAAACAGCAAATACGCCCTTTGATACCAAAAGCGCCCCATGGACAGAACACACCCTCTGGATAGCATAGGCACCCCTGGACGGCAGAGACGCCCCTAAAGAAGAGCAACGGCACCCCGGGATAGCATATGCGCCCCTGGTTAGCACAGGCACCCCTGGACAGCAAAAGGCGGCCCCCGCCCCCTGAGTAAAGGATCCGGGTCTCTGGATAGCATAGGTGCCCCTGGATAGCGCAGGCGCCTCCTGGACAGCAGAGACGCCTCCGAAGAAGATCAACGGCGCCCCTTGATATCATATGCACCCCCTGGTTAGCACAGGCATCCCTGGATAGCAAAAGGCGCCCCCCCCCGAGAGCAAAGGCGCCCCCTCTGGAAAGAATAAGCACCCATGGATAGGAAAGGCGCCCCCTGGAAAGGACAGCAGAACATTTTTTAAGGAAAACTCAGTGGAGGCGGGGCGGTGGAGATTTTCTTGTGCTGGCCATTATAATGTCTTCGGGGGATCAAACCCCCATTTGGAGGGGGCGTTAATAAAATTTAGACGTGCTAGTGTTAAAAAATGTCTCCTAAATTTTGTTATTCCATATTCTAAAGATTAGAGATGCTGCCCAGGACTGCAGGTTTTTTTTCAACGGAAAAAGGCCAAACCGGGTTTGCGAAAAGGCCAAAAGGTTCAAATTGTATTTGCACTAAAAAATCTTGTTTTTTATAAATTTCGTCCAAGTTCTTCCCAGTACGGCTGTTGGAGTCTGAGTTTCATTAAAGTCCTCAAGGGACTTGTCACGGAGACCCCGACCCCACCACCCGAACGAGTAACGCCCACAATGAAGGGTTGATTTAGAAGCCAAAGTTTAACCTCCTACAAAGCACAGGGATGGCCGCCTCGCTCAGGTCACCCTCTCATCAGTCAGTTGCCAGCCGACCTATGTCGGACAAACGATTGAGCGCCGGAGCGTCTCAGGGGAACCGATCTCAAGCCTGGACATGCACTGCCACTGCATGCTTCTCAGCAGCGGGCCGGAGCCCGACGCTCTACCAACCGAGCAACCGGGGCGGCCAAATGGCCAAATAAATATCACAAAAGCCATATTTGAGGCTAAAACGAACCCTACCGGGTGTCATAAACCCAGAGAAAAAGGACAGAGCACTTTTGTATCACTGCAGTGAACAGTGCACTGTATAAAACTAAGTGTTGATAATTTGATATTGACTTGACGATATATTTTTAGCACACTGCCCATCTCATAAGAAGGCAGGAGTCCCCTTCCAATCCCGTGTGGCGACCCAATTATTTTATCCACATAACTAAACAATTTGTTAGCATCATCAATTATCTTGGCCGCACCACTCCCCGCTAACATTTGATATCTTCCTGCCTTTTCTGTGAATTGTTTGCTCTTGAACAGTGACGGATCCATAGGCAGATCCAGGATTGCCAATCGGAGGGGGAGCACCTTCCCGGGGGCGCCATCCGGAGCAGGGGGCGCCACTTTTGACCGGAAAAACCTACCAGGTGGGCGTAAAATCCTATCGGTGAGCACCGATTTTCGCATCCTGGGGTAGAGTGGGAAGCGCCACTTCAGGCGAGTGCCATCGACCTTTCAGGGGGCGCCATGACCATTTCAGGGGGCGCCAAGGATCGATCGGGGGCTGCATCTGCCCCTCCCCTTTGCCCCCTGGATCCGCGTATGGGCGGATCTAGAATTTTAGTAAGGTGGGGGGGAAACGCGGAGCCTCAAAGTGGGCACTTTACCATCAACTTTTCACCCAAAGGGCGCCTATGGTATTCGGTTTTCGGTTAAGATAATTTTGGTAGCCATGTGATTGAATGCTGAAATAGATCATGGCAGGAATAGGCATGTGTGATTTGTGACATAAATGGGACCTACTAGAATAAAAAGAAAACTGCTTCAACGTGTCCAAGTACTCTCTTGATGAATTGGTAATTTTTTTCGTTTATTGGCTATGATTTGCGCGTTTAATGATCATGTGCAGTGTTCAGATCGAAGTGAAAGACCATTCAGATTGATAAAACGAGTATATTTTATCACTGACCATCCACTTATACCATCAACCATCGCCTTCAGGTCAAGTTCAGGACTCACTTAAGAGAAGAGTTGAGCGTGCACTGTGCATGCCCAAATCGAGACACAGCCGCCCTCCCGATGGACAGACCGCGCAGAAATACGTCCTCGTCGCGTTTGATTTCGCACACGCGTACGACGTAGTGGACCACCACCTGCTACGCGTTCGCCTGCTGTAGATGGGGCTGTCAAATTCCACGGTGGCCTGGATTTGGCAGTGACTCCGGGACCGAAGAGTCCAGGTGGAACTAAATGGTGTGCTTTCCAGTGAGCGCATTTTCCGAACTGGCCTGCCGTAAGGAAGTCTCTTATCGCCAGTTTTATTTTGTATGGGCGGCTCGGCTGGTAGACGCACTCTGCGCGGTTCCCGGATGCTCCCCTACATGTACGCCGATGATACGGCGGCTCTCTGCACGGGCAACAACATCCAAGTCGCCAAGGACCGGTCACAATAAAGCTGCTGCTGGCACCCTCATGAAGTGGACCCGACAGCACAAAATGGTGGTATCAGGAGCCAAGATCCAAGTACTGGTGATGTCCCAGTGGGCCAGAGACGCCGATCCCTTCAATTTTAAGGTCGACGGGAAGTCTGTCACTGCTGGAGACACCCTACAGCTACTTGACGTCACCATCGATCGGCTCCTCCATTTCGGTCCACACTGTAAGAGTCTGTGGGAGAAGGTCCACCCCCGCATCTCCCACCTACGTCAACTGTCCGGCTGCAACTGGGGGCTGCACGAATAGCACCTCCGAACCGTCGCTACTGGCTACGTGAGAGGAGCGATGGAGTAAGCGGCCGCAGCATGGCTCCACGCCACACCGCCATTTCATGTCGAGCTGCTGGAACGCAAAATGAGAGCGTCGGCGCGTATCATCACAGGATGCACCCACTCCACTCCCAGCCGAGTTAAGACTCCCCGCGTAGCGGCCAGAAGGAGGGTACTCGCGACCCGACTGCTGGTGAAATTCCATACCCTGCCGCCTGAAGACCCTCTGTGAAGACGTGCGGAGGCGACAGCGCCCTCTCGACTCTCCTCGGTGACCGGGTGGCGGCAGGTGGGCAAAGACATGTGGGATCAAGCAGGCATCTCCCTCCCCATCGAGTCTTTCCTTCCTCGACGTCTTCCACTGTGGGTATCAGGAGAGTGAGTCACATTTCAACTAGACGTGGGCCCACTGACATCAGGAGCGCTACCTGTCCGGAAGAAGCGAGTAGCTCTCCCCCACCTCGCTTCCCTGACTCAATGTGCCACATGGGTGTGGACCGACGGGTCAGAGCACGGAGGGGTCACGAGCGGGGGAGCTGGGTCTTCATTGAGTCACCAGACAGAGCCCAGCATGAGCTCAGGCGACCAGCAGGCTCGCTCTGCTCGAGTTTTCAGGCTGAGATGGTAGCCATCCAAACTGCCTGTGTCTTCCTACTGGACTAATCAGTGCACACAGAAGATCCAGTCATCTTCAGCATGGCCTGCCAAGGTGACGACGCATTATAGAAATAAAATAGCTTCAATGTCTGCAGATAAGACAGCGAATCGGTAAAAATCGCAAACTTCCTCACCATCAGCTTAGACACCTGGTCCAAACAGCAAAAAAAGGAGTACAGCTCTGAAGTAAAAATGGATCCTTCGTAAGGTAAACTAGAAAACTTCTCTACATCGTCACCAACAAATGCACGCCCTGTGCCATTGTCACTTTCTTTTGCAACCGTCTATATAGAAACAGACATGGTTTTCGAACGGCTCCGCAAGCAAGTTCATAAAATATTGGCGCGTCGGTTCAGGAGGCAAATTTTTGCTTTGTTGGCGTAGGTTGTGTTCGTGTTGACTGTCGAGATGAGCTATGGTTCAATAACAGCTGCTTCATGTGGTTCGACGAGATTGCTGTCGATACCAGCCTGTGCCAGCCAGGCACAGACTCTCACTCCCTGGTGACGGGTTGCAAAACGCGAGCCACTGTCTATCTGACTGAGGTAGGCGTCGCCAAAAAAAATGTTTGGTATGTGGGGCGTGTTGGTGACTTATTTTAAAGGGAACGTGGCACCTTGGTAAAATCCTGGAATTTTGTGTAATTAGGCGTACTTTTAGCCGAAAATAATGAAACCACTCATGATTTCTCTGAAAAATGTACAACAAGCTCAATGCTTTTATTTTTAAAATACTCCTCTAGAAAAATGAATAAATATCTGCCTCTGGATGATGTCATGATCTGCCAACCACTACCATACTCGAAACACTTCAAGGGCTTCGATTGGCTGATACTTATCGTGATGTCAGCATATGTCGTCACACCAGCAGCTCACAACAATGGCCGCCTGGCGAGAGGTACATGAGAGGTACATTTCGGGTAGGTTTTAGTTTTTTCTACGGAAAAATCGAGTTCCAAGACAAATGATATATAGAGCACCTGGTTTTCCGATTTGCTTTACAACTTGGCTATCTCAGTTAAAATCACGTTCTTAAGGTGCCACATTCCTTTTAATGGCTTAATGCAAAGCGAGTATCTTACTGCGCATTTGTAGCGGTATTTCACTAATTTTCACTAGCATGCTTATTATGGGTGAAGCTTGGAACGCTCCTGTTACTATTCTGATAGAGAGCCGCATGACAATGTGCTGAAATCAACCATATTTCATTCTCAATGTATCTCTTCATAAACCTGTAGGTCAGTGCCATCATTCTTTTCTTTGAAATAAATAGTAAATATCCCGCAGTCAACCCCGGATTCGACCCGCGCACCCCTCATCACGAGACAGGACCTCTAACCACTAGACCACTGCGCCACACTGTACCGACTCCCACTAACCCTACACCTGTGACCCGTCAGGAGGTCACTGGCCGGTATCACGCAATCAAAACGATGCCGTGATCGTGGCGCCGGGTGTTGTGTTCGTACAGAAAAGGCATGGTATAAAGCTGCTTCTAGAAGACGAACCAAACATTAGATTCGCCTAGAATCACTTGTATCGGCGACCCAGGACCCTAAGCTAGCTCTATGCCAAATTGCATCCACTTCCATTCATTTTGAGGACTTGAAACCATGGTGAGAAGCAAACATGTTCCGAGAAATTTAGCTCCTTGAAATACCCTTTCGGACGAATTACTCGAAAGCCGTTGGAGATAAGTGGGCAGTGTAAATGAATTGAATGACTGCTATTAATTTTCCTATTCAGCCATGTCAATTCTGATCTTGTGAATGACATGTGCTCTGAACCGAAAAGCTGCAAATAAAAGGTTTTCTACTAAAAATTATATTTATACATATAAGACAATGAATTTTATTATCACGATATCCATCTCCGAATATTATCAAGCGGAAGCAATGTTCTTTCATTATTTGAGATGAAAAGTCAAATCGGCGCATTAGATCGCGAGAGATTAAGATTTAAATGAAATGAGCAAAAATGTAGTCCTCCGGCAAAATGGCAAAAACTAGGTCAGAATTTTACGTTTTCCACTGGAAACTATGCCTAAGCACAAGAAAATTGACGTAGCTGCCTCCACGTGGCTGTCTTTAAACTAACTGAAGCGTGCCTTCTGACATTTCGAGCTTACAAGTCGGCTGTCAAATTTCAATACCTTTTTGCTTGTACTAGAAATACTGCGTTTTGGCGTAATAAATATTGTCGGACCAGTTCGAACTTTTTTTCTTAGGTGGCCTTGTTGCTTATTCAAAAGGAGGCAAATTTCAAGTTCGTCGCTTAAGAAATAAAAATGATAAAAATGCAAAATTGAAAACATTTGTTACAAAATTTTTAAAAACTATTTTGAATTTAAATTCGGGGGTCTTAGTTTGGGCGTCTAGCGTAAAAGGGCAATCACCCTACACAATTGCAGAGCCCTGGTATCAACTGTCAGAACCGCCAAACGGCCAGAATAGAGCCTCTTGAGAAATCTCAATCCGCTTCGCTCCATGGCTTTCGTCATGCGGCTCTGACACAGCCGTACTCGATCTTCGGACGAATAAGTGATCTATACAGCATAAGAAGCTTATAACGTAGCGTATAACAATGAGCGTATAACGTGCGCATAACGTATATATAGGCGATAAGCGTATAACGTGTATAGCATGAGAAACATTTCTCTATCTGCACGGTATCTCATCCTCGTCAACACCTTCAGTATTTTCAGCGTATCGAAACATGTTTTTGCGGAAATCCTTCAGGTGTGGCACATATGAAAGCTTATCGAGTGTGAGCCTGATAAATCTGGTTTCTGCTACAACGTCGCTCGGATTTCCGCGAATTTACAAAATCGGGTATTCAGTCTCAATGTCTATTATAAAAGTGCATGCACTATGTCTTTGAACTTGAAAATTTCAGTCCATTGCGTGTGATCCATTGCTGCAATATGTCAAGGCCAGGCTGCAGCCGCCTCTGCGCAGCTGCTGTAGTAGACACTGTCACACATATTGTGAAGTCTTCAACGAAAAACACGTGACGTATGTTTGCGGGAAGTGTCTGCAATATCATTGGTCATAACTGCAAACAAGGCTGTGAATATCGCAGAATCCTGGGCTATGCTACTCTGTTGCTGATGCCAATCCGATACGACTGAGTTTACGCGAAATCTAAAATACCTATTTTTCGGAATATTAGAAATAAACCACCCCAAGTGGCCTCGCACGCCGAGTCCAAAGAGTTTCTGCAGAACGCCATTGGATAGCAAAGGCGCCCCCCAAGAGATGATGGCGCCCCCTGGGGAGGAAGGCGCCCCCTCCAGAAAATCTTGCACCACTTCTCGAAAATGGAATCAGCCGTCTCTGGCATAAGGGCGTTTCCCTTTTCGCTAATAACTTTCAAACCAAGCAAAATACAGGCATAGTTGATGCACCATTGCAATCCTCTCGTCAATACAATCGAATGATACATGATATTGCTATTCCAGGTTCAATTTAAAATTTGACCTGACCCAGGTCAACAGTTTGACCCAACTTGACCTGGTATAGTCATGATGTATATCAATTGACTTGCAGTGACCATACAAATACTTTGGTGACGAAATAAAAGTTATATCTTTGTTTATTCAAAATGTATAGAGTAAAACACCGAAAATGCTTATTTGACCTAAGGTGACCTTTCAAAGGTCACAGGTCAACATTTTTGGTATCAACTTCAGAAATAGGCTAAGAGAAAGTCGTAAACGATGTTTGAAATTGATTCCATCGATACTTACTGAGAAACGCTCATTTCGTGATTTTCCCCATGCATTTGCAATGGGGAGGTCATGTTCTGTACATGACCTTAGGTCACCAATATCAAAAATCCCATAACATTTTTGTAGCCCTGGTGGGCCCAATATGTGGTATGAATTTCAACTTGATCGATTAACCCCCTTTGAGTTATGTGGTCTTAAGCATTTTTTTAGGTGAGGTCACTTCATCTGGCCTGGTGACCTGACCTAATATGACCTTGAGCTGAAATTTTCAGAAAAGGTGTAAAAATGATGAAGGAGCAGCTAGACTGAGTTTGGCGGCGCTGCGTGCCGCCATTTTTTGGTCACTTCGGAAAAACCCGAGGGGGTCTAAAAAGAGCCCCACCCGGGCGAAGGTTAATACCCGGGGTTTGAAACCCTCCAGAACGCTGACACCGTGAGCGCCAGTACGTGAAGGCCACGCCGTGTGTGTGTAAAACACCGTGGTGGCGAGTGGGAACCTTATCCAGACGATAGAATCGGACCCGACACGTGCGCTGTGCAGCGTGGCAATGCATCACGGGGGTCGCCCCTGGGCCGACCTCCCTCAGCCAGGGTGACAGCGACTTGCAAAGTTACGCAGGCGCAAATTACGCTGCCCTTGAATGCAGCGCAGAATAGGTATTCACAATCCTGTTTCATTAAAGAGTCAAAATATACGCTGAATATGCAAAACATGCTTAAAAACTACTCACCAAGTAGCAAAGTTACGCTGCTACTTGGTGAGTAGTTTTTAAGCATATTTGCATATTCAGCGTATATTTTGACGCCAGTGATACAAAATACGAAAAGAAAATGTAACTTCTAAAGTTTTGAATCTCAGGTAAAAAATAATGCTGTGAGAGAAGAAGAGTCATAAAAATGTAAAATGGACTCAAAAATGTGTAATGTCTTCCCAGCATAAAATTGAAGTGATGGTATTCATGTTAAACAGAGCTGAAAAGTGAGTGCTATGTCTATTATTACACATAGGTATGGCACCGAATGATGATAATTATTGATGCCGATAGAGAGGAATGCCTGTATTTCTATTTTTTACTTTGACTTCCCGCCATGATATGAAGAATCCTAGATATGCTGGTATAACTGACACGGTGATATGAAGCGTATGGAAGGAAATAATTCGATTAAGAGCAGCTGTAACCTAACAAATGTAAGGGTCTCTACCCAGACCTTTGGTCAAAATGATGGCATAAGTACTTTGATATTACGTACCTGTCAGCTGATGGAAGCCTGAAACTCAGGTTGAAAGCTCGTAAACTTTTGACATACTCCAGTGGAGAAAAGAAAAAAACCAATCCCTTAAGGCTGTTTATGAGGTGAAACAGGCAGATACACCCTTTTTTAGAAGCGCTCCTGAAATAGACTCCGACAAAACTTTCGGCCCTTTCATTCAATTCATAATACCCTCGTATCGTTGATAATGTCTTTCCTATGTAGGTACCTCTGCTTTAAAACCTGCAAGTGCCTACCTATCATAGATTATGCGTTGAACAATAAACTAACTCGAATGAAAGATTATTGAATTTCGTCCGGGGTCAATTGATTGTGTCGCTCAGGGAAATTTGCGAGCAATTTGAAGAAAAGCTGCAGATTTCACCGGAGGACTTTTTAGGTACCATATCTCCATTTTCAGAGATGTGAGTTTCGGTTAAGATTCAAGGAATGAAAAAGAGAAATGTAACTATATATTTCGGAGTATTTTGCTGCCCCTTCAACACTAGTAAGACATATAAAAGCACACTCGATGATGTAAAAAAATATTAAAAAATAATTCGTTTGGCACATTTCATTTCGTTTAGCAGCTTAGCTGGGACTGAAGCTATAAATAGGACTCCTATCGTGAGATAGAACCGACGAAAAAACTAACAACGCACGGACAAATATTTGAACACCAAGGAAGATTAAGAAGAATTACAAATAGTGCAGACATATATTCACATTTCACATGTCTCTACAATTTATGGAGGAGGTGAGAGAGCACATTGCACAGAAGTCATTATTTGTCACCCCAAGACAATGTCCAAAATCGCGTTAATGGTAAATTTCCACACCCCCTGCTTCATTGCTGATAGAGACTCCCGAATCTCCAAAGCCTCCCGAACGATTTTTTCTCCACTTACTGATTTGGGTCAGAGTCTCTGCCTTGTGGGGTACATATCGCGCTTACATTGGAAGGCATGGCGCGCCGGCGCTGATTGTTTTATACGGCCGTGGCGCATATCACGAACATGCTCCTCCATGCGGACGTTTAATGTCCGCCCAGATTCACTCACGTAAGATTCCCTGTACTCGCAAGTAATTTTTAAACCATCCCTTTCTTTCCTCAGGTCTTACACGGTCTTTTACCTTGACTAGAAAATTTCGAATTTTGCATGAGTGAGTATAATTTCCTACAAGTTTGATTGAACATACACAAGAGATATTAAACGAATTTTGCGTGATGAGATTGACATACTCCCACTGATGTCACTTGGGATAATTTGGAGACGAGGTCAACGGAATTGGCCAGGTGGTCTGACCTGGGGTGACCCGAACCTAAGCATTTCGGAAAATTTGTAAAAAAGATCAAAGGTAAGTGAGGATAATTATTCTTTGTGCAGCTCCACTTTTTCCGACAACTTTGAAAAATAAAGGAAGGTGGTGTTCAAACATCTCCACAGCCTGACGAGGGTAAGCGGATTCCGTTCCCACAGATCCATACCGGCCCAGTCATTGCTCAACAGCCGATGACGGCCGTTAGGCGCCAATCAGACTGGCTGTCTCAGTAGACCCTCTCAATATCGCATAATGAACGTTTATTCATAAGTTCATAATCCCAAAAAGCAAGAAAAACTGAAACCAAACAATGCCGCCAAAGCCCAAGCATTGGGTCGACTCTAGCTGGTGCATGGCCGGGCGTGCGGTGCCACCGAATCGCTCGCTGCGGCGCTCGAGCGGGCCCGGTCCCCTGAGATGAGTGGCAGGAGGGTCATGAGAGAGATGCGCTACCGTATAACGACGGCTTAATCCCCCGATTAGATAGGCGGCTGGCGTCGGCGGAGGCGGCAGATTGGCGGGGGCGGCAGACCGTCAGCGTCCCTCTGTTGCTCTGCAGTCGCCAGAGCGGTGGGATCCCTGTCCCAGAGGTACCGCGACCTTGCGTGCCCTGTCTTCGGCTGGCCTTCCCGTCCACGACGTGTCAGACACTCCGCGTCACTCCAGCAGGAGGCCTTTGCCACTCCAAAAACACCAGTTTTACTGTCTGTGACGTGGACCTCCTCGACTTCTTTACTAGTGAAGAACTCGAAGCGAGTCGAACGCTGCCGAGACGCGGATTGGCTCCACTCCACGCAGTCTCGAGTCTATTTCCAGGCAGAAACACGCTGGAAAACATCAGTGCTGACTTATCTCTAGGTGACGTAGTACACTGCATCAAGCGGCATCTTTCGACGCTAAGACAAGATGAGCTGGTTGCGTCACCTGCTCACTTTGGTTATACTGCTGGCTCCAGCGAGAGCGGGCGAGTATTGCGACGACTTTGAAGATGGTGATTTTGGCCAGTTCTGGCAGCAAAGTCCTCAAGATCAAGGCGGGAAGTGGATAGCGAGCAACTACGATGACCTAAAGAAGACAATTCCCGATTTTCCGGAGCCGGAGAAGGGGAATGAGGTGGTATATCTAACGCCGAATCAGGGCAGTACCTACGTCAGCGCCCGAATGCTGATGACCAATTCCTACAAGTTCCCAGCCGGCTCCAACATGACGTTCCGCTACTGGCTCCGCTCGCAGTACACGGGCAGCGGAACGCTGGAGATCAGGCGGGTGATTGGCACCCAAGAGGAGACCAAAGCAATTTACTCCCTAACAGAGTTGTCAGGACCGTCGAACGGCAACTGGGCGACGGCTAGTTTGAACATACCTACTGATGACAAAGAATTCAAGGTCAGTTGGAGCTGGACACCTTCAGTGATGATGATGGTAGCCCTTTTCAATACTTTGCCACTGTCTGATCAACTCTCCAAATTGATACTGCGAGCACAAAGTAATCATGTTTTCTAATGATGCTCCAAAAATGGGTGAAAAGGCGACTGAGTGTGAGTAACTCATTAGTGCCCAACTATTTTTTGTAGAAAATCCTAAATCTGGACATGGATTTATTATCATTTTGAGAATAGCAAGTTCCGTATTTATGGTCAAAGGCTATGTCATGCATTGTTTGGTTTGTAGATGGGTCCTTATACGTATGAGAGAGAGAGAGAGAGGAGGAGAGAGAGAGAGAGAGAGGGAGAGAGAGAGAGATAAAGGTATATTAATATCCATCACACTTCAATCATCCCATGGTAGCGAAGGGCTTAAAGTAGGAATGTTAACAAATCATACATAAAAAGGCTGCAACGGAACACCAACGCACATGCATTTCCAGGAGACTTAAGTAAAAATACATTAATACGTTATATATACATATATATATGAAGGCTGGCAGTAAGTTATTAAGTATACAACTATGATTGAATATGACCACGTTTTTGGAATTAACAAGTCTCTTGTTAACTTTTTCTAAGCCTCTAAATGTTCTTTTGGGTATTTCTGAAAGTTTTTCAAGTATATCTCCAATTCTAGTCATTGTTATAAAAGTAAAAATATCCATTATGTGACCGGTTTCGTAAATTCAATAAATGTTTTCAAGCAAGTGGACATTTTGGACATGACAATATCATTCGAAAATACAAAAGTATCACACAACAATAACCACGGCAAAATATCAGGCATCTTCCATCTGTGAAGAATATTTAAACTGTTAAAAGATGGGCCCGCTGCTAAACTATATTTGCCATTTGTGTCTTCTTAGGAGTCCTCTGTTTTAACCTCCACCATAGGAGCTGGAGTAGCAGAGGGTGAATATTCCGACGTAATCTCTCTGGGTGTTGAGGGTTGGGAACTTGTCTTTAATGAGGACGGCTTCAAGTATTCGTAGTCGGCGCCGGTCCCGCTCGCGCTCGATGATCTTGAGCTTGTTGGTGAGGATGTTCCTGGTGATAGGTTGCTGGTGGACGTCTCGCCAGTGCTCGAACGGGGATGGGCGTGCAGGTTCATCGTTTGCCGCCTGGAGAGTGTGGTGACCGTCTGGCCTATGTAGTCGACTCGACGAAGCTAACAGTCTTCGTGTGGACACGTCCAGTTATATGCTACACAGGTCTTCTGGAGATCACACTCTCCAGCGGCGCTGTTCTTCATGATCAGATTTGAGGTTGTTTTGCTCTTATAGTAAATCCGAAGATTTATCTTTCTGCCGCCGTCTGTTGCCTTCACGTTCCTTTTGATGATTTCCTGCAGGGCCTTTTCATCTTCCTTTTACTTCGATGACATGGTGTTTTTTGTAGAACAGGACTATTTCTTCTCCATGTTCTTTCTTCTCTCTCTCTTTCTCTCTTCTGCTCCGTTACAGTAGGTATCCAAGGCGCGGCGAATTTCACTGTCCACCTCCATTGCTGGGTAATCGTTGTTGGCGAGCATTTGCCTCACGTGCTTGATTTCTATATCAAGGGCACCCCACGAAGATCACACCTTGATTGCTCTCCTGATGTAGGCGCGGATAACTCCTGTTTTGTACCCCATGGGGCACTCGCTGCGAAAGCTTAGACACTTTCCAACGTCGGTCTTCTTTCGGTCTACCGACGTCTCAAACTTGTCACCGTGAGCTCCAACCATGACGTCCAAGAACGGGAGCTTCCCATCCACATTCATTTCGTAGGTGAATTTAAGCACTGATGCCTCTTCCATCCGCTGCTGCAAGTCCTTGACGTTGTCTTCTGACTCCACCTGCACGAAGATGTCGTCCACGTAGCGCTTGTAGATGTAAGGCTGCTGCTCTATGTTCCCGAGGACCTGCTGCTCCACTGCGCACATGTAGGCGTTGGCGAAAGTGATGCCGAGGGGCTCCCCATTGCGACGCCATCTTTTTGTAGGTACAGTTTCCCGTTGGGGGCTCTGAAGGGGGCCTCGGTGGTGCAGGTGAGGAGCTTCTTCAGTACCTCTCGCGGGATTGCTGGTGGGTGTTGGCCAGGAGTCTCAAACACAAAACATAAGATAATATCTACTGTCTCTATTACCAGAACATTAGTGAAAAGGCTAGAAACATCGAGCGAGGCGAGGATTCCTCGAGCTTGGTTGGACTTGAAGACCGTAAGGAATTCATCTGTCGATTTTAAGCAATGGGTGTCCGGGATGTAGGGCGAGATAAGCTTGTTGATCTGTTTATATATATATATATATATGTATATATATTTGCAAATCTAGCCATAGGCACCGGGCTGTCTGTTTTGTACCATTACGCAGGAACATAGAATACTCTACAATTGCGCCTTGAAAATTATGTATTGCAGGCTGCAGGAAAATATCAATGACAATGACGGTCAAGTCATTAGTGCTCTCAGGACGAGCAAGACCTTGGAAAGTTGGGTGGCTCAGTGGAAAAGGACGTCTTTTCTTGAGCTGCAAGTCACGAGTGCACGCCCCGTGGGTTTCTCTGAACAGCCTAATTTGAACCGTGAAACCCTTTCGATACGAAGAGTTAGCAATACCTAATGACCTCAGCACTTATTAAAACATTAAACACCAGCAATATCAATATTGAAAGGCTGATCAACTCACGGTGACGATGTAAGGTGACATGACATCTATCCAAACAAAGCTAGCAGAGCTCTCGGAATAACCTCGGAAATATAGCCATGGGACAATATTTTATTGCTAGCCTTTCAGCGAGCTAATGTACATACTGCATACCCATTTAGGTAAGCTTAACGGGCAGCATCCATGGTGTTTTCGTGTAATTACAGCTGTTTGACGGTTTTTTCGGACAGGGTGATAATGAAAACGTAATAAAATCACGCATGTTCTAAGCACTGAATCAGAAACTTCATGGTAAATGTGGACCTTATTGCACCTTTTGAATAGAGATGTGCTTAGAAATGTATTAGAAGCCTCGGTAAAAATAAATTTACGAGGTCTCTGAAGTGTATTCATAATGTTCATTCATTGCTGCTTTATGCCGAAATGACAGCTCTACCTCAATTTGGGGCGAATGTATTGGCTTGTGTACCGCAATCTGCCCACGTAACTCCAGACAACTATAAAAATGAAATACAAAAAAGACAACTATAAAAACTATAAAAAACTATTCTTAGGTGACTTTTTATGCGTGTGCCTAACAATTTCCCTGTAACACCTTATGCCACTCTTATGTCACTCGAGTATCACTCTTATGGGGCCGAGACCAAGCTCAGGGGCCCCCGAGAGTAATGCTCGGGCATCGGTCAAGGGGCCTCTGAACATCGCTTTCGGCTCGCAGGGCCCTAAGCATCAGTCTCTTGAACCCCAAAAACATCGGTTTCGGGGACTTCCGAGCATCACTTTCGGGGGCCCCCGAGCTTGATCTTGGAAGTCCTTGGAAATCAGTCTCGGGATTTCCCGAACATTGGTCCCGAGCATCGCCCTCGGGGCCCCCGAGACCAGGTTGGGAGGGGGGGTGTAAGCGATGTGCAGGGGCCCCGAGACTGAGGTTCGGGGGCCCGTGAGACAGATGCTCGGGAACACCCGAGAGCAATGCTCGGAGGCCCTGAAACCGATGTTCGGGATTCTCCGAGACCGATGCTCGGGGATCCTCCGAGACTGATTCTCGGGGCCTCAGAAAGTCTCTGATTTCCTGATCTCAAAATTATTTTGGAAGATAAACAGAAAGTGAACCTTCTCTAATCCGTAAAAAGAAAATCCTGAGTGAAATTCACTGCTTATATTGGAACAAACATTGACGCATTAACACAAAAGATGTGTGGGGATCAAGTTGCAGAGTGCCCAATCTGGAGCTGAGCCCCCTCCCCTCACGCCAAATTCTTGTTGCGCCACACGATTTGCTGCAACGATATTTTCTATATTGAATCACTTCTCCGCAGCAAATGTTTGGATAATTTGCCATAAAATACTTTTTTCAAATCGCAAGCCCCCATCACTGAAGCACGAGCTGAACTCGATCGCTTTCTAATTCTACGGACTGAGGGATCAAAATTTGGGTGACACAGTTGCCCCTCAGCGCATGCCGTAACCAGAATGTTTACTTCACCATCCCCGAATTTTATTACGAGATTAAGCAAAAGTGACTGTAATGAGCGAAGCGGATTGAGATTTCTCAAGAGGCTCTATTCTGGCCGCTTGGTGGTTCTGACAGTTGATGCCAGGGCTCTGCTATTGTGTATGGTGATAGCCCTTTTACGCTAGACGCCAAAACTAAGGCCCCCAAATCTAAATTTAAAATAGTTTTTGAGAAATTTTGGATCAACTGTTTTCAATTTTGCATTTTTCTCATTTTTATTTCTTAAGCGACGAACCTGAAATTTGCCTCCTTTTGAATAACCAACAGGGGCCACCTAAGAAAAAAAGTCGTAGTGGTCCAACAATATTTATTACGCTAAAACACAGGATTTCTAATACAAGCAAAATACCTATTGGAATTTTACGGGCCGACTTATAAGCTCGAAACGCCAGAAGGCACGCTTCATTTAGTTTAAAGACATCCACCTGGAGGCAGCTAGGTTAATTTTATTGTGCTTAGACATAGTTTCCTGTGGAAAACGTAAAATTCTGACCTAGTTTTTGCCATTTTGCCGGAGAACTGCATTTTTGATCATTTCATTTAAATCTTAATATCTCGCGATCTAATGCACCGATTTGACTTTTCATTTCAAATAATGAAACAACATTGCTTCCCCCTGATCATATTGCCTGATATTCCCCTGACATTGCTTCCCCCTGATATTCCCCTGATCCCCCTGACAGGCTATCTCCTGTGGATGCACAAAGGGATGCACAAAAATCTGTTCATGCAACAAAAATGGAGTTCCATGCTATATAGGGTGCCGTTGCCAGGGCTTAGCAAGCAAGTGCAGTAGGATAAGGAACACAACATCTGCCGAGGACACATATCTCAGTGATGTAATTAATTAATTAATTTTTGGGGCTTATCGACGCACCAACTGCCAGTGTCATATGGCGTCGCCAACTCTTTCCCTGTTGGAAGGGTTTCTCGGGTCTCAGTGATGTAGACAATGGCTAGAAATACAGTAAGCAGCATTAAAGGCGGCTCCGTGAAGCTCACTTTCTTTTCGTGTTTTGTGTGACAACGTGTTGTGTGAGTTTTTACCGACAATAGCTCCATCGTGACTGACGCTGTACATGCATACGTGATATGGAGCATGTGAGTTTTTTCAGAAGCCTAGATGAAAACTGAAAGCAAGTGAAAGGTGTGATGTGTATATCGAATCCATGTTTTTTAATGACATTGCCACGCTTTATGAAGTAATTGCAACAGGATAAGGAGCACAAGCACCCCTGAGGACAAATATTGCATTGCGTTAGACAAGGCTGGATATGCAGTGCGTGATATCAAACGTGAAGCCGCTGACACTAACTTTCCCTATCCTGTATTGTGTGATGGTGTGTATGTGAATCGTTACCAACAGCAGCTCCGCCGTGGTTGACGCTGTCAGGATTTGATACGGAGCATGTGATTCGTTTTCTCTTGAAGTCGGGGTGAAGACTGAGTCCAATGATGTGTATGTTACAGGGAGAGTGCGAAATCCGGGAGTTCGCGAACTCCCTAGGGATTTCGCGAAATCACTGACCAGCCAGGGAGTTCGCGAAATCCCTAGGGAGTTCGCGAAATCCCTGGGTGACCAGGGAGTTCGCGAAATCCCTGGATTTAGAAGTCAGGGAGTTCGCGAAATCCCGGATAAACACTCAGGGAGTTCGCGAATTCCCTGACATTTAGTCAGCTCAAGGGTGACTAGCCAGAATTGCGGACTATTGTTCTTATGATTTATTTCAAACAGTAACCGGACAATTTCCGTGAAAACCACGTATAAGGGAGGTTTAAAGTTAAATATTAGGAAGGTTTTAAGCTAAATATAAGGAAGGCCATAACTGTATTGTTGAGGTCGTAGCGATACATTTATCGAGTTTCGCTTATCAATATTGTACTGCAATGTAAAAGTTCAGTTGCTGCTGATTACAAATGTGGATCACGGGAGAGAAAGACACTGGCCCCTGGCGGTTCCAAAACGCCCTGGTCCACTCCCTGAAATTTGGTTCTCACACACTCCCCCACAGAATACACCTTCGCATTCACTGTGATTTGGTACTTGGTTATTTTATATTCATGATATATTTTATACGCGGATTTAGGGGGACAAAGGGGAGCAGGTACCCCACCCCCTCCCGATCGACCCTTGGCACCCCCTGAAATGGTCACGGCGCCACTTTGAAATGTCGCTTACCATCCCCCGTCCCTAGGGATGTAAAAATCGGCGCCCACCGATAGGATTTTGCGCCCACCTGGTAGGCTTTTCCGGTCAAAAAAGCACTCCCCTGGTCCGGATGGTGCCCTGCCTTCTCCCCCCCGGGAAGATGCCCCTCCCGATCGGCAATCTTGGATCAACCTATGATAGATCTGTATATTTTGTATTATACATATGCAGTGCATGAAGTCAGCATAACTACCCAAGTATTCAATAAAAAGTGGTCTACGCTATCACCACCTTTCATAATTATGTGACGCTACGGTTATTTTATGTGAAATCTACATCACAGAATAGCGTTACGGTATTTTATGTAGGTTGCATTATTATGGAATTTTATCTACGGATACGATAAAGAAAATGGTACGAAATCCATGGCTTGATCACTAGAATAAATCTGGGTATAACACAGTTCACGAAATGGCAGAAATATTTGCGCTACTGAAAAATGGTATAATTTTTTTGGTATAAATGGTATAAATGCTCGGCAATGGCGCAACGCACTTACTTTTGAGCAAACCACGCCATCCGAAAAGAATGTGCCGACGCTCACATTTTTGAAAACTCATCACGTGTCTTTTGGCTGGTGGTGTCGATGAGGTGCCGGTCACCGAGATCAATTGCAAAGTTTCTTATGACTATGCCTTTTGATAGCTTAAAATCATCACAGTCAAAAACGTTTGGTATAAGTCTCAAACTAGTTTCGCGAGATGCAATTTTTAAGACGTGCAATGCCAGGGGTCTGAGCCACCTTCACCCTGACGAGGGAGTGGGCTACGCCCCCGCCTAAAATCTAAAAACTACGCTAGTTAGCGAAAAAGTAAATGGCGTTAAGTAGCACAACCTAAGCTTTAAAGGAAGTGTTCTATACATTCTTTTGTCGGGTAAAATCTGAGGGCATTGGAAGCCAAACAATGTCACAATATGGATATGGTGATATAACTGAAATACAGTTCTTCAGTCCTACCATCTGATGTAGAAGATATACAATATATAAGGATTCACTATCTGAAGCTTTTCTGCAAGCGACGTCGAATTATTAATAATGCGACTATTCTAGGTAAAAGCTAAGATTTGACCTGACCTTGGATCAGGTTAATATCGAATTGGGTCGGAATGCATCAGGGGGCGGACATGAGATACCTCTCTAGAATTCTGGGGGTTTTGAAGGTTCCACTTCTGGTTCTAACAGTTTTTTGGCAGCAAAATTTAACATGTAATTCCAACAGGACTGTTTGCAGGGGTTTGGGGCACGGGCCAGTGGGAAAATGTAAGTGGTGCTTAAGGGTATATTTTTTATTTTTGGTATGTAAAATTGATCAGGCTATCTTCTGGGTGCAGCTTTTAGTCTCTAAAGCGCTTTTATAACAAGGAAAATCCACGATGAACTTCATGCTAATTCCTTCAGAATTCTGTTTCAAACGTTTCAATTACCCAATCAAAACGCTGCATTCTACCTTATGCTAGCAAAATTAAAGTTATCTTGAACAAAACCCTTCAAAATACTGCCATATCCTCAACGTGCTGCCAAATCAGGCAGTCAGCTGGCTGTCATGTCCGAACCGTATCTATAGGAACCGTGGGAATGCATATCATTAGAACTGCAGAAACAAGACAACCCCAATGATGCCAAAATATACAATTTAGCTCCATTACCAGCAAAATTAGTATGTTTAAACCATTTTACCGATACTTTTCCAACGGTGTCATCATGACTCATAATTGACCTTAGGTCATTGACTTCAGAAATCCTAAAAAACTGTGTGTACTCAGTCGGCCCTTTATTCAATACGAATTTTAGATTGATAAATTAAGCTGTTCCTTGCTTATGTTGTTTTCTTCTTTTTTTAGAGATGAGGTCTTTTGACCTGCACTGATGTCCTGACTGAAATGACCTGAACCGAAAATGTTGGCAGGAGTTGTAAAAGCTTCAGAAAAAACTGTACTGGGTACAGCAGCGCTGCGCGTAGCCGTTTTCAAGACTTTGCGAAAAACCCAAGGGGTATGGTTACCCAGTCCCCGCCCCGGCCATGCACGTACTCGGTACGAAGTCGGTCAGGTGCACCAACTGTAAGTACCGTTAGATACAAAATTCTGAAGCGCTTCTTTCCAACTCACTTATCCAGCATCTGCAGAGAGATCATTATATCACAACCCTCATTACTACACAAAAGAGAAATGCTGTTTATCTGATGGCCATTTCGTATTTCATTCTGGGTAAGGAAAATACAATAATGTTATATTATTTTTTGCCTTAAGTTCATTAATGTATTCCAAAACTTTGGCCAATCCTTACAGGTACGGTTCGGCTATACTAAGATAAATTTTCAGAGCTGCAACAATGAAATAATTATTCTGCAAATTAACTTAGACCATATCTCTGTTTTCAGTTTATCAGCATATCAGATGCGTTATACAGTTTCAGCTATACCTGAAGATAAGCCGACAACTATAGTTAAAACTATAGATACGGAATAAAACAATTGTTACGCATATTTGCAATGTGCTATCTCATTGCCTATTGTCATGACCGTGGCTGGAGCACTTAAGCTTGAAGTGCATTTGCTAGCCCGCCGGAATAGACAATAAAATTTCTGAGAGCAGGGGGATGCAAAGCCACCTTTTTCATGTTTCCCTGCCTCGTGTGGAGACCGTCAAAAGAGGCTTATTTCGTAGGGCAGCGATTGCTTTCAATGGCCATCTTGAACGCTGTCTCGAGGCAGACCCCTACGCTTCGACCTTTAGCAGTTTTAGAGCCAGGGTGAGGAAATATGTTAAAGCTCACCCATTTTAGGCTTCTTATCTTATGTTATGCCGTTTTTCATGTCTTAATGTATTGCAGTGCTTCTGATGTATTTTCATATGCTTCATATGCATAGCTTTGTGTATATTTTATATCGAGTGTTTTATATTATTGTTGCAGGAATAGGTTGCATTACATTGTTACACGGTTGCATTGTAAATATTCATTGGTGTGCTGTTTTACTGCTTGACTTCAGCTGTAATTGGGTTTCCACATACCTGCTGCTGATAAACCTGAATAAATGAAATAAATGAAAATGAAATGAAAGCCTTGGCAATGGTCAAGCGATGACAGGCGTGCCGCTTCTTACACCGAAAGCTTTTTCGAAGCCGACACTTCCTCCTGTATCAAAATACTGCTATTTGAAAATTTGTGGACGTCCGTAGTACATTCCAACATAGACATAGCTAAAATTGACCTTTGTGAAAGTAATCAGTTCTTTGTCCGTTTCTTACGGCACAATACTTCCCATCAGGAGTTTGCTTTGTTAAGAAATCAAGATATTCATTACAGATGACAATGAAAAAAGTAATGACATCTCTAGTTTGTTTTGAGCCCCCCCCATCCACACCTACGGTTCATATTGCATAAACCATGCACCTCGAGGAAGGCTAGTGACTCAAATAGTTCGTCAGCGGGCACAAGGACCCGGTGTGAGGTGGAGCTGAGGGTGTAAAATTAATTTTCAAAAAATAAATATCAGGCCGACATGCATAAAATCAAGCAAAACACAACTTGGGAAGAGAAAACATGGACGGGAAGTGTAAAACCAGACCACTGAAGGATCATTCTTCGGATTTAAACTATACGACATATTGGCATGTTAGGGATTTCGCGAAATCCCTGAAAAGCATTCAGGTAGTTCGCGAAATCACTGAAGTTTCAGTGAGTTCGCGAAATCCCTAGGGAGTTCGCGAAATTCCTGGTCGGCCAGTGATTTCGCGAACTCCTAGGGATTTCGCGAACTCCTGGCTGGTCAGTGATTTCGCGAAATTCCTAGGGAGTTCGCGAAATCCCGGATTTCGCACTTTCCCTGTAACATGTATATCAGATATGAGCAACCACTTTTACAGACCCAAAGGCCTTGGAAGTTAGCAGGCGGAACTGCGAGCCAAGAAGATAAAAATGCATGAATCAATGATACAAATAATAACAAAATTATCTGAACCCGTTTATTAGAATGAAAAGTGAAACTTGAATGTTGTTCCTGTCATCCAAACTTTTGTTTCAATATACCATTTCTGTAGATGAGTAACTGGATAACATAGCGGAGGTGTGCTGCAGGAAAATACATTTTGCATTGGGCCACGCATGTACATGTTCTATAATGGATGGGCATAACTTCTGCAGAAAATAATAAAGTCTCACAAAATTCGGTGTAAATACAAAAACATGTGCAGCATCAAATCTGCGAAATTCCGTGTTTGTGAACTGAAACGCGTCGTATCTACTTGAGTTTAACTGGAAGGGGTGCAACAATGACCCTCAGGCGATTTTGCACGTGCTGGAGTATTGGGTGGTACACCCATTGAGTATTTTCCTGTTTGATATGGAACTAAATGGTTGATCTCACTCAGGAAGGTATCGTTTAGAACTATTTGTTTGTCCGATCAGTTTTTACCAGCACAAAAACAAGTACCAAACATCTCGGACAAAGTTCCCCAAGTGGCTTGAAAACAGTGCATTTGCATGCGCTCAGATATGACGTCATACCTCATGAACTGTTCTAGTTGTCTTGAAAATTTTTGGAGCAATGCTACTGAACATGTTAAGCAATATGTGTGCAAAGTTTCACGGTCGTTGGTTTTACCGATACGGAGATATAGGATTTGAGCCAGAAAGGGTGTTGCCGTACACCCCTTTTGCTTAGCTGCACGTGCCAAAAATGACGTGATAAGAGCGAACTAGAATGGAAATATTGATATGTATAGAAGCTGTGTACATCGAGCTTTAAAATTGAAGCATAATTTGGACACCAGTTGTCATTTTAGCTTAGGTATAAGCCGTTTAAGTCCAGGAGGCAAGGGCCAATTTTGCACGTGCATGCTTTGACAAATGCACCTCCTGCGGACAACGAGTAGGTGCTGTATCGGTTGTCCACCCAAGGTCCTGATCCTGAATCTTCAGGGTTTCCATTTCTGTGCAACAACCTTTTACAACACGCCGGACAGCTTTTTGCACTTCGCCCCGGGGTATATTTGGAGATGGATATCGTGATATTAAAATTCGTTGTTTTTTATGTATAAATATAATTTTAGTAGAAAACTTTCTATTTGTAGCTTCTCTGTTCCAAGCACATGTCATTCACAAGCTTAAAATTGACATGGCTGAATAGGGATATTAATTGCAGTCATTTCATTCATTTACACTACCCACTTATCTCCAACGGCTTTCGAGTAATTCGTCCGAAAAGGTATTTCAAGGAGCTAAATTTCTCGGAACACGTTTGCTTCTCACCATGGTTTCAAGTCCTCAAAATAAATGGAAGTGAATGCAATTTGGTATGAAGCTAGCTTAGAGTCCTGGCTCACCGATACAAGTGGTTCTAGGCCAATATAATGTTTGGTTCGTCTTCTAGAAGCAGCTTTGTACCATGCCTTTTCTGTACGAACACAGCACCCGGCGCCACGATCACGGCATCGTTTTGATTGAGGGATACCGGCCAGTGACCTCCTGACGGGTCACAGGTGTAGGGTTAGTGGGAGCTGCTACAGTGTGGCGCGGTGGTCTAGCGTTTAGAGGCCCTGTCTCTTGATCAGGGGTGCCCGGTTCGAATCCGGGGTTGAATGGGTGGTGTTTATTAGTTATTTCAAAGAAAAGAATGATAAAACTGACGTACAGGCTTATAAAGAGATACATTAAGAAGGAAATATAGTTTGCTTTCAGCAGATTGTCATGCGGCTCTCCTGCGCCATTGGGGCGTTAGCCCAGGTCGCAGACCGGGGTAGGATTGATGGACGTGCTTAGCACCACCGTCACCCACGTTAGATATACGGGAACTACGATTGCGCCCCACGCACTCGCTAGAAATCGCACCCTGCTGATATTATGTCTAAAAAATATACGTACTGTCCACAATGCTAATATATGGTATCACTTAGACTTCGGCAAATGCTTTGCACTATGATATATCGTCTAATAGCATGCATGTATACCCAAATTCCTATATGCAATCAATGTATGTGTTACAGGGAAAGTGCGAAATCCGGGATTTCGCGAACTCCCTATAGGGATTTCGCGAAATCACTGACCAGCCAGGGAGTTCGCAAAATCCCTAGGGAGTTCGCGAAATCACTGGCCGACCAGGGATTTCGCGAACTCCCTAGGGATTTTGCGAACTCACTGAAACTTCAGTGATTTCGCGAACTACCTGAATGCTTTTCAGGGATTTCGCGAAATCCCTAACATGCCAATATGTCATATAGTTTCAATCCGAGGAATGATCCTTCAGTGATCTGATTTTACACTCCCTGTCTATGTTTTCTCTTTCTATGATGTATTTTTCTTGATTTTATGTCGGCCTGATATTTATTTTTTTGAAAATTAATTTTACACCCTCGGCTCTACCTCACACTGGGTCCTTGTGCCCGCTGACGAACTATTCGAGTCACTAGCCTTCCTCGAGGTGCATGGTTTATGCAATATGAACCGTACGTGTGGAGGGGGTGGGGGGGTGCTCAAAACAAACTAGAAATGCCACTACTTTTTTCATTGTCATCTGTAATGAACATCTTGATTTCTTAACAAAGCAAACTCCTGATGGGAAGTATTGTGCCGTAAGAAACGGACAAAGAACTGGTATACTTTAACAAAGGTCTATTTTAGCTATGTCTATGCTGGAATGTACTACGGACGTCCACAAATTTTCCAATAACAATATTTTGATTCAGGAGGAAGTGTCGGTCTCGAAAAAGCTCTCGGTGTAAGAAGCGGCACGCCTGTCATCGTTTGACCATTACCAAGGCTTTCAGAAATTTTATTGTCGATTTCGGCGGGCTAGCAAATGCACTTCAAGCTTAAGTGCTCCAGCCACGGTCATGACAATGGGCAATGAGATAGCACATGGCAAATATGCGTAACAATTGTTTTATTCCGTATCCTGTTTATGCCGACAACTATAGTTGTCGGCTTATGTTCAGCTATAGCTGAAACTGTATAACGCTTCTGATATGCTGATAAACTGAAAACAGAGATATGGTCTAAGTTAATTTGCAGAATAATCATTTCGTTGTTGCAGTTCTGAAAATTTATCTTAGTATAGCTGAGCCGTACATGTAAAGATTGGCCAAAGTTTTGGAATACATTAATGAACTTAATGAAAAAAATAATATAGCATTATTGTATTTTCCTTACCCAGATTGTAATACGAAATGGCCATCAGATAAGCAGCATTTGTCTTTTGTGTCGTAATGAGGGTTGTGCTATGATAATGATCTCTCTGCAGATGCTGGATAAGTGAGTTGGAAAGAAGCGCTTCAGAATTTAGTCTCTAACGGTACTTACAGTTGGTGCACCTGACCGACTTCGTACCGAGTACGTGCATGGCCGGGGCGGGGGTTGGGTAACCATACCCCTTGGGTTTTTCGCAAAGTCTTGAAAACAACTACGCGCAGCGCTGCTGTTCCCAGTACAGCTTTTTTTCTGAAGCTTTTTACAACTCCTGTCAACATTTTCGGTTCAGGTCATTTCAGGTCAGGACATCAGTGCAGGTCAAGTAACCTCATCTCCAAAAAAGAAGAAAACAACATGAGCAAGGAACAGCTTAATTTATCAATCTAAAATTCGTATTGAATAAAGGGTCGATTGAGTACACATCATTTTTTTAGGCTTTCTGAAGTCGATGACCTAAGGTCAATTATGAGTCATGATAACACCGTTGGAAAATTATCGGTAAAATGGTTTAAACATAATAATTTTGTTGGGAACGGAGCTCAATTTTACATTTTGGCATCATTGGGGTTGTCTTGTTTCTGCAGTTCTAATGATATGCATTCTAACCCAATTCGATATTGACCTGATCCAAGGTCAGGTCAAATCTTAGCTTTGGCGTAGAATAGTCACATTATTAATTATTCGACGTCGCTTGCAGAAAAGCTTCAGATAGTGAATCCTTATATATTGTATCTCTTCTACATCAGATGGTACGACTGAAGAACTGTATTTCAGTTATATCACCATATCCATATTATGCCATTTTTTTGGCTTCCAATGCCGTCAGATTTTACCCGACAAAAGAATGTATAGAACACTTCCTTTAAAGCTTAGGTTGTACTACTTAACGTCATTTACTTTTTCGCTAACTAGCGTAGTGTTTAGATTTTAGGGGGGGCGTAACCCACCCCCTCGTCAGGGTGAAGGTGGCTCAGACCCCTGGCATTGCACGTCTTAAACATTGCATCCCGCTTAACTAGTTTCAGACTCATACCAAACGTTTTTGACTGTGATGATTTTAAGCCATCGAAAGGCATAGTCATAAGAGACTTTGCAATTGATCTCGGTGACCGGCACCTCATCGACACCACCAGCCAAAAGAAACGTGGTGAGTTTTCAAAAATGTGAGCGTCGGGCACATTCTTTTTCGGATGGCGTGGTTTGCTCAAAAGTAAGTGCGTTGCGCCATTGCCGAGCATTTATTCCATCTTTCAGTAGCGCAAATATTTCTACCATTTTTTTAACTGTGTTATACCCAGATTTATTCTATTTAGCAAGCCATTGATTTCGTACCATTTTCTTTATCGTATCCGCAGGTGAAATTCCATAATAATGCAATCTACACAAAATACCGTAACGTTATTCTGTGATGTAGATTTGATATAAAATAACCGTAGCGTCACATAATTATGAAACGTGGTGATAGCGTAGACCACTTTTTATCGAATACTTGTGTAGTTATGCTGACTCCATGCATTGCATATTTATAATACTAAATATACAGATCTATCATAGGCGGATCCAGGATTGCTGATCGCGGGGGGCATCTTCCCGGGGGGGAGAGAGGGCGGGGGCGCCATCCGGACCAGGGGAGTGCCTTTTTGACCGGAAAAACCTATCAGGTGGGCGCAAAATCCTATCGGTGGGCGTCGATTCTTACATCCCCAGGGACGAGGAATGGAAAGCGACATTTCAAAGTGGCGCCGTGACCATTTCAGGGGGCGTCGAGGGTCGATCGGGGGTGGGGCGAGGCACCTGCCCCCCCTTTGTCCCCCTATATCCGCGTATAAAATATATCCTGAATATAAAGTAACCAAGTACCAAATCACAGTGAAGGCGAAGGTGTATTCTGTGGGGGAGTGTGTGGGAAACAAAGTTTCAGGACTGGACCAGGGCGTTTTGGAACCGCCAGCGGCCAGTGTCTTTCTCTCCCGCGATCCACATTTGCAATCAGCAGCAACTGAACTTTTACATTGCAGTACAATATTTATAAGCGAAACTTGATAAATGTATCGCTACGACCTCAACAATAAAATTATGACCTTCCTTATATTTAGCTTAAAATCTTCCAAATATTAAGCTCAAAACCTCCCTTATACGTGATTTTTACGGAAAATGTCCGGTTACTGTTTGAAATAAATCATAAAAGCAATAGTCCGTAAACCTAGCTAGTCATCCTTGAGCTGACTAAATGTCAGGGAAATCGCGAACTCCCTGAGTGTTTATCCGGGATTTCGCGAACTCCCTGACTTCTAAGTCCAGGGATTTCGCGAACTCCCTGGTCACCCAGGGATTTCGCGAACTCCCTGGCTGGTCAGTGATTTCGCGAAATACCTAGGGAGTTCGCGAACTCCCGGATTTCGCACTCTCCCTGTAACATATGTATGTACATACATACCTGCATTAATCAAATTTCTATCGCTTGTTTGACTGCGGCTTAGTGCATCTGGCGCTCAGCCCCCGTCAGAATTTTAAATCGATGAGAAAAAATTTGAAACTACCGGCCCCCTTATGATCAAACACGGCCTATAGATGACCCAGTTGACAATTGAACCAATGTTGCCAGCATAAGCACACCCATGAGATCACTTGGCATGACCTTTAGACATGGCCAGAAACCACCAGGACCTAGAATTTTGAAGGAAGTTGAGGAAGAGGAGGAATGATACACTAAGCAAAGCAGTGCTACATGCCTTCATTTTCCAAGTTGTTCTGAAAACAATTCAAGGGATAGAGAATGCCGCACCAGAGGCAGAATTCAGAATTAATGCGTTGGGATTTCCCCATTTGTGCATCTTCATTTCTTCGAGCCTGTATAAACCTTCCTGACGTCCGTTGATTTCTTGCCGGCAGATTCTGATTTTCGCTGCGACCTCCGTTGGAAAATTGAGCAATATCGCCGTGGACGACATTGTCGTTAGCGGCCCAAAAGACTTCAATCACAACTGTACGATGATGACCACGACCACCCCGATGACGACGACCACTACAGAGCCGACCACGACCACCACGGAGCCAACCACGACCACCTCAGAGCCAACTACGACTACAGAACCAACTACTACAACTACAGAGCCAACCACGACTACCACACAACCAACCACGACCACGACAGAGCCAACTACGACTACTACAGAACCAACCACGACTACTACACAACCAACTACGACAACTACAGAACCAACCACGACTACCACACAACCAACCACGACCACGGCAGAGCCAACTACGACTACTACAGAACCAACCACGACAACTACACAACCAACCACGACCACCACAGAGCCAACTACGACTACTACAGAACCAACCACGACAACTACAGAACCAACCACGACTACCACAGAACCAACCACGACTACTACAGAACCAACCACGACCACCACAGAGCCAACTACGACTACCACAGAACCAACCACGACTACTACGGAACCAACCACGACTACTGCAGAACCAACTACTACAGAACCAACCACGACCACCCCGATGACCACGACCACTACAGAGCCGACCACGACCACTACAGAGCCAATCACGACCACCACGGAGCCAACCACGACCACCACAGAGCCAACTACGACGACTAAAGAACCAACTACGACAACTACAGAACCAACCACGACTACCACACAACCAACCACGACTACGACAGAGCCAACTACGACTACTACAGAACCAACCACAACGACTACAGAACCAACTACGACAACTACAGAACCAACCACGACCACTACAAAGCCAACCCCGACCACTACAGAACCGACCAAAACCACTACAGAGCCGACCACTACTACTGCAGAACCGCCCACGACCACCACAGAGCCAACTACGACTACTACAGAACCAACCAAGACTACTAGACAAGCAACCACAACGACTACAGAGCCGACCCCGATCACTGCAGAGCCGAACACAAGCACCAAAGAACCAACTATGACCACTACAGAGCCGACCACAACCACCTTAGAATCAACCACTACATCTGTAGAGCCCACCACAACTGTCAGCACTGCCCGTCCTGCGAGTCCGACGCACGCTCCGCGCGGCGGCCGACGAGGTCCGTCGTTCCTTCTGTGGGTGGTGTTCGTGGTGCTGGGCAGCTCGGTGCTGCTGGCGCTGGTGCTGGCGCTGAGTCGGCGGCGCGTGCGCCAGCGCCGACAGGACCGGCTGCCGCTGACCAAGGACGACGACACCAGCTCCGGCGTCGGCTCCAGCCGCGGCTCCGGCTGGTACGACTACATCGTCAGCGACCCCTGGACGCAGCTGCAGGAGCGCTTCCGACGGGCCTACAACAGTGTGCGGTGATTGCGGCAGAGGCGCGTGACAGACAGACATTCTCATCTGGGACTTCATTTCATCCGGTCAGTGCACGTGAATTATTTATTTTGTAGTGGTGAATGTTGTGACGACGGTTGAGACAGGGAATATCTGATGCGCTTGCATTGGCTAGCTCAGGCTTTCAAAGTAGCTACACATAATGGGAGCGTGTTTTGACGTGAAGAGCGCGGAAGTAGCTGATGATGGTGCAAGCGCAACCGTGACTTTGAGCCTATGCGTGCGCTTGAGTACTACTGTAGAATCTATAGTCACTAGCTCATGTTTGTACAACAATGATGGACAAGTCTTATATCTTAGCACTCAGTACTTGTACATATATACATCCAGTACATTCAGTCTGAACAATGATGCCATAAAGCATATACACAAGTTGTAGTCAAGAAAGCGAGCTATAAGTGTTTCTCAAAGTCACCGTATTATGTAATTTCAAGGCGGACTCCCAGGAGCCCAAAAGATCATATGGGCCTCTCTTGTGGATGTCCCGTTTTCGTGCTTCAGCGGTCTGATTTACCGCGGTCGAAAAAAGCCTGATTTACCGCGGTCGAAAAGTTCAATTTCAGAGGAATGGAAATGTGTGTTTGGCAGAGCGCGCCGGAGAGCGATTCCATGCATACATACATATAATCTATCTGAATAACAGTACCAATGCTTCAGCGTGGTTAAAGCCCAGCTTACTGCATGTCAATGCACAAGATTTGCAGTCAAACTGAAACCTAAGTACTGCACATAGTGTGGAATAAATGTCAAGTCTCTTCGGTACTTTCGTCAACAAACTAGGTTATACTCCTGGTGGGCTTGCCGCCTTGAAGGAGACACGATTGTAGTACACTTCCTATGTTTACTCTTTTGCGTGAGTGGAAGGGTGTTTTCACACAGCCTGTGACGTGTTAAATGATAAGTATGACTCACGTACCTGAAGACAACCTTTTAAGGGGTAGATATTTTCAACTTTTATGTTTCACCGAGATCAGAGAAACGAGATATGCTCGATAATTCTGGGTCAGTAATTCGGTTAAGAACTGGTTTCGACAGAAAACATGTTAGCAAATAAAGGAGGAAAAAAGAACACTGGCCAAGCTTTTCAGCTCTAAGAAACACGAAATCTGCCCTCTTAAGGTGGTGTCTAGAAAAGAGGGTGCGAGTATTTTGCATGCAGGGTGACGACAGATCAAATATAGTGATATTGTGTTGATAGAATGAACAAGGGAAGTACGTAGTGAGCAGAAGTTGTTTGCTCCCGTCGGAATATGTCATGACTCGATCCGAAATGTTCTGAATGCTGTTCATAAAATGTTTTGTAAAATAAACGTTGAAGACCACACGCAGTGATGATAAGATGTTGTGCTGACGTGATCAAGCCACTGCAATCCTCGTCAGGTGGGAGAATTGGATACAGGCAACTACGAGCGCTCAGCTGCAGGCTCGGTCAGATTACCCCAAACGGGGCTGCGACTAAACGTTGGAACCAATTCCTGAGCGGGACATCCCCATGCAATCAGCGACAAATTCAAAAGAGAAAAGTAGGATACAGACACCACACTACACTCCTCGAATTCGGGACTCCCTGTCGTCCAGTGCGCGTGATAATACTTCAAGTACGATGTCTCTACCAGACCGACATACATGCACAGTGCATCATCGAAACCTAACAAGACAAAAACAGCAGCATCCGAAGAGCAGCTCGCTTAGTCTTAGACTTCTCAAGCCAGCATCACACGCTGCTTCGGCCAACATCGCACGCTGGCACTGTTCCGCACACATAGCCCGCGGCCACGCGTTGGGAATGGGTCTCGATAACGCCGCAAAGGTCACGTAGCAAAATAGCCTCAGGTGGCCTGACTACCCCTGAAAGAAAGAGCTTGAGAGGGAGGGGAAACAACTGGCAATCACACGCTAGAAAACCACCCTTCAGGCTGGAGCAAATGAGCTTGAGAGAAAAGTAAATGATCTGAACACATTTGTTTCGATAGTGGATCCTATCGGGAATCTTTCATTCGAACCTTGCATTTTATTTGTGGCGCGAAAGGATAAGATTACAGTCTGTTTAAAGTCCAATACATATAACTTCATGAGTATTACTAGATACAAAGGCGCTGGGGCCAGAATAAAAGCTGCGGGGAGGGAGAGGAGTTCGTGAGTCCTCCACTCACGATTCAAAGAGCGCTGTCGCTTTAAGGTAAATCAAAGTTCTCTTGTGCTTAAGCTGCCCAGCAGGTACTGAGAACTTAAGATAATTAGAGAAGACCGGGATTCTGTCTGAAACCTGTGATGATAATTTTTCCGGGTAGTCAATCAAGCCCTGTACATATATACTTTATAAAGAAATGATGTCTTAATGACCCGTCAATGACCCATTTTAATCACCCTGATTTAAGGATCTGACCTGTTTTAATGGCTCGTTATGACCTTAACTCACCTCGTGGTTAAAATGCCCGGGGCCTAAAATGCAAGCTCGTCTCTCTTCGGACCCGTTTTATGACAGATGCAGGTATCTTTTGGAAGAGCGTAGAAGAGCATATCAGCACAAACATGGAGAGCTCGCTAAATATCATTTCACTGCTCATTTTCTGAAGCAGTGACGTAGCGACATGGTGTAACGGGGGGTTTCTCGGGAAACGGGTTTTTTTGCTTCTTTCTTGGGGGCCTGGCACCGGTGTGTTCTGTGCGGCCATTCCCTCCACCACCCGTTACGGAATATTTAGGGAGACAGGCGATGCGGTCAGGAGCTGGGCGCGCCTCCAGGACCGTTAGCGAGACACATAAGACACGCAGGTACAACAAACAATGATCCATTTCATGCACATAGCCAAATAAGCTCCCAATGTATGAGCCAACATGCGTATACCCCCCCACCCCTCTTTTGACGATTTTTGAATATTCGCGTTAGGCCAAATAAATATCTGCGTAAATTAACATCTTAGTGCCGCCGGCCCCGGAGCGCTCCTTCCCAACTAACCCGCATAGGAGCGGTGTCGGGGACCGACTATGTCTCCTTAATTTATGAATAATACGTAGCTTCCTCCCTGTCCGAAACAATAATAAACGCAAGTTCCCATTCCCTAAGCCTTACGGGGCACGCCTCAACAATCGCACGTAGGAAACTCTCCGCCTCCGTTAGCTTTTCCCAGTCATAAGGGCCCGATTGATGGTAATCAGAGGTCCCCGACATTAAAATATACCCTCCACTAATATGCGCCCCAAGATTAGCTGCATAGCCATAGCCGTCTAATTATCGTTATACTTCTCTCGGATTTTCTCATCATCGTTATATATATCGATATAGTATGGATAGTCGATGGGATCCAGGGCCGCCCCAACATCGACGTGGTATCCAAAGGGAAATATGATTTTTGCGGTCGAGCCCTACCGCTGCACGGCCGATCTCCGTCGTCGCGACCGACCGTGTTCCCCCCTTATAAAATATAAAATGCGTAACAATCGAGTGTAATCGTCATTACGACTCGTCTTTCTTGAGGGAACAATCTCGGTCGACTGCGCCAATATGGGTCGCCACCCATACCGGTCCGGGAATAGTCGTCACTCCCCCGGCCTCCACCTCATTCATCTTCACCGGAATAGCCTGACGGCTACGCCAGTACGGGCCGGAGCCCATACCGGTCCGGTGGGAATCACCATCCCACCGGCCTCCGGACTTATCATCATCTTCACCGGAATAGCCTGACGGCTACGCCAGTACGGGCCGGAGCCCATACCGGTCCGGTGGGAATCACCATCCCACCGGCCTCCGGACTTATCATCATCTTCACCGGAATAGCCTGACGGCTACGCCAGTATGGGCCGGAGCCCATACCGGTCCGGTGGGAATCACCATCCCACCGGCCTCCGGACTTATCATCATCTTCACCGGAATAGCCTGACGGCTACGCCAGTATGGGCCGGAGCCCATACCGGTCCGGTGGGAATCACCATCCCACCGGCCTCCGGACTTATCATCATCTTCACCGGAATAGCCTGACGGCTACGCCAGTATGGGCCGGAGCCCATACCGGTCCGGTGGGGAACGCCATCCCACCGGCCTCCGGACTTATCTTCTTCGTCTTCTTTGTGGCAGTCATTACATCGAGAGGCTCCCCGGCTCGGCAGCGCCGTAGTGTGCCTCCCCGTCCGATGTACTTGACGCCGACTGAAGGTGCCGTCGCCCGTCTTCAGCCCATCAGCGAGAGTCGTCACTGCTCCTGGAATCTTCTCAAGCTCTTCTTAAGCTCTTCTTCAATGCGCACGGCGCACCTTTCGCCCGGTCCGGTCGTCACCTCCTGGACCTTGATTGATGTCTGAACAGAGTGGGACGGCCAGTCTGTTCAGGGGCTCTAACTGGTTTTTGATCGACTCTCCATCCACCTCTGATATGGCATGGCCCCTTCGATGACGTTTCGGGGTCGTATTTCATGGGTTCACTGGGTTTATCCCCCTTTTTGAAAGTGAGTCACCACAGAGCACCACACACCTCTGGCCAAGGTGCCCACCGACCTTAAACTAGCGCATTCGTATCTCCATTCGAACAAACACGCACACTCTTTCAATCACCATTCATCCATTTCCCCCTCCTAATGGCCAGCCCCACAGCAATGCTGCTAGTAAATTTTTCCCTCCCGTACCCTTCGGTGGGGGATGCTTCTTGTGGGACACCTGAAAAAACTACCTTTCCGGGAGCTTCGCCCTCCGCAGAATTTCGTAACCTTGTCGAGGCCAGAAAGCGTTGAAAGTTCGGCCTCTCCATTATATGTATTCCCCTTTTTGGCGCTCGGATTTGGATCAGAGGCGGAAGAGCCCCACCTCCCCTTTTTCGAGACGTGGTGAGACCGCCGAAAAGTCACCTTAGACGTGGAGGATTTGGGTGCCATGCTCACATCATTAGGTGATTGGATAAGCCGTTAATTGTTTTAGAAAAATCCTTTCCACCCCGGCCCTGGTCCATGCTATGCAACTTCAATGCTGATACCTCTCACCTAGTCCTAGCATCGTTATCTGCTCGCGACAGCCTTCACTAAAATCCTATCTAAGTGGCCTCACGTCTAATGTGCCCAGGCCTGGACAAGTCATTAAAATTTTATCCGATCCCTCCAAAAGATGGTGTCAAGTTTACGCGTGCATTTTCCACTGCAGTGCACGCCAGTAATTATGCATCCACCTAACAGTTCGGTAATTTAGTAGCATTCGGGTGGGACACACAGATAATTTCCGTTAAGTTACAATTTCGAATTAACAGCTGACGTTTCGCTCGAACGTTTCGCTCATCAGTGTATGGAAATAATTGCACCGTACAGAAATCACCGTCTAAAATAACGATCAGGTTTCCGAATCCAGCCCGTCAGATGTGATCACCGAATGTGCCTACAGGCTGTGGAAGATGTCTGGTTGATTTTCTTGTAAGGTTACCTTAAATGCAGTCACCGAAAATAATGTTTCCCTCAAAACTTACTCAAGCAAAAAAAACAGTGGCGGGCAAAGTTTGGACCTAGACAGCCAGACTCCCCGTTCGCATGTTTTTTTTTTTGTTGCAAATTTGAATTGGACGTTCTCTGGATGGTATTCCTATACGCATATACCTATCCCTTCCCATTATCCAGGGAACCAATCTGTGGTTCAGGCATTGTACGATATTGTATGAATGAAAATGCTGGATAAGCGCGAAATTCTTAACCCTGGACACAGCTGTCATCTTTGTTTAATCCTCCCCCGAAGTGGACTGACTGAGCACTCCGCTAATTGCTGATGACCCACGCGACGGACTGGTGGCGTGACCGCACGGGCGCTAATACATCCGTTAAGGTCGAAATCATACCCGAAAAATATATGATTCTAAAGTTGATAACTTGCGCCCTCGATTCGAGGCCTAATTACCCCAATCGCGTACCCTGCGGCGGTCTCCATTCCTCCGACAGCGTACTCGATCGAAACAGGCCACCCTGCGAACCCGCTCTGTCCAGCCGCCTGGGCGGATGGCGGGCACGGCGCCCGAGGGCACAAACACCCCTCCCGGAGCGCCGGGCGACTGTTTCTGGCAGGCGCGAAACGGTCACGCGGCCGGCGCCAAGACGCGGTCAGTCGGCCGGATCTAAAAGCGGGGCTTTATTTTCCTTTCCCAAATTGTAATTTTTATTGCATGTTCGGGGCTCTGAATCAAAAACATGGAATTTGTTTTATTGCCGAAATGGGGTGATTTCGAAGGACACCTTCAGGATTCAAAGGGTGGTCCGACCTGTGCGCTCACTTTCAAACTAAAAATCGTGCGGACATTTAACCCAGGAGGCTGTGAGTGAGACAAAAATAGGCCAGAAGCGATTTCTCATCAACATCTTCATAATACCCAACAATCTTCATAGCGCCCTAGCATTTTTAGGACAAAATTTCTTACGATTATGAAACCCTTTTAAACTATGCCGGTAATGTGCCTCGTCCTTACCCTGCAGATATAGTAACAATGTCTGCGTTCATCTCCCAATTATTGTCGTCACTGCCCCGCTCATCCCAACCTGAACCCATCGGGGAGCGTCACAACAGTGGCGACCGAGTTCGGCCGCTCCCCTTCTGCGACGACCGTGCCCGCGTGGAGGGGGGAGACGCACAAATACGCGCAAACAGCCATTTAGAGCGGCGGCGATCTACAACAGAAACGAGGGTGACCCGCTTTTCTCGCGACTGGACGACTGGCGGACGTGTGGAGCGCAGAGCCGTCCCTGCTTCATACTGGATTTTCCGGTTTTTGCGGTGCACCGGTATGGAGAAGAAACTAATCAACCTTCCAGAATTTCGGCCAAACTTGAAGTTCATCTCTAAAAATTAATCAAGAGGAGAAACGTAATCGTACGAAAATAGTTGGTTCACATAATTTGTCACTTATAGCCATAGTACAATCTGGGATAATTTACACCCTCGGCCTAAGAAAGTTTAGAAGCGTGTGCGAACATGTTTCCTTTAATCACCTTCTATTTACACTATAACGTCCGAACCTCACAACGTTAAAAACAGAAATTGGTACGATAAGAACGGAAGCACTATCCAGCGTTGCCGCGTAGAACTGGTTCTAGTAACAGGCGCCATCTTGTCACCTGCTCATATCCGTATAACTCATACTGATTCGCTGCTAATTTCTATTGCCCCTTTTTGTCTGAACTGCCGATTTAATTCTAGCATGAAATATCTCGGTACGGTTTGCAAATACTAATTTAAACAATGTAATAATTCCACGAGACCCTGTTCCCAAACAAGAATTATGGGAATACACTGACGTTCGATAAGTACATAATGATGATTACTCTAAAAGTCGCCCGATAAAACTTAAGTTGAGTGGATTTCGACACACACAAATGTCGCAGCCAATCTCCAGCCGCAAACGTAGTCTGAATTGCGTGATTAGCCTGCGTTTTGGCGCCCATGCAAAAAAACATTCATAAGGAGAAACGAACGTACCCAATATGTAGTGTGATGTTCAGCTAACCAAAGCATCGGAGGATTCCTCTGTGTACATGTCGGCTAAATTTACCTTACATACGAATATGCCGGCCAAAAAAAAAAACATGGCGTCGAAAATTCCGTCCCCAGCCAAGAACCTTTTTAAATTCCGACAGATTTACTAGAACAGATGGCAAGTAGTTAACTGCTATTCTGTGGAAGAACCATTAACTCTGTTCAGGCATTCTGTAAATTTATATACAACAAATTACCCTCGGTTAGACCCTATTCCGCTCAGCTCGTTATATTTCATTCGTCCTTTGTCCCAGACTTTCAGCGGCATCCACGAATCAGTAGACAATTTAGAGGAAAGAAAAACGTTCACATCTTATATTCATGTAATAATTTGGATAGGCCATAACACGTCAGCAATACCATTTCAACACAATGGCAAAGAAACAAATTTGAGTCGAATCATCTTCCCTTTTTCGCCACTATCCCCCGTTCCCAGACAATTTCATAATTTGGCACATTTCGACTAATCTTGCCGGCCCATAGGGGCCCGCGGCGGCACACATTCACATAGTTGCTTCCCTTGCCCTGATTTTGACAATATTCACAATTCGAACAATGCACGTCATTTGGCTCGGTGGGAGAGAGGAAATAAATTTTGAATTTTGAAGAAACGGCTCATCGTTTCTTGTACTCACATGACTGCTGTGTCAGCGCTGGCGCGTCCTCCCAGCCTGCCCTCCGGCGTGTGCCCCCTGAAGTCAAGTCTCCTTCCTCTACGGCCTCCGCACCAAGAGTCCCTAGCTCTCCTCTTTCTACCCCTCTGGGATCCAGACGCCCCTCTACTGAGCCCTCATTGGCTGTTCTCCCCGCGTCTGCTGTCCCCGAGCTGGGGTGCGGGTCTCTGCTCTGGTCGCCACTCTCTTGTGACCCATTTACCACCGCCTTCAGTGGCCAGAACCATGTGAACCATGGCATCCCAAAGGCTCCAACCCACGGGTGGAGGCCAAAAAAGTCGGTTGTTCCAGGGGCACCATCTCAGCTGAGGCCTAGGACTCAGTGCTGCATCAACATCATGTGAGCACCCAAAAAAGGAGACCGAGTACGGTACCTCGGCTGGAACTGGGAACAAGGGGGAACCAATTTGTCACCTCCAGCGTGCGGCATATCCGCAGCGCTGAGCCTAAAAAGGGGGGGGGGTGCTGTTTACCTCCCACACCGAGCCAATGGCACCGATCGCGTCTACGCAGCTAAAGATAACCCGGGACCACATCGGCGCAACACATTAACATCAGCTTATATATATACAAGAAAGGAGTGGGGCGGGGCAAAACATGCACTACACGGAAAAATGTCGCTACAATGGTAGCATGGTTTTTGTTTTTTATATGGTTTTTACGTAGTGACATGGTAGCGTTGCCGTTCCATTAGCAGTGCGTCTTCGGACTCGTCGGCCTCCGGATCTGCACTTGCGTTGGCTGGGATACCGATTCGCACGATGCACACGCAAGATGCACACGTACGATGCACACGTACGATGCACACGTACGATGCACACGTACGGTGCACAGGTACGATGCACAGGTACGATGCCCAGGTACGATGCACACGTATGATGCACACGTACGATGCACAGGTACGATGCACAGGTACGATGCACAGGTACGATGCACAGGTACGATGCACACGTACGATTCACACCACTCCAGTGCCGTCCTTCTACCGGTCTCGGCGCCATCCTGCCGTGGCTGTCCCGGTATTATAGCCGATTATAATCGCACGGTTTGGTTGTACCCTGTTCTGGCCCGTGAAATAATAATACATCCTTTCAACTCAGGAATGGTGGCTCGTAGGGCTACAATTTTTTGTTTAAATACCTTCTGCGAACATCTTTGGCAACAACGTGCAAGGTCTTTACCTGTGGATCCGTCTGGGTCGGGATAAACTCCAGTGCCGGAGCACGCCAGCATAGGGTGATGACGAGTGAGTGCTGTTAGTTTGGAGCATTCAGTTTTACTGATCAAAGGTGGAATTTAGGGTGTCTAGAAAATCACTTTTTGAAGTTTCCCAAATACGAGCGAGGGAATCATGTAGCGATATAAGGACAACCTAAATCCAAAATTTCATATTTTTATCTTCATTTTTGGAGAATAGCCACCACGTTTCATATTTTGCCTTAACACGCCCATTGACGGGGGACGGGTACCCGCTGATTTGATTTTTTCGCAGATAGCCGAAAAACGGCGGTGCGTAGTGCCGCGGCACTTGACGTACCCTTTCCCTGATTGATTTTACAAAATGTTTCAAACATTTTGGTCAAGGTTATTTCTGGTCAGGTCAGGTCACTAATGCAGGTCAAGTGAAAAAAAAACTCCAAAAAAGTTTAAGATTGAATATATAGATCTTAAACTCCTATCACACAATGAGCCCATCAGCCTCTGCAAAAACTTTCGGGATTATTTATATCGATGACCTAAGGTCAGGTACGGCCTGTGACCCCTCCATTGCAAATACATTGGAAATGGTTTGAGTTCTATAAATTCTTAGAAAATGGAGATATAGCGTTTATTTTGACGTTATTGTTTTTGTCTCATCTCTGCAGTTCGAATAATATGCATGTTGACCCCGATTGACCCTGACCTGACCTCAGGCCAGGTCAGGTCAAACCCTAGATTTGACCTAGCAAGGTCATATTACGCATTATTCAACGCAGTTTCAGAAAGAATTTCATTCGTGCAACACTGGCAAGGGTGTGGACAAGTTTGAGGTAGTGAAGGAGTACCTGGTCAAGTAGTCCGTGAGGGAACAATTGGTGCGTATGGTGTTCGACACCACCGCTTCCAACAGAGGGGAATATTCCAGGGCCTGCAGGTTTCTGGAGAACTGGCTGGACTCCCCCATCCTGTGGCTGGCCTGCAACAGAAACGTGGCGGAACTGCATCTGGCGCATGCAGTGAAGCAAGTCATGGGCAGCACCAAGGATTCAGGGATGGCCCTGCTCCGCCGACTGAGAGTCCAGTGGAAGGATTTGGAAATCAAGTACAGATAACTAGAACTGACCGACTTCGCCACCGCACAGCCAAAACTGCAGGAGAGGTATTGACTTGGGCCAAGGAGCAGCTGGACAAGAATACTTTCCCCAGAGATGACTGCGAAGAGTTGATGCAGTTGGTGGCTCCTGTCTGGGGGAAGGTGGAGGATTTTACGTTCAAGTTGCCCGGTCCCGACCATCACGCTCGCTGGATAAGCAAATGCATAAACTATCTCAAGGTGAAACTGATCATTGAGATCTCTGATATGTCAGCAGAGGAGCAAAGCCAGGTGAACGCCATCTCTGAATTCATCCTGCCCTTCTACGCCAGATATTGGTTTACAACGTCGCTGGCTAGCTCTACTGACAGGCAGGACCTGGATATCATGAGCAGCATGTTGGAGTACAGGGAAGTGAACCCCTAGCTATTCTGCGAGGTGCTGGGCACCACATACCGCCATCTCCGGTATCTGACCCCGCATATGAATCATGGCTGCTCTTCCACCTACGTGACTTCCCTGGTCCCCAGGACTGGCCCATCGATCCTGCTTTGAGCTGGCACTTGTGCTCCGACTACACAAAACTACAGGAGTTTGCCACCAACCTCATTATCGTGCACGATATGGCTGAGCGGGGGATCCACCTTGCCAAAGATTTCATCCGACGTGTGGAGTCGGAAGAGCAGCGCCAAGCGCTTTCCAGGTTATGGATCGTTTCAGGGACAGTAAAGGATGCCACTAAGGCTAGGCAGATGTGCTTGTTTCGACAATTGTGCCCATCACGTCAGACGTGAGAAACTGGCGTAGCCACATGATTAATCGCACCAAGCATTGCCCGTCATCCTTGTCTGGCTCTAAAGTCACATTTCACCGCCATGTAGCGCAAATCAGTGCAATAATTGAAACATAAATCTGATGGTAGGTACCCTGCGATAAAAAATACGATCAAAACAGTTTTTCTTAACTGTGCCCTGTGTCGATTCTAAACCAAAGAGTAAAAATGGTGGCGTTTCTCCAAAAATGACAATAAATATGATGTGTTGGACTTATGCTCTTCACACATAGCTGCATTATTCTCTTGCTCGTAGTTGGTAACTCTTAGTGTTTTTCTTCGGTACACTTTACTACATACACCATTGGAATTATCGGCAAGCCGCGTCGATCGCTATGTAAAATGACCTTGCTAGGCCAAATATAGGATTTGACCTAGGATAAGGATTTGACCTAGCCTGTGGTCATGTCAAGGTCAAGTTGGTTAAACATGCTTATCATTCGAACTGCAGAGACAAGGCAAAGTCAATGGCGTCAAAATAGGCGCTATTTCTCCATTTCCTAAGAATTAATGGAGCTTAAACAATTTTCCCATGTTTTTCTGATGGAGGGTTCACCGCCCTTACCTGACCTTAGGTCATCGATATAAAAATAGAGCGTTTGTAAGAACATTTGTAGGGGTTGGTGGGCTCATTGTGTGATATGAGTTTCAGATTGATAGGTTCAACCTTTTCTTACTTATGCAATCTTAATTTTTTGGAGCTTACTTCACTTGACCTGCGACCGTGACCTGACGTGAGATGACCTTGACCCAAAATTCGGACACAACTTATAAAATTCATCAGCAAAAAGGTACGCCAAGTACTACAGCGCTGCGCACCATTGTTTTTCGGCTATCCGCGAAAAACCCAAGGGAGCGTGGCAGGTATCTGCCCCCACCCCGTCCATGCGTGTGTCAAAACAAAATATTAAAAGTGGTGGTGATTCTCCAAAAAATGAGGATAAAAGTCTAAAATTTTGGATTTAGGTTGTCCTTATATAGCTTCATTATTCCCTTGCTCGTATTTGGGAAACTCGAAAAAGTGACTTTTCGGGACACGCTAGTGGAGATCACTCCCAGACGCGCAAAAACAGACTCAAAGTCAGACCGAAAAGGTCGATATGCATGTCCTCAGTGAACACAAATTACTCCCCCAAACAAAACAAATATTTTAGATCTCAGTTTATCACCATCCGGGACGTTTTCAGTTGGGCTTACTTTGGCCAATTTTGTTTTTAAAAATTGTGTATCGCCGTGTCCCAAGGTGGAAGAGACCCGAACCTCCTCTGAATGTTCTTGGTTCGATGTTTGTGAAGAAACAACCGCAATCGAAACCAACGTTGGGCAAATCTGTTTTATTTACAGTATTTTATGCATAGTTGTACCATATCCAAAGTCAAACCGACAGCAGAAAACGAAGAAATTGGTGGCAAGGTTAGCGCTTCTTTTCTCCAAAAATTGAATCACACAATTTGAATATTGGTGTTAACAAGTTAAGAATATGGGGATGTTGTGGGACAATTCATTTCCATGCAACACCATAGCGTTAATGGTTAAAATGTGCGCATTAGGGAGAGCGTGCCCCACACCACCTTAACCTTTTGTTTCTACGCCTTTGCATGCAAACAAATTTTCTGGGTGACAACCAAATACTTTACCAAATATTTGCGGAGAGGTGATCAAGTTTTTCTCATTTTGGAGAAACTTAGGCATTTTAGTGCGAAATATGCCAAAGACTACGCCATGCAGTCCTTTATTGACCGTACGCTGGTCAGTAGAGGGCAGCCATATGAGGCTTGGATGTAAATTGTAATAGAACAAGCCATGGAGATCTTGAATCGCTTGAGCAATTGTAAAAAGTCAATAAATTGAAAATATTTGATCAACAAAAGTCTTTTCTCTCTAATTTCGAAAAACAAAGTTGTCAATAAACAAGAAAAAGAAACAAAAAAATAAGTCACACTTAAATGCATTTGGAGGGCGATGGAAGGCTAGCAAAACACCCACAAAGAGACAAATTTGCTGGTCAGCGCTGGTCCAAATATTGCAAAAATATACCTTAACACATATCGAACTAGGCACGTGTACATACAGTGGACACAAAGTCTCATTTCTTATCTGGTAGTTTGTTTTTAATGAAACATGTCACTAAAAATCTGTTTGTGCATTTCCTTGTCTTGTCCAGTAACGAAGTAAAGGACAAGAGCACGCACTTCCGATGAATATGAATGCGACTTGACATGAACTTTCAATTCAAACATTACTATTCAGTAATGGGATCAGGAATCGACTTAGACACTTGACCACTTCACATTTCGTACTATCATCTTTGCAATCCGAGCACCATCAGAAGAGACATGATTACAATGCAACTTTAAGCATTTCACTAGCCTAATACATGGCGGGTATCACATACTATATATTGTACCTCGAGCGCCCCTGAGAGACGAAGCCGTGTGGGGGCAGCCACCTACAGACACTGCTGGTATGCACAGTACACACGGGCACTGCAGTCTGACCGGTGCCCTGAGCTACTTCTCAGCCAGCAGGCCGGGCGCTGCCTTCCGACGCAGCTTCTCTTGCAGTCTTGTCCAGGGGTCTGTGACGATGTACTCGTACCAGCCGCTACTGGCGGAACTGCCACCGATGCTGGTGCCGCTCGCAAGTGCGCGCTCGCGGTCCATCATCCGGCGCTGCTGCTGTCGCCGTCTCCACTCCCTCAGCGCTAAAGCTACCATCAGGACGAGGGCAAAGATGAGGACGAAGAACACCATCCACAGTTCCACCGATGATTTCTTGTAGACGTCTGGTGTGTAAGGGGGGCCGGGCTGAGGAGGTGGGGTGTGTGGAAGAGGACATTGGCCCCGATGTTGTAGGATACGTTTTTGCGGTAGTTGATGTGGATGTGTCGCTTGGGGTGGGTGAGAACTCTGTTGAGGTGACTGTCGGTGTAGAGAATGTAACTTCTGTTGATGTTGCAACTGTGCTTTTTTCGGATGTTGTGCTTATCTGTTCGGTAGTAGTGATCGGTAGATATGTGGTCGTTGGCTCAATGGTGGTGACTGGTTCAGTGGAGGTCTTCAGTGAAGTTGGAAATGTTGTTGTTGTTGATGTTTCAGTCATTGTTGATTCAGTAGCAGTCCACGGGTTTGTGGGACTTGATGGCTCAGCTGTAGTTGTTGCATCTGCATTAGTTGTTGGTTGAGTGATCGTAACTGGCACTGTGGAGCTCGTGAATTCCGTGGTAGTGTCTGGTTCTGAGGTGGATGTTGGTCTCGTAGTGGTTGTTGCTTCTGGAGAAGTTGGTGCAGTGGACGCCGTTGGTTCTGAGGTGGTTACTGGTCTTGTTGCGGTTGTCGATTCTGGAGAAGTTGTGGGTTCTGTCGAGGTCATTGGCTCTGGAGTAGTCGTCGGTTCTGTTGTGGTCGTTGGTTCTGTGGTGGTTGTCGGTTCTGGAGTAGTGGTTGGTTGTGTGGTAGATATCGGTTCTGGAGTGGTGGTTGGTCGTGTGGTAGATGTTGGTTCTGGAGTGGTGGTTGGTCGCGTGGTAGATGTCGGTTCTGGAGTAGTGGTTGGTCGTGCGGTAGATGTCGGTTCTGGAGTAGTGGTTGGTCGTGCGGTAGATGTCGGTTCTGGAGTAGTGGTTGGTTGTGTGGTAGATGTCGGCTCTGGAGTAGTGGTTGGTCCCGTGGTGGATGTCGGTTTTGGAGTAGTGGTTGGCCGTGTAGTAGATGTTGGTTCTGGAGTAGTAGTTGGTCGCGTGGTAGATGTTGGTTCTGGAGTAGTAGTTGGTCGCATGGTAGATGTTGGTTCTGGAGTAGTGGTTACAGGAGAGGTGGTTGTAGCTTCGGCGGTCGTTGTGCTGATGGCATGACACTTGTGATCCAGATCGGTGGGTCCCGACAGTTTGATATCATCCACAGCAATGTTGTCTAACTTGTGGTTTCCAGTCGCACCAAAAATTAGAATCTGAAAAGGAAAGAAATAAATCAGAATATTTATTCCTAGCGGTCAGAGTTCCTTATAACTATAGGTTGACCCCAATTAAGAGAGAGTAAACTCTGGCTCCCAGACATGATTGGGCGGGTCAAAAGTTAGCGACATAATTTTATTTTCTGAACTGAAGTATCTGCACACTTAATCCCACAGCTTCAAAAGGTAAGATTCAGAAAATGATCCCAGAGAGTAGGAAATACCAAATAAAGTTGGTGAAGAACTGAGGACTCTAAGCTCAACTTAAATTGAAACAAATTTCTGATCTTGCAAGATAATTTCCAGAAAACAACGCTCAAATTTTATCCCATTAAGCGGGCAAACACTCGCTCAAAAAATCACTTTTGACTCAATCGATTGAGACAGGGAGACTCTTAAACAGTGAGCATGTCAACCTAGAGCGGCGCGAAACTATGCCAATTGTAGTTTAACCATTTCCAGTGTCTATTGCAAAAATTACGTCGAGCAGCCAATGGTTTACTGTTCTATAGGTTTATGAAAGGTCGAACATTTTTAATTTGCCTATTGAAACAGATACGGTATAGCGAATGGTGCGGTGGGTTCCAAGTTCAGCCACCGCAAGTCATGGCGTGAAAACTGATGCAGGTGAACACATAAATCATGCAATTCCTGTAAGTTCTTCGAGATCCCTCGGAGCATCAGATTTCAAAGGCCTTGCTTCTACCGGGCGTTAACGTTGTTTTTCAGCTTGGCAATACTAATCGTTTGGTTACTCTCAGCAGTTGCAGTAACACCCACAGTGGAAAGAGGGGGCCCCTTAAAGCCTCCTACCCCCTCCCCACCTATTTTTCTGAGGTGGCCGGAGAACGGTTCGCAGCCGGAAAACGATAGTAAGTCGGTTGGCGAAAGAAATTCGAAAACCAGTTTAAGTTTTTTTACTTATAGGCTTTCAGAGCTAGGCCTATATTTTGAGACCGTCACAATCGCGTGGTCGCACCAGTTCGCCTGCACTGTAGACAGAGTGGTGACGCAACAACGCCAAATAATCGGGATTATATGTCAAGGTCACCTCATATTGAGTCCAATGTCAATCGTGGTCACAGGTCAAGGTCATTAAAGCATTTTTAAGGTTATTGACCCCAGTGTTTTGGTCAGATGACATTATCCAGTGTAAAGTGTGTGATGCTATGACTTAATAGTAAGGTCACTCAACGTCACGATCAAATTCATATCAAGGACAACGGTATTTTGTCAAGCCCTCATCTCCCGCCCAATGGCTGCTGTAGGGTCAGTTATATTGTTTATTATCGGGAATATGTCATATTGATATGTCATAGGTTGGCGACCTTGAACGACCTAGGCCTCAAACTTTTAGATGACATTGTGTGGGACGAATCCTCTTTAACATTAGGCCGCTGTCAGTGTATTCCCGTTTTTTCGCATGACCATGGCATTTCCAAATAGGTTTCTAGCACGTCCCAGATTTGACTTTTAGGACCTCATTTAACCTTGAAGACATTGACTTAGGCCAATAAAAATTGGATATGCGGTGACTGAATATGACACCTACACACCCGAAAACAGACGTTGTTCTAAACTTTTCGGTTTCCAAGATCTCAGGGTGGCTTTTTAGGACCCCCTCCACTGCCCGTTGACGCCGGACCCCTCACTGCTGCATGTGTTAAAAATGCCTGCTTTACATCTTAATCATGAGTTCGATCTTGCCAATTTTCGCACCGGATACGCAGTGTAAATTCAAGTTTGACTTTTCGCTGAACACTTGGTCTGTTTTAGCCTGTAAGATTTGGAAAGCACTATCAGAAAATTTGGCTTAATTTTGGCTCTTAATTTGAGACCGTAACGAATTGAAATTAGCGGCCTGCTTTTGGTCATATAACAAATCTGGTCTTTATCATCATGCCTATTGCCTGTTCTAGCTTTTAGATTCGGACTGTGTCTTGTAAATCTACATTTTATTTAGTATCTTTTTCTGGAGAATCAGTCGGTTGAATGGGGTTCAAGACAATACTTAAAGAAAATCACTGCTGTTTATGGTTCAGACTCTCCTCTTTCTCTTAACTATATGCTACAGGCGTTTTGGGTACACATTGAAAAATTAATTATTGGGGCTTAACGACACTGCTGCTGCTTAAGTCAAACGCGGCGTCAGCTCCGTCCTGTTGGAATAGTTTTGGGGGATCTGGTTGTATTTATTTAGAGAACTCGCATTGCATTGCATTGCATCCGGTACCTGTGACGCAGCAGGCAAACGCTCTAGCACTGGGCCCAGCATTCCCCCATTAACTGTGATGACTGCATCTTAGGCAACAGAAATGTAGGCAGTAGGATATAACAAACCAAGGTTGGGCAGCTCTTCTCAATTCAGGGGGTCCTGGGTGGGTTAACGCTGGCACAGCAATACAAGCCCTATACAAAGCCTATGGGAAACCCAAAATCCAGGAGGGGCCCTGAGCCCCCAACCCCCCCGGATTTCCACCCATGTAACAAACCATTCGATCGACTTGCTACGCATTTCATAAAAGTAAATATACGTTTAGCCTAGTGCACCAGGCCCATGCAGCACGGTCTCTTACTGAAGACACCCACTGGAGACCCTTCTTGGTCAGCGGTCTATATAGGTTTCCAGCCATGCAGTTTCCCAAATGCAGCGATGCACAGTGTTCATCAAATCCTTAGACGCCTGTCTCTGGTTGGACAAGGACTGTTTTGCCCTTTACTGAACACTGTTATATCCCTTGGCTAGGTTTGTATGGACAATTAGGTTTTTGTGGACAACTAGGGTTTGGAGAGAACTAAGTTTGTCGCAAAACAAGAGCATTCTTTCGTGAGTCCAATATGAGAGCTGAAGAGATCCATTTTTCTTCGCTGGTCTCTGGTGAAAATTTGACAAAATGCACTGCCTTGCGTGCCATAAAATGATAAGTCGAAATTCCTGTTTCATGAACGTTTTTGCCTTTTTAACACATCATAAACGGTTATTCGTGTCATGCTGGAGCTGCCTTACCTGGAACTTGCCACTGTGAGGCGGTATGGGAGCGCTGGCTTCGCTCCAGTCGGAGCAGTCCGGCCCAGACAGATCAGTCAGCGACAGAATGACCTCCGGCTCTTCCTGGGAGCCCACCAGCCTGTGCACCTCGAACGTACCGGGAGCCAGGCCACTGCGAGCGCAGCCAGTAGCGGAAGCTGATGCTGGAGCCGTTGGGGAAGGTGTAGGAGGTGACAGTGCGCAGGCGAGCGCTAACAGAGGTACTGCGAGGGCTCGCCGTCAAATAGACCACAGTGCTGCCGCTGGCTGGCTGTGGAAAGTCGGTGATATTCTGTTTCAGCTCGTCGTAGTCCCTGGCCTGCCACTGTCCGCCGTAGTCGCTGCTGCCCAGCTCCTGCCAGTACTTTCCGAAGTCACCGTCCTCGAAGTCGTCGCAGATCTCCCCAGCGCTGGATGCCAGCAGACCGGACAGCAGCGCCAGCAGCGGCATCATCAGCGAGCTCATGGCTGCTGCCGAGTGGACCCAGAGAAATCAACACACCGCGGACTCACACAGACGAGATGCCAGCTTACTACCCTGTGCTGCGACAGTCTGCTGCTGGTGCTGGTGTCCTTTACCAGTCCTTGGTCATCAACATCCCTTCCAAGCGGAACCACACAACTTTCCCTCTTCTTTGTTGTTATTTCTGAAGAAAATGCTGGAGGAAAAGTATTATACACTTATGTTTCTCCAACAAAATGTACACTTTTCTATCTCACGCAGTTTTCCTATCCTATAAATCTCACTTGTCTAATCCTAAGATTCCTCCAAGCGTACCTTCATGTGCTCGACAACGAAAGAAGTGACGAATGACCGAAAACGAAACTTGTTGTCGGCAACAATGCCAAGGGCTATCTTATCAGCTCATCAAGCGGAACATCAAAGGCGGGAAAGAAAGCCGCCGCGTCCGCCACTTGTGTTGAAAATGGAGGTGCCATATTTCAAACAGTGATTCCAGAACCTACACTGTTTCTGATATCGCAAATGAGCTTCCGGACTCGAGAAAGGCTTTCTATATTGTTTGTTCGAAAACCTGGTTGTGCTTTAAATTCCTTTATTTCAAATGGATTCAATTTTGTATTTCAAATTTGTATTTCAGATGGATATTTCAAATGGAACTTGAAATGACACCAGCTGACTGCGCATTATGAAATAGCATTGCAGCCTTTCTCACATGGTATGTTTTGCATGACCAGTGATTGATGCAAAACTATTGGACTCCCACTGCAGGAGGAAAATCCGTATCCTGCGAAAAGTTATAGACCTCAGGTGAACTTTTAGCCTTCATGAAACTTGTGTAGGGGTCGAAATTGGTACCTCGCAAAAAGTAGAACCTCAGATGGACCGCAATTTCTAGCCTTCATGAAACTTGTGTAAGTGTTGGAGCTACATTTAATCGAATTAAAAACGATCTAACAGTACTCACTTACTGGATTAAACATCATGCAGCATTAATACGGAAACATATAACGTTCAAAAAAGTTACTCTCTTGACATCTCCAAACACTTGCACAAATCATTACCCGCGATTTGGACCATTCTCCAAACATAATGGGATCACGCCGAGTAACTAGGCTATTTGTAGGCAGTGTTATTGTTTCGTATTCGCATGAAGCCACGTTAAGCGATACCTTTAAGCCCGATAGAAGCTCGTTAATAACACAGTCGGGGCTACAAAAGCCCAGCTGACTACTGGCTGGCACTGCCGATTCTCCATCAGCCCCAGCTGCCCAGAACAGCCATACAACCATACAGCTGGTCTGAAACTCAGAACTCCTCGGAAAAGGCATCACTAGGGGTGACGCATAATAAAACTCCAATAAAACGCAACATTGCAGGGCACGCCGCTTTTGACCTTCCATAAAGTCCACATCAGATGACCGTGATAGTTTATCTCGCGCATTGCGCGGTGCAAAACAGGCTCCCTAGGTTCCGTAACATTTGGAATGGGACGCAGTGGGCATAATTTAGGCCTCCCTGTTTTTCCAAATACCTGAATCAAAGAGGGCTTTAGCCCCGTTGTCTCAGGCACTCTGTCTAGTTGTTGGTCGATCGCCTTTTTGCAGCTTTGCTCCAAATTTCACGCCAAGCTACATTAAATAATTTTTCAGGACGTTCAATTTTCGCTCATTTAGATGCTATGCTTGATGACTAAGTTATAAGATACATCAATAAAACAAAGCACAAACAAATGATTTCATGATCCTATCTCTTCAATTTTTCTTTTATCCGGTCGAAAATTATAATTAAATAAATTATAACATCAGTTGTACAAATTGTAGAAATCGGTGCTAAAAAGGCTTTAAAGCCAAAAATATCAGCGAAGCTTGCAGTATTTCTCCCTAAGCCGGTATATTGTGATATTCAAACCTTTTGTTATCAAACAACAATCCCTGTTGAAAAGAACCGGTTTAAGTTGATTTCGATTAAATTGGTTGGCACCGTCATCATTGAGAGTAATGGTGGTCATGGCTTTTAGTTATTGAAACCGGAATGGTGCTTGATACCATCACTGAAAGGTGGTCTGGCACTGACGCGTACTACAAGGAGGGCTGGTAGGACTCCTGAGCTCTCAAAAACCAAGAAACGTAGAAAAATGTTCGTTTGGGGTATGTGTGGGGCTATGTTAATCTACATTATAGACAAACTATCATTGGCCTAAGCCAATATCTTCGAGGTCAAACGAGATCATAAAGGTAAAAAATTTACCGTACTGGAAACCCATCAGGAAGTACCGTAACTATGCAGGAAAAAGACGGGAATGTACTGAGCAAACAAAAATAATAATGAGACGGCCCCTAGGAATCTTTCCGGAAATTTGGGGTAAAGATCAGTCAAGTGACGTCAGAAAATGACATGTTTTCTAGCATGCACACTATAACTAGCACTATGGCAACCATTGGGCGGGAAATGAGGATTGATATTGACCCATGACCTTTGACCTTGGCATTGAGATAACTTAACTATGACGTGATAGCATAATATACTCCATGCTGGGCAACAAAATTCGTTCAGAAGCACTGGGGCCAATGACCTTGAAAATGATGGTATAGACTTGAACTTTACGTGGCCATGACTTTGACCTTCATGTGAGGTGAACTCGTCATACCTATTATCCCGTTTATATAACCTTGCGACGTCACCACTCGGTCTTAAATGCAGCTAACTGTTACGACCGCACGATTGTGGGGATCTTATAACATTGGGCTGACTTTGAAAGTATAGGATTATAAAAATATGGGACCGATTTACAATATTTCTTCCATTCGAATCACCGTTGAATTTTCTCAAATATGGTCGAACAGCGTTTTTTGGCTAGGCTTAATAGCCATCTGACTGTGACTGTCTGCTGTTTCAGCAGGTTCAGCTTCAGCAGCAGGCGACTGACTGTCTGCTGTTTCAGCAGGTTCAGCTGCAGCAGCAGGCGACCGTCTGCTGTTTCAGCAGGTTCATCTTCAGCAGGTGACTGACTGTCTGCTGTTTCAGCAGGTTCAGCTTCAGCAGCAGGCGACTGTCTGTCTGCTGTTTCAGCAGGTTCAGCTTCAGCAGCAGGCGACTGACTGTCTGCTGTTTCAGCAGGTTCAGCTTCAGCAGCAGGTGACTGTCTGCTGTTTCAGCAGGTTCAGCTGCAGCAGCAGGTGACTGTCTGCTGTTTCAGCAGATTCAGCTTCAGCAGCGGGTGACTATCTGCTGTTTCAGCAGGTTCAGCTGCAGCAGCAGGCGACTGACTGTCTGCTGTTTCAGCAGGTTTAGCTAAAGCAGCAGGTGACTGTCTGCTGTTTCAGCAGGTTCAGCTTCAGCAGCAGGTGACTGTCTGCTGTTTCAGCTCCTACAGCGGGTATCTGGCAACGAGCGGCTGCTACCCCTCCCTCCCCCCTCCAAGCATGCGATTACCAGTGCCTCAATCTGATAAGTATTGCTGTCCAAAAGTGGCCTGGTCTAGACGGCTTCTCCATACGTGACCCCGCCCCGATAAGCAATCATGGACAAACCTATGCCTTGTGGACTGTCGCCTGGACTGATTTTTAGTTTTGATTCTGGACATTCCGAGGGAATTGAAAGTGTATGCTTACCGAGGGATTTTCAAAGAAGAGGCTATGACGTCACATTCCCCGGAATCCCCGTCGGAAATGTGTGAAAGAGCGGAGCCCTGGTGAGAAGGGCTCCCTGGAAGATAGGCTGCTCCGCAGTGCCGGTGAGTGTGGCGGTACAGCATCACCGCAGGCATTCCCAAGCCCCGATGGGTACGAGGACATCACCGCACGCAGGATTTCGCTGAGTGAGTAGGTGAGTACCTATGTCCAAGCAGTCAACGACTATCAATTTCACACGGGGGAAAGGGCGATAGTCGTATACCCGTCCATAGATTCTTTATTCGATTTTTTAAAACTTTATTATATTATATCGAGGTACTTTTTAACTTCAGCTCTGGGTCCGCAAATGACGTTTGAATATTACCCCACACGTTTTGTAATGCTTAAGCAGCATGTCTGATATTATATGAGAAAATCGTTGGTAAAGAGAAACTGTTTCTAATGTAGCGGTGTCATCGGTTTCGCTGTCGTCATCGCCCGCGTGTGTTTTTAATGCAATCGCCTTTCACTGTTATTTTCGTTGTCGTCATCGCCCGCGTGTGTTTTTAATGCAATCGCCTTTGACTGTTATTTGTTTGGGCATCTCCTGTAATTTTCAAAACGCCCCGTCCCTGGCCATAGGGTTCATTGTTAAAGAGAGTGGACCACGTTGTAAACATTAAACAATGATTTTCTTGAGCAAAGTAAGCCTGGAAATTCGGATACGGCATTTTTCCCACTTACATCAATGGAAACGCAAATATAGTTTTGTTTTGCCCTTGGTTGATTTAATCACCGGGTGTAATGACGAGGCTGGCCAATCACGGCATGTAAAGCTGCGACAATGGTGTCATTGTTGGCATTTATCACGTGACATGCGTGGCCAGCTGGATAGGGATTCCTCCACAGTTAGAATAAGGGCTTAACACGCGCGCCGCTGGGGTCCCTGCCATGCCGTGCGCCGCTGGGGGGGCGTCTTTAGCCCCCTCAGACCTTGCTAGGTTAATTTGTAAAATTGACCCGACATCGTGCTAGGTCAGAGTCACATGCTGACCTGGTATAGTTACGTTGCATATCAATCGACTTACCGTGACAAGATAAGCACAGTACAAGCAAAGTTGAAACTTCATCTAAATTCAGTGTGAAGTTATTGAGAAAATAATCACTGTATGATCATGCGACTTCACATGACCTCTCACCCGGTGTCCTAACCAAGACGCAACGCGTCGCAAGGCGTTGCACGGCGTCGATCTGCCGCAACGACCGGGATTTTCGGTCAGGACACAAAACGCACTGACGCAACGCGTCGCACGGCGTTGCAACGCGTCGCAGCAAAAGTTGAACAATGTCCAACTTTTGACGCCGACGGTCTGCGTCAGAAGCCGATATCTGTGTTATTTGTTCTTATTTTTAGTCATTAAATGTAATAAATGTTTTTGAATGATTATTCAAATTGGAATTCATGCTGAAAAATTCTATGGAAACTGGACATGATTACCTTTTTCTCCTAAATCGTTCTTTTAATAGTTATTGATGCCAGCTAAGTTTTGGTTGTTGGTAAACAACATTCGTCGCAGTTTGAGCTACCAGATTGCTACCAAAGATGAACATTTCCTCTGTCGGCCAAACCTCCAAAATTACCGCTCTGCAACTGACGCCGACGGTCGCCGACGGTTGGCGACCGTCGGCGACCGTTTGGTTAGGACAACCAGTGAGAAGTCAAATGGTCAAAAAATTAACTTCATAGTATATTTCAAGATCGTGGTAAGAATACATGGTATGAGGTCTTTCAAGTTGATCTATCCAGTATCTACTGAAAAAGAACCCTTTCTATTTTTCACCATACACTTAACAATAACCAAGGTACCAGATCTGTAGTCTCTGATGACCTCATCATATTATGAAAGTTTTAAACAGATCAGTTGGCAGATGTTTCTTTGGCACCGCTTCAAACTTGTGATTTTGGGTTTAGAGGTCGGGCTGCTTGACCTTGAATGTCTCCTTGACCTGACATGACCTGACCTAAAAAGTTTTATCAGATTCTTGAAATGGATCAGGAATAAAGTACTATAAGGTTTGCTGTTCTGTGTTTCTTTGCTTCTGTGTTACCTGGGGAAAACCAGGGGGCCGAATTTTGTCCCCCCCAGCGGGAACTTTTAAACTATGAGGAAATGTAACAAAGGGAGCTTTGGTTGAAATCGATAAAGGGAATGCTCCCCGAGGGATTTTCAAAGACTGGGCTATGATGACATATTCTCCGGAATCCCCGTCCGAAATGTGTGAAGGAGAATAATTTTTGGGGCTTATCGACGCACCAACTGCCAGGGTCATATGGCGTCGCCAACTCTTTCCCTGTTGGAAGGGTTTCTCGGGAGCCAGCTTGCTCCTTGTTCAGGGAAGCCGCCGGGCCTTGAACCCGGGTCGGCTGAATGGAAGTCAGCTACGCTGACCACTCCACTACCGCGCCCCCATGTGTGAAGGAGCGCAGCCCTGGAGTGAAAGGCTGCCTGAAGGATCACCGCATGCAAGATTTTGCTGAGCGAGTAGGTGAATATGTCCAACCAGTCAATGACTATCAATTTCACACGGGGAAAAGGGCAATAGTCTTATACCCGTCCATAGATGAAGGAACATTATTTATTCCACTTGTGCCACTAGTGGCTTCTCGACGTTCTACAAAACTACTATCTCAGTTCAAAACCGATTATAAAAGTGGGACACTGCCTTTACGCATCTGAAAGCGTTATACCTTTAAGCGTTATGACCTGCGGCCATCTGTTCTCCTACCTTGCACTTAACTTGGTCTAAACTCAGCGCCAGCTGGAGGCGCGGAGGGAGAGCATTTCGTCATCCTGCAATGTTTCTGTCGAGGATCCGGCAGGCAGCGCCGCTGTCGTAAATATCTGACACATGAATGCGACTGCTTATTTTGAAAGCTGGAAAGTCTGGAAAAATCTAGTGAGGAAGAAATGTTTTGATAAAACACTGTGTTCCATTTAGTTGTCTCTTACTGACAACAGTGATTTATTGACACTAATACTCATCAGAAAATGTATACAAATCTGAATAGTGAGCCACAATTGTAACTGTCCACCTGAATATGAGGAACTTGACCAAAGCGCAGCTGAGTGGTGCTGCTCAACATAATAATCGAGCAAAATTACAGCCACTCTTCACAATAGAAAGGTGTGCACGCGACTGTGTTCTGCAGCAGACAGGCGCCGACATTCAGCGCCGAGGGCGGCATCAGAGCACGCTGAACACGGAGACTGGACAGCTGCCGAAGCGGGCCGCGCAGTCGCCGTGGAGAGCGCCTAGCCTGCGGGCCTCCACCAGCTCATCCGTGTCCTGCCATCTGGGGTCGGACCACACCTCAGGTTAGGTCCCTCAGGTACACGACCTCGGACCACACCTCAGGTTTCGTCCCTCAGGTACACACCATCCGGGGTCGGACCACACCTCAGGTTAGGTCCTCAGGGATACGCCATCTGTGGTCGGACCACACCTCAGGTTAGGCCCCTCAGGTACACGTCATCTGAGGTCGGACCACACCTCAGGTTACGTCCCTCAGGGACACCCCCATATGAGGTCGGACTACACCTCAGGTTAGGTCCCTCAGGTAACACGCCATCTGGGGTCGGACTACACCTCAGGTTAGGTCCTCAGGTACACGCCATCTGGGGTCGGACCACACTTCAGGTTAGGTCCTCAGGTACACGCCATCTGGGGTCGGACCACACCTCACGTTAGGTCCTCAGGTACACGCCATCTGGGGTCGGATCACACCTCAGATTAAGTTCTCAGGTACACGCCATCTGGGGTCGGACCACACCTCAGATTAGGTCCCTCAGGTACACCCCATCTGGGGTCGGACCACACCTCAGGTTAGGTCTCTCAGGTATACCCCATCTGGGGTCGGACCACACCTCAGGTTAGGCCCCTCAGGTACACGCCATCTGGGGTCGGACCACACCTCAGGTTAGGCCCCTCAGGTCCACGCCATCTGGGGTCGGACCACACCCCAGGTACGTTTAGGGAGACACTGCCTCCTGAGGGGAGGGGTGGTGGGAATGATACCTAAGGCCAGCTGCCTTTTATTCCTCGGCCCATACTAAACCAATTATATTTGACGTATGTATTGCCACTTTTCGACTATTGTGACTCAATATACAGTAATCAGCTGACATCTCACGACGCTCATCGCCTACAAATCCTCCAGAATAGAGCGGCAATAATTATAACAGGCACCCCATTCAGAACACCATCAACAAAATTGCATGATGAGTTAGGCTGGACCACACTTACAACCAGACGTACAATCCATTCGTTAATATTATACCACAGACTAAAGACAGACGGAAGAATACCGGAATATATAATAATATAATACCCCGCACTAGACAAGACATCACCGACCGCCACCTGCGCAATGGCTTAAACGTATCTCTTCCTCAAAACCACACCTCAATGTACCAAAGATATTTTGTTCCCGCAACGACCAGTGACCAGATGATGGAATATGCTACCAGATTATGTAAAAAATGAACCTACCTGCAACTATTGCAAAATCGAATTAGCCAAACAATTTAACGCGATACCTTCCCTGAAATTTTTTTCGTACGGGACCAAAATAGGGAATGTTCTTCACACTAAGCTACGACTAGGTGTAGAAGATTTAAACGCCTACCTTTTACAATGCTAAAGGCCGAAACCCCCATGTGCCATTGTGGCGAAGCAGAAGAAACTGTTAAACACTTTACCCTTCACTGCAGACTTCACACTGAGGCCAGACTTAAGCTGTTTAGAATTCTTTCTCATTTAAACATTGATGTGCTGTCTCTCTCCCCATACAGTAAAATGGACTTATTTATGAATGGATGCGAATCGAGTTCTAAATTAAATTTCCGAGTTGCAAAAGCATATCAAAAATTTATATTCGATTTAAGGCGGTTTACTATGCAATCAAATATTTGAGGACATGCGGATGACTGGCTTTCCTTTACTGATGGTTCGGGAGCGGCGGGTGGGGCGGGGTGGGCTCGGTGCGGCTGTGATCATGCTCACAACATAATGTACACACGAGAGGTACCTAGATTCATGCCACCATTTTGTGGCATTTGTACCAATCGTGAGTGTTAATATTCGTTTGTATGTGTAGAAATGGAAAATAAATGATTTATGGTTATGGATGCACCCTTAAAGCTTGCGCAGAAAATACTCACTTCTCTTTGGAAGGTTAATAACTTCGATAGCGCTCGTGAACATTTTGCTCTTTAGTGCAAGCTGAATTAAATTTGTCGTCTACCCTCGCAAAGTTGGACTTCATAATAATATGAATAAGTGTACTCGACCCACCAACTGCCAAGATCATTCAATAACACCAGCCTTTCTTCTCTCTCCTCTCCCTCTCTCTCTCTCTCTCTCTCTCTCTCTCTCTCTCTCCCGAAATAATACTTTATGCATCCTAACACATCAGGTAAACAGGGCTACTAAATCTACAGGAAATCATTACAATATGCCTCTGCGAAAATCTTCAGTCCAATGCGTGGTAAAGTTGCAACCCTGTGGGCTACCGCTGATATGTCGCCTACCGCACCACCGATGCTTCGCGTCGGTGTGCGAATCTCACCTATCACACACCGGCACAGTGCTGAGATAGGCTGACAAGCGCAGATTCAGCCGGATTTACACAGATAGCGCCGCAGCCCGCGTACAAACGAGATCGATGCTATTGTTATACTCGGAGAGGCGACACAGAAGACGTTGATAGAGCCTGGTCAGTGTGGCCCGCCGGGACATTTTATGTTCGAGGCCATACATATGCAGTTATTGTGAGGTAGATGTAAGCCTATTTCCAGCAGGAGCTACGGATTCCAACGTTGTAAATACCTGTCGAAGCGATAACACTTTTATGGATAGTGTATCATGTCTGTAAAGGGCCCGCTGGGAAATAACACTCGAAAGCTGGTAATAAAAGACTGTCTATGGCGGAAGGAAGCGCTGCGTTTTAGTGACGTCCTACAAAATATGATAATGACGTCGCCCTTGGACTTTCTGTGGAAACACATTTGCAAAATTTATCGAAAAACAACACAAATCAGTGTCTGCATTTACATTTTAGACGTTCAGCATTGTTTTCATATAATTCATTCTGTACCGTTCATAATGTTTAATAAAAATTTAGACCGTGTAAAACTAGGTTTAAAGTTAATGACAGAAAAAATAGTTCTTGCTACAAGGTACACCACAATCACCTACGCACCAAGTTTGAATTTAGTCTGCTCCATGGATTGTGTTTGTGTAAAAAATCAAGGATACTCCAGTTATTTAGAGTACCAAATTTCTTTGAATGATGATGAGACGAAGTCAGACTATCCTGTCATAAGCAGTAAGCATATCTGCCATTAGACACAGCTGAAGGCACGGATAGCGGCGGCATGGACCAATCCCAGGCCACGTCTACAACCATCACCATTTATGAATACATAAAACGATTCGTGTTCTGTTCAGAATTCGGAACACATCTCAGAGGTCTCTAGGGAGTTCCTGAAGGGTTTTGCTGAATCACAAGCAATACCGTGAAGATCCCAAGCGGTGAAACGGACCTCCCACTGCCATTTTCCTCACCGATAGTGCAGACTCCGGAAGTCAGTCTCAGGCTGCGTGACGTTCGGTGGAAGAGGCTCCCCACCAGTGTCTACTTCGTTCACAACCTCGTCCCCTTCGCTCCTATCGTCATGGCTAGAGAAGAGAGCAGGTAAGTTTGCTTAAAAACATGGTGGTGGCTAGAATAATTTGATTAATTTGTTGTCTACAGACAGAGCTGTCATGTAACTCTTCAACAAAAACTTTAGCCTTGATGTCATGCCACGCCCTGTTGGATGAATATTCACTAGCAATGATGGCATACATAATGCTAGATACAAATAAGACATATAATAATTTTCAGGTACAAAACTATCACCAAAATTTTTCCTCACTACCCGAAAAATTAACATTTGTACTATTCTACATGCTTAAAACCTTGAATCATTTACTCCAAAAAGATCCCCAAAAGCCTTTAATATGAGCTTTTGATTTATCAAGTGAAGGGGCTGTCACGTTCTGCGTACAGGAGGACGGCATTGACGACCTCGCCCAGAAGACCGTCCTGGTGGCGGGGCGCGCTCGCGGCCTCACACAAGAGTCGCTTCAGACAGGCTCGGCCTGTTCAGTCCCGCCCTTGGCCAGTCGGGGAATAGAAACACATTGTATGCGAGTAAACACATATGCCAGTGGTTACACACTCACCCTGAGAGGGAGTCCGGGAATCGGAAAAAATGCACATGGGTAAACACATATAACAAAGGTTACACACCTCTGGCCAGTCGAGGAATAGAAACAAATAACACGTGGGTAAACACATATAACAAGGGTTACATACCCACTCCTGGCGAGTCGAGGAATAGAAACAAATAACACGTGGGTAAACACATATAACAGGGTGCATACCCACTCTGGCCAGTCGAGGAATAGAAGCAAATAACACGTGGGTAAACACATGTGACAGGGGTTCACACCCACCTGGCCAGTCGAGGAATAGGAACAAATTGCACGTGGGTAAACACATGTGACAGGGGTTACATACCCACTCTGGCCAGTCGAGGAATAGGAACAAATTGCACGTGGGTAAACACATGTGACAGGGGGTTACATACCCACTCTGTGCCAGTCGAGGAATAGAAACAAATTGCATGTGGGTAAACACATATGACAGGGGTTACATACCCACTCTGGCCAGTCGAGGAATAGGAACAAATAACACGTGGGTAAACACATATGACAGGGGTTACATACCCACTCTGGCCAGTCGAGGAATAGAAACAAATTGCACGTGGGTAAAACACATGTGACAGGGGGTTACATACCCACTCTGGCCAGTCGAGGAATAGAAACAAATAACACGTGGGTAAACACATATAACGGGTTACATACCCACTCTGGCCAGTCGAGGAATAGAAACAAATTGCACGTGGGTAAACACATATAACAGGGGGTTACATACCCACTCTGGCCAGTCGAGGAATAGAAACAAATAACACGTGAGTAAACACATATAACAGGGGTCACATACCCACTCTGGCCAGTCGAGGAATAGAAACAAATTGCACGTGGGTAAACACATATAACAGGGGTTACATACCCACTCTGGCCAGTCGAGGAATAGGAAACAAATTGCACGTGGGTAAACACATATAACAGGGGTTACATACCCACTCTGGCCAGTCGAGGAATAGAAACAAATAACACGTGGGTAAACACATAAACAGGGGTTACATACCCACTCTGGCGAGTCGAGGAATAGAAACAAATAACACGTGGGTAAACACATATAACAGGGGGTTACATACCCACTCTGGCCAGTCGAGGAATAGAAACAAATAACACGTGGGTAAACACATATAACAGGGGTTACATACCCACTGGCCAGTCAAGGAATAGAAGCAAATTGCACGTGGGTAAACACATATAACAGGGGTTACATACCCACTCTGGCCAGTCGAGGAATAGAAGCAAATAACACGTGGGTAAACACATGTGACAGGGGTTACATACCCACTACCTGGCCAGTCGAGGAATAGGAACAAATTGCACGTGGGTAAACACATGTGACAGGGGTTACATACCCACTCTGGCCAGTCGAGGAATAGGAAACAAATAGCACGTGGGTAAACACATATAACAGGGGTTACATACCCACTCTGGCCAGTCGAGGAATAAGAAACAAATTGCATCTGGGTAAACACATATAACAGGGGTTACATACCCACTCTGGCCAGTCGAGGAATAGAAACAAATTGCACGTGGGTAAACACATATAACAGGGGTTACATACCCACTCTGGCCAGTCGAGGAATAGAAACAAACAACACGTGGGTAAACATATAACAGGGGGTTACATACCCACTCTGGCCAGTCGAGGAATAGAAACAAATAGCACGTGGGTAAACACATATAACAGGGGTTACATACCCACTCTGGCCAGTCGAGGAATAGGAAACAAATAACACGTGGGTAAACACATATAACAGGGGTTACATACCCACTCTGGCCAGTCGAGGAATAGAAACAAATAGCACGTGGGTAAACACATATAACAGGGGGTTACATACCCACTCTGGCCAGTCGAGGAATAGAAACAAATAGCACGTGGGTAAACACATATAACAGGGTTACATACCCACTCTGGGCCAGTCGATGAATAGAAACAAATTGCACGTGGTAAACACATATAACAGGGGTTACATACCCACTCTGGCCAGTCGAGGAATAGAAACAAATAGCACGTGGGTAAACACATATAACAGGGGTTACATACCCACTCTGGCCAGTCGAGGAATAGAAACAAATTGCACGTGGGTAAACACATATAACAGGGGGTTACATACCCACTCTGGCCAGTCGAGGAATAGAAACAAATTGCACGTGGGTAAACACATATAACAGGGGTTACATACCCACTCTGGCCAGTCGAGGAATAGAAACAAATAACACGTGGGTAAACACATATAACAGGGGTTACATACCCACTCTGGCCAGTCGAGGAATAGAAACAAAATTGCACGTGGGTAAACACATATAACAGGGGTTACATACCCACTGGCCAGTCGAGGAATAGAAACAAATAACACGTGGGTAAACACATATAACAGGGGTTACATACCCACTCTGGCCAGTCGAGGAATAGAAACAAATTGCACGTGGGTAAACACATATAACAGGGGTTACATACCCACTCTGGCCAGTCGAGGAATAGAAACAAATAACACGTGGGTAAAACACATATAACAGGGGTTACATACCCACTCTGGCCAGTCGAGGAATAGAAACAAATTGCACGTGGGTAAACACATATAACAGAGGGTTACATACCCACTCTGGGCCAGTCGAGGAATAGAAACAAATTGCACGTGGGTAAACACATATAACAGGGGTTACATACCCACTCTGGCCAGTCGAGGAATAGAAACAAATAACACGTGGGTAAACACATATAACAGGGGTTACATACCCACTCTGGCCAGTCGAGGAATAGAAACAAATTGCAACGTGGGTAAACACATATAACAGGGTAGTTACATACCCACTCTGGCCAGTCGAGGAATAG